>JARYHS010008074.1:24900984-25007631 GCA_031002005.1 Vandiemenella viatica | reverse complement strand
AATGAATTGATAATTTTCTTCACTTGGTGAAAACAATATGTATACATATATATATATATAGGTCTTAAATATTACTTTACCACTAACAATTTTTAAAATGTCCATGTACATGGAACAAATCTTTATAACAATTGTATCACTTGTGTCTTTATGTTCCTAATATACTCTGTTGATTATTGTTTATACACAATCAAGTAGGCAAATCTCCATAATGTAAAAATCAAGATAGTTACAACTTGAAGCCCACAAACAAGTTTTACCTTATGTGGGATTCACAATATAGCCTTGTAATATTTAATTCCATATTAAAATTGTATTACTGTTATTTGTGAATAAAAAAAAATGGAAAAAAAATTATTTTTCCATATATCGACTCCTCTCCACATACCACAGAGTTAGTCTGTTATGGCTGTATTGTATCATACAACCAGTTTCATGCTGGAGAAAAACTTTATTTTTATTTTGTCAAGAAAGTGGGTGACATCTAAATAGTATTCCGTTATTCCCATCTGGAGACGTTTGAGGATTGGTTGTGTCTTCACTAGATGGAGAGTTTCCTACTCTAAATGGATGCTAGCAAATATACTTACAAACACAGCTGGGCAGAAAACTATTAATCTGTTAATTGTTAACTAATGAAGTTAGCAAAATTTTGCAAAAATTTAACTTTTAAGTTAACCTAAAAAATCGTTAACGGTCTTCTTAACTTACGTTAAACTGAACTATCGTTAACTTTAGTCCATTACATTGGTAGTTGACGTAGCTGGTTTGTTTGAATTGCACGCCATGACATGCTCGACTGTTCAGCAAGTCAGATGGTGAATGACTTAGGTAATAAGATGTGCGAGTGTCATACAAATACAACTATTATGGTAGGCATGACGTTAGTGTGAGCAGGAAAGGTAGATTTTTGGAGCATGTTTACTTTGCTTCTTAAAAATGGCACTCACTACTTGTTTCTAATTCGATCGGTGATTGATTTTGATACTCATATTCTAACTTTTTTTTACTGCCAGGAAAATGTCACTTTCTGTTGGTATTGTTGTGGTGTTCAGTAGTGAAATAAATTAAACTGGCATTCGTTACTTGGTAAAGTAATGGAAACTGAACTCTTCAATGCATTAGTGAAAGCAGCAACGCTAACAATAGCAACGAGAATATTAAAATTTGTTGGCCACATTTATGTGATTATGTTGCATTTAAATCAAGACTGGGAGAACAGCTGATTTATGAATACAAACTTTGTTTGTCTATACTTTCTATGGTCAAAGCTCATGTGTCTAGCCTTAATAATTTTAAACATTATATGAAGAGGATGCATATATCCAAATATGAACAGTTTGAAGAAAAAGTAAAAGCATGGCTAACTCGTGGGAAAAAAAGAAAAATAATTCAAAGCCTTCTTTAAGTGTTATGGCTTCTTCTGATGTAGATAGCAGCATAATTGATTTGTTTTCATCTCCATCTGCTAATATAAGTTTACATAAATAAAACATTTGGCATTGTAATTACCAGCACCATCATATTCCAAGCTGGTGTGGACCGATGTATTATAAACCTTTTATTTGCCAACATGATTCCACTACATGTTAAAGAATCCGATACATTTGCGAAGCTGATTAAAACCTTAAGCGCCGTAAAAACTTAATTTCCAGAAGGACATTAGGCAGACATTATTGATTCACATCACCTTGGTACTGCTGGCAGTAATACTTACTTAATACATAAACATCAGTTCCACTTTTGGATGGTTAACTTTTAATGGTTAAATTTAACTTGCGTTAATTTTGCAAAAACATAATGCTTTAACGATTATCAAAGTTAACTTTTTAAGCCGCAGATTAATGATTAATGAATTTAACTTTTCAATTAACTGTGCCCAACTATGCTTACAAAATATGGAAATATTTCAAACTATACAAAAATAATAGGCCTTTTAAAATCATGGAAAAAGCAATGCCTTTACAAAATAAAAAACTACTTGAGGAAAGGAGTGTAGCTGAGACGTTTCAATCATTCCTTAAATAAAACAGGATTCTGAGTATTCCTTTAAATTAAATTTTGATTCTCCAGGCAGTTGCTTGAAGCATAATGTGGCTGGCATAGATTAAATTGTAACAAATATTTTTTTTAAATGTGACATTGTCCCATGCATAGATATGATCACAGGAATAGTGGTGGTGTAAAACAATTTGTCATTTAAACCGACTTTTCAGAGTTTTTATAACTAAAAACTATAACTGTTTATTAAATTACATCAATCTTCAAAATTGGAACAATACATCTGAAGCCTTTGAAAAACTAACTGAATGTGAGGTGATAAGAAGTTACCACTTGCTTTATCTTGGAACTTAGACAGTTGCAAAGTATGGAACATTTCAGCATCCAAAAAATACTGCAGTAACTGCAAATAAGATCAGCATTTGTAGAAGAAGTCTCCAACCAGTAACCATTTACAACAATTTTGCTGCCATCTTGTAAATCTATATGTTACAGAGTTACACAACCAATCTACAAAATACGATATTGCTGGATATCGATGAAACAAAGAAGTACACCATAAAAAAGTCACTATCATTTTTTGGTCCCACATCACTCTACCTGAAACTTATTAAATTCACTGATTTATCTTTTTCTTCAGTACATTATGTATTACACGGATATGTTTGCGCAGGCTGTATTTGTTTTTTAACAAGAGGCCACAGTAGCTACAGGATACAGGTGGGAGGTCCCCATGAGCCACACTGATGTGTCTGCGAAGACATCCATAGGACAGCACTGCAGGACAGAAAGGACACTGCTCGGATCCTGCTGGGCCTGCAAGGGAAGGAAAGAAGTTTTGCAACATACGGGAATTTAGTTCCTCTATATAGATTTAGGGTAGAAGCATAACAATAAGAAGAATTGGTTTTAAGATTGCAATAAACCATCATGAATTGAAAACTTCAGCACTAATCTTTCAAACTATTTATGTTATACATATCAGTCTTACAGAGTATCTACCACAGTGGCCCACTTGATTAACTCTCTAGCATACCAGATTTAGATAAACAGCCATGGTAGATGCAAATGCTGTTAACAGGACACATTTTGCAAACAAAGTAAAAGTACTAACACTAGTACAGGAACACATAATCTATACACACTTAAGAAATTCTACCAATCTCACATCAGAATTGAACTGCCATTTTAAACATGCACTGTTGAACAAGATGAAAGATTTATCAGAAAGATCTGAAAGAGTTTTTGAAATGTCATAACACAAGTAACAATGCTATCATTCAAATTAAGTTCCATAGTTAATCCTGTGTCTATGAGTAATCATCTGAATTTAATCAACAAATGCACTGTAAAACCAGACTGGAAAATTTGCCTTTTAGGTTACACCAGCCACTAATCATAGAAGTCAGAAGGACGACAAGTAATGAATAACATCCTGAGGAAAATTATGTGCAGTCTCATATGATGGAGGAAATGACTGATCATAAGGCAATAGTGATGGTTCAGTAAACAAGAATCAATGAAGTGGGAGGAAATAGGTATAATTATAACAAGGCAAGGGTTCCAGAATTCAGGAGGCATTTTAGATGAGGGTTTAATTTGTAGAAGAAAGGCACCAGTATAGTCAGGAAGATGAGCAAACAGTTGAATGAAATAGTAAAAACTATGTTAGGAATGGAATCTCACAACTGTTGACGTGCTATGTGTTTCCATCACTCTTCTGAATAATTAAGGGTTCTCTCAAAATATGGTTCATATTTCTTTGTAGCCTTCCTTGCTTTACATTTACTAGTCGGTCGGTTTGCTTACCCTGTCCTATTTTTTGTTTTGTTTTCATTTTACCTTAAAGCCTTTTCCTTTCCCATGTTGTTATCATTGTTGCCTAACAGCTACATTCTGTGTTGATTCCTGCATGTGTCTATCTTGACAAAATAAATTGGAGCTTTGCCGACCACAGTGAAGCCTTATGTAAGAAAGGCTAAAAAGAATTCCATTGCCTCTCTTGCTAATATACAGAAGCAGGCAGGTAAAAGAAGGGTAGCTGACAAAAATTCTTTATGCACCATTAGACTAGCCTTAGTAGTCTTAGCTGCTGAATATTATACTCCTGTCTGGCTGAATAGTGTACATGTGTGTGAAGTGGATTTTATACTAAACCTGCCTTTATGTCTTAACTTTGGTGTTCAACTTCCATGGCTATCAGTGTTCACTAGTATCGCTTCACCTTGTTTGAAACACAAAGATGAAGCTATTTATGAGTTTGTGGACTGCTGTTTTTACAGGGACTCACTGCAAACCTATATGAGGAGCTCCAACAATTTCATCTTCTGGCTGTTACATATAGATTACGCTAACAGAAACCTATATGGACATTGGACTCATGTAAAAATAAATAAATAGATTTCAGTAAAACTGCACATAGTAATAGCCTATGTTAACAGTTACTACATAGCATACAATTTTCCCAATCAGTACTATGTTTCTTCAATGACACAGAGGCTGAAAGAATGGTGATAGGTTATTTCACACTAGTGATAGCTTACATTGTGTTTCAATATAACATAAACAAGTTAAAAAATAACATGTACCACAACCATTGACATTTTAAAATTTGACAATAATGTATTCCAATTACTACTCTATTGATCAGTAACTTTGCTTTGTGAAATCCTTAAACCACTTGACAGATTAATCTATGAAATAGCAGCTACACCAAAGCAGGTATCAGAAGATATTGGCACTCACAAAATATATTGATGCTTGAAATGAGCATACACCGGGAAAATCTCCGTTCTTATATATTGATGCTGATTAATTTGTAGATCAAACTCGTCATCATTATTATCATTTTCAATTTTGGCCTTGAAGATAGCTGATTTTCGTTTTTTTCTTGTGGTTGAAGGATTGGCCGCTGGATATATGACCAATAATAACAACATTTAAATCCTAACCACTGAACTACAGTCATTCACAGTAAAGTCGTTTTATAAGCCTCCAAACGAAATGTTCAAATTCAGTAAGCCTACTAGTTTCAAAATACAAAAAGTTAAGATTGTCTTATGAGATTTGATCTGCCGAAGTGTAAAGTAGGGATATAGCACAACAGATAAGAATGGGGATGACTTGGAAAATTGGGTGGAGAGAGAAGATATAAGTTGGTTCACAACCCCAAATTAGGTACATTCTTCAGCAGCGGTAGATGGAAAAAGGGATACAAATCCGATAATATTTTTGTCAGTAAGCAAATCATTCAGTATGTAACCAAAAGGATCCAAGATCTGATCCCTAAAACACAACATAGGTCTATCACATGTGCTATCACTTCAGCTATCATGCCTGGGACTACACCTTTCAAACACTGTTTTAATTTTTTTAAAGCAAGATGTGACAGTTTTGCAAGTAAATTGGACAGCAAAATCACAAATATAGACTTAACAGACAGTCGCAAGACCTTCTGAGGGGTTACCAAACAAAATTTGACAATGCCCCTTTTGTACAGGACACTCTGGATGCATGGGAGGAACTTATGAGAACCATATCAGAAGGGAGAAATGGACTAAACTGCTTGACGCCCTTGACATGAAGTGGAGCTATAGGAGAGCTTTAAACTGATAAAGAACCTAAGCAGCAATCCAATGAGCTCACTCATGAATAATTTAAAGGTTACACCAAATCAGATCGCCCAACATCTACTCCTAAATGGCAAGACTAACCACAAGACTGCTAGAACGAAAATAACACGGGATAAGGCCACTGAAGAAAATTTTATGGATAACCCTTCCACATCTGAAGAATTCAAAGCAGCAGTACAGAACATGAAAGGAAATAAAGCTGCATGTCCTGATGGTATCCAAACAGAACAAATCAAGCACTTCAGACCAAAAACAATAGAATGCTTGGTGAAAATGTTTTGGAAACTGGGATGTCTCCACACATCTGTTAAAGTCTGGAGGAAAGTACACGTGGTGGCACTGCTAAAACTGGGTAAAGAATCAAATGAACCAAAAAACTTCAGGCCAGTATCCTTCAACTGCCACACTTATAAAATCCTGGAATGAATGATACTAACAAGAATTGGACTGAAAATAGATGAAAAACTGATACAAGAGCAGTCTGGCTTATGACCGGGTAACTCATGTTGTGGACAAATACTCAACCTAACACAATATATCGAGAACAGTTTCGAGAATAAACTAATAACAGGGGCTGTCTTTATATATCTTTATGATACCGTTAACCACCACCAAAGACTTCTAGCTAAGATATACGATGCCACAAAAGACTTTAAATTGACCAACATCATTAAAGGAATGCTACAGAATAGGAGATTCTGATCACACTCCAAGGAGAGAAGAGTAGGTGGAGAAAGTACCCCTATTCTCTATAACATCTACATGAATAACCAACCAAATAACACTGAAGGTAAATGGTTTATTTATGCAGGCGATATTGTCATCACTGTACAGGGCAGAACTTTTGAAGATATAGAAAAAAAACTAACAGTGATACTGGAAAATCTTGAAGCTTATTAAAAAAAACCAGCTGAGGCCAATTTCACATGAAACATAGGTCTATGTCTTCCACATGCACAATTGGCAAGCAAGAAAACAGCTTAATATAACATGGAGAGAGGAGAGACTACAACATTGCACAAACCCAAGTTATCTGGGAATAACGTTGGACTGAACCCTAGCCTTTGAACAGCAATGTCAAAAGCTAAAAGGGAAGGTAAGTGTAAGGAATAACGTCTTTTGTTAACTCACAGGAACTGCTTGGGGAGTGCACCCAGAAGCCTTGGCACTTTGTTTCTTGGCAGGAGAATATGTGGCACCAGTTTTGGAAGCATCTGTGCACACTAAGCAGGTAGACATAGCTCTAAATGAAACAATAAGAATTGTGACCGGATGCCTAAAGATCTATCCCTAGCTGGCATAGCTCCACCAGATATCAGATGAAGAGTAATAGGGGAGAAAGAAAGAACAAAACAAATGTCTGAAACCAAATGCACATCCTAGAAATTCCTGTACCTCACCTGAAAACTAGGAGCAGTTTCCTAAAAAGAACAGCACCTTTGGAGAACCACCCCCAGATTCACCGTATCGAATTGTGGGGGGGCACTCTTGACCGTCAGAATAATTGCCCCAAGGAAGAACTACCATCATGTGACAAATTAAACTATACCACATGGTGGACACTGAACTGTTTGGATCTGGGGTCTCCAATGTGTAACTCAAATGGGGATATGAGGACCATGACAGATGTAATTGTGGGGAGTTTCAGGATCATGAACATCTGCTCAAATGCAACGTCATTGGAATAGTCTGCTCGAACGAAGATCTGATTGAAGCACACGAGGAGGCAATTAAAGACGCTGAATTTTGGGGTAGGAGAATCTGAGGTCATTCTTTTCTGGACACAGAAAGTAAGTAAGTATCATCATCATCATAATTAGACGTTTCCACCTTTGCAGGTTGTCCAGCACAACCTCTTCCAAATCTTGCGGTCATTCCAAGATTTTTCCCCCACCACTTTTCTTCAAACGACTCCTTTAGAGACTACGTCTTTCTTCACTTGGTCCATCCTTCCCTTCCCACTTTTCGGCAATGCTACCTTCAGTATCCTCCTCTCCTCCATCCTGATAACATTCCCCAGACTTTTCCTTGTTAACGTCTGTTCTAATGCTTCCACTTGTAGTCTCTCCCTGATGTTTTCTTTTCTGATTTTATCTTTCCTTGTGACATTCTCTATCCCTCTCAGAAACCTCATCTCTGCCACCTTCAATCTGCTAATATCTCTCTTTGTGCAAGTTGTGAGGTACACAACCACACCATTTGTGATTGTTTTTTAATATTAGTAAAATTGTTTTTATTATTATTTATTAGTTATGATTACTAACAATTAGTTTCTAAAGTCACAGAACGTCAAGAGAGTTATGCGAGATCCTTGTTGAAAAAGAACAGTTGAAGAAAGAAAAGGTTGTTGAAGAGAAAATGAAATGAGAAAAGGTGTGGATGGAAAAAGCTTAATGGAGAAGCTGTAAAAAATCCTGGTGGGATTTGTAATGTAAAATATTAGCCTGAAGGCAGAACATTAGAATAATGATAAAATTAGTGAAACATGAAAGTTATATTAAATAACTGATTGTCATTTGAAAGTGGAGGATAATAAGTGGAAGACTTTTGTTTCATGTTGAGATTATAATAAAGGAAGTGGAGTTGATTCTTAAAGTACATTTGGTATGATTTATTAATAGTAGTTTGATTTACAGTGGTGGTATCATAAGAAAAACCAGCATTGGACATAGAGGGTTAAATAAAGATCCTATTTGAACTAATCTGACGCTGGAAAACCTAAGGGAAAGTATTATAGTTCGGTGCCGAACTGTCACGGCAGCTACTTCGCGATGACAGCTCACCAGATGAAGGCAGCGGTGGTGACTGCCGAAACGTCGTGTTTAAAAGATCTTATCCGGCAGAAGACCCGTGAAGAATTCCTGTCTATTATAATTTATTTTCTAAAGGTGAAAATAATAGATGAAGGTAAGATTGCAAGGAAGAGAAAAAAATGAAATACATTTTTATATCATTTCCAAAAACTAGAGAAGCTTACAAAGTCCAGGTTTCGGAGCCATAGATAAGTATAGGCTGTTAATATACTTTATAGAGCAAAACTTTGGCTTCCTTCCCTAAGTTCCACCTCCAGATTACATCCTTTATTTGATGATACCATTGTCTACTATTCCTTTTTCTGACCTATTTCTTCCTCCATCTTTTCATTGATAGCTTCCTTGCTTCCCAGATACACAAACGATTCTACCCATTCCAATTTATTGCCGTCTAGTAACACAGCCTTTGAAGGGCCAGTGTTTATTTTTATCTTCAATATCTTGGTCTTTTCTACACTTATCTCCAGGCCTTGTTTACCTAATGTAGTCCACCATTTCTGCTCCTTCCAGATCCTTCTCTATCTCCTTCCATATTATTATATCATCAGTATACACTATCACCTTCAGCTCTGTTGGATCTCTGTATCCCAGGACTTGTGCGATTACTACATCTACATTAAACAGAACAGGTGACAATACACTTCATGTCTAACTCCTCTTTCAGTGTGAATCCATTCTGAATGTTAACTGTCTATCTGCACACAGTTCTCACACTTTTCACAGATATTCCTTATTAAATCCACAATCCCTTCATCTATACCTCTCTTTTTTAAACTTATCCATATGCCTTACCTCAGTACCTTGTTTTAGGCCTTTTTATGTTGATGAAAGCCATTACTGTGTCTTTGCCATATTCCCACAATTTCTCTATGATTTGCCTGAGTGTAAAAATTGCATCCACCATAGATCTTCCTTGCCTGAAGCAAAACTGCTCCTCTCTAGCTATATTCTCTAGTCTTTGCTTGAGTTCATTTAGAATAATTTTTTCATATGTTTTCAGGCATAGTTTTCGCATTTCATTTTATTTCCTTTTTTATGAACAGGCATTATGACTGCCTTTCTCTAATCCTCTGAAATTTTCCTTTCTTTCCAGACTCTCTGTATGACTCTATACAACCATAGAATTTCCATTGCCCCTGCTGCTTTTACCTTTTCTGCTGTCAGTTCATCTAGACCTGGTAATTTCCAATGTGGCATTTCTTCCACTTTCAATTCTAATTCCAGCATGCTACATTCTTCTGTTTCACTGTCTAAAGTGGTTGTTCCACTATCCTTCTTTTTTTTCCTGGTTTGCTTCCAACAGGTTTTTGAAGTACTCTTTCCATTTACTCAGTATCTGTTTCCATTGCACTTCGTTTTGTTTTGTTTCTTACTACCCCATACAGTATTATCGTATGTCCTATGTAACTTGTCTTCAATTTACCTGTGAATTCCTCCCAAGATTATACCTTTGCTATTTTTATCATCTTTTCTGAGGCTTTTTCTATCCCTTTCCATCTCTCTCTTTTCGCTTCAGTTCTGTCTTGAAACCACTCTCTCCGTGCCCATCTGTACTGGGTGAGCTTGTGTAAGGGTAATTTTTTAAACAAAATTTAACTGCCACAGTTTAATGTAGTAATTTTGCCAAAGTACGATCTGGCCATGGCACATCTTTGGAATGTAACAAAGTCGGTATTGAGTCCTGGCAACGTCCTGAGGAATTTGCTGTGTGCTGGGCCGGCCGGGTCTCCGACCAATGAAGTGCCGACCCAGGTGGGTGACGCCACGATCAGGTTTACCTTTGAGTAATCAATCCTGTACATTCGATCGAAAGTGACCGCCAGGACACCTCGCCTGCCGGCCGCCCCCCCCCCACCCCCGCCACCCTTCTCATCCAAGCCAATGCACTCCACCTGTATATTTAACCATCTTATGGTATAGTCGAGTAGACGGCGCCTCCTGGTCCGTTATTGACCTTGTATCACAACCTATACAAATAAACCAGTAATTCCAATGTCTCTGTACTAATCTCCTAGGAGCCCCCCACAATCTATTAGCTCCAGCCTAAGTGGGCTCGAACCAGGCCACTGTAGGCACAAGCAGAAGAAGGGGAAGATGCCACAAGCTGCTGAACGATATGGCCGTTAGGCTTTATGGCATTCCCAGTCGGGTGCGGTGAGATTGCTTCAAGTAAGTGAGCCCAGGACCCCTCCCGCATAACTTCGGCTATCCATCTGTTCGCGGGTCAGCCTCGAGCACACGCCAGAGGGGCTGTGACAAAAAGCGGCGTCATAAGGGCATTTGGGACACAGAAGAGCAGGGCGAACTTTCGACATGAAACAGCACGGCGGGCGAGCAACGTAGTGAAGCGGCAGCTGGCGGGCGGCATGACAACAGCGCGGGCCGGGCATCAGCAGCTGTCGGCTGCAGCCAGCGGTCGTCGGCGGTGACGGAGAGAGCATAGTGAGAGGACCTCGTGCCGGCGGCGTCGGGGGCGGCAGCGGCGGCGGTGGCGGCAGTGGCGTCGGGAGCGGCAGTGGCGTCGGGGTGGCAATGGCGGCGCAGGTTGGCAGTTGGAGTCAGCGGAGGCGGCGGCATACCAGGGGACGGCATTTCTGGTGAGTGAGCTCAATTTGGTTAAATTATGGCTGATAAACAAACCGCGCCCGTGGTAACGTTACAAAATGCTGTATCTGACCTTGATCAAATAGTAGCTAACTTAACAGCTGAAACCAGTGGAATATGAGATGGCGCCAGTAGTTACCGAACCTGGCCAGAGAGTGGCGAATTTAACGTCTGGAACTAGTGTCACTAAAGAGGTGATAGTAAGTTGGATGAAGCAGTTTCTGAACTTGACCAAATTGTCTACTTTAACAATTGAAACCAATGCTGCGAAGAACACAGCAAGTAAGCTCCAATTTTTAAGCAATGTCCTGGCACAGGGTTTAACTTTTGGTGGGAAGTCTGGTGAAAACATACATGACTTTTTTCTGAAATTACAGAAATTGCTATCTTTAATAGATTTGTCATCTAAAGAGATATTATATGTCTTATGCAGTCGATTGGAGGGCGACGCGTTCCGCTATTTGGTTTATAGCGAGGCATGTAGGGAAGCTTTACATTTTGAAGGGCTTAAACATGAATTGGTTAAGCGTTTTGAGTCGAAAGCAAGCGTGAGAACTTATCGCTAGACGGTTGCCAGGGGAGGCGATCCCAAATTTTGCAGATCGCATTCAAGAGTTGGACAGCCATATGTATGTACTAACAGGGGAACCGAAATACTACTTTGCAATGAAGTTTGAAAATGATCAGCAGAAATTAGACATGTTTCTATCCATGGTGGGTAGTGAAAAATCAGACTATTTAGTCTTGCAGAGACCCAAAACATTTGCGGAGGCAGTGGATTGTGCCATTTTGTGAAGTTTAAAACAGCCACAGAAGGTAAGCCAAAGGTGAAGCATATTTTTCAGGCAAACAAGGTGATGAGGGGTGCAGCGGGGGAATCGGACACATGCAAAGGGACTGTTTCCGCAATCTGAGCAGTAGAGGTAAAGATAAGAGTGGTTATGTTAGAACCCACAGAGCCTAGGAAGGTTTAGCTGAAGGAATAGTGGAGCTTTTTCATGGTGTAACCAAGGTAAGGGGCGGAGAACCCAGTCCGGCAGTGGAGGTAAGAGTTATTATTGTAAAAGTGGGGGGAAGGCCCAGTGAAGCAATTCCAGAATGAATCAAGGCTCACACGGACAGGTACAAAATGTTGATGTGGGGCATAGTGGAAATGGTAAGTGTAATCATGCCAAAGTGGCAAAAAATGTGGGTACTTTGAAGAATAGTGTTCATAATAATGATGATTTAAACTCTCAGGTAGCAGGAATCTCACTGAGCTACCCTTGGTATTAAATATGCCTGCAAATCACAAGTGGGACAACCTGGGGGTAGATACTTTACAATTGATAATCTTGGCTAGGGTAAGGGGTAAATTATGTCGCTTGCTCGTAGATCTGGCGCTTGGGCTTCCTTGTTAAAAGTAGACATTTCTGGAAGTAAAGGATTAAGCCCGACTTACTGAAAAATTACGGGTTGGATCATTACGGGTTCATTACTAAGACAATAGAGCTCTAAAACACCATGAATGGTAATCTGAGGGAAATAGAGACTTTGTTTGTGCAGCAGCTTTATAGTACACAGATCCCATGGTGTTAGCCCATAATTGAGGGGATTGGAGGAGAAACCCAGTATTGGTTCTGTGTTGACTACAGATCCCTAAATTCAGTCACGACATCAATTGTGGAAACGGTAGACTATCTTGACAACTGCAAATTTTTCTCCACTTTAACCTTACATTCGGGTTACCACCAGGTTAGAATAGCTCAGGAAACATTCCGAAAACGCCTTTCAATGTGCTTAATGGCCATTACGAGTTTCGTCGAACATCCAAGGAATGTCTTTGAGAGGCTGTGGAAGGCTAAACTAACACTTTTCATTTATAAAATGCCACTTTGTCCTGCCGGGACTGGAGTATTTGGGTCACTTGATCTCACAGGAGGGCATAAAACCGCACCCACGGCTAATCTCAGCTGTGAGGGACTTCCCAATACTCCCAAACATGAATGAGTTGCAGCCTTTCCTAGGGTTGTCAAACTATTACCGGAAGTTTATCAAAGAATATGCAGAGAAGGTGAAACCCTTGACTTGTCACTTGTGCAAGGGCGCTAAGTTCGAATCGACCAGGGAGTGCACATAGGTGATGGAGAAGGTTCAAGAAATACTAACCACCCAACCTCTCCTAAGCTACCCCGACTTCACGAGGCCTTTTCTGTAGGCCATGGATGTGTAAACACTGCTGTGGGTGTAGTTTTTCCGCAGATAGTTGATGGGAAAGAGAAACCGATTTGCTATGCCTCTCGACAGTTAACGCGATGTCACAGAACGGGAATTATTGGTGGTGGTCTGGGGAGTTAAATACTTTCGTCGCTATCTCCTTGGTAACAAGTTTGAGATCATCATGGAACTTTCAGCTTTACATTGGTTGCTGATGCTTAAAGACCCATCAAGTCGGTTGACACAGTGGGCGCTACAGCTGTCGGAGTATGATTACACAGTACAGCATAGGCCGGGACGTACCATGGGAATGCTGATGGGCTGAGTCGCAAAGTGGGGGCAGTGACCGTTACAACAATGCCCACATTGGCCCAATTACCTATTGAGCAGTCAAAAGATCCGGACTGTAATAAGTGGCGGAGGAGCAAGCAGTTAGTCGTTAAGGAGGACTTGCTTTGCTGGGTCACAAAATGCAGGGAATGCATTGTCGTGCCACAGACCCTCTGGGAAACTGTCATGAAACTCTATCATGACAGCCTGTTTGGTGGCCACATGAGTTGGAAGAGTACGAACCGCATCATAGTGAAGGAATTCTGGTGGCCTATGTGTAGGAAAGACTTTAAGCACTATGTATGGAGCTGTTTAATCTGCAGCGAGCATATAAGGGGCCCCCCAGAGTAGGGAGAAACTTCAGCCCTTGCCAGAGACAAAGTCCCCATTCGAGAGGGTCCAATTGGATATAATGGGCCCCTTTAACAGAGGTGAGTCAGGCCATTGCTATATCTTAACCATTATTGATACTTTCTTCAGTTACCTGGTAGTAATACCGTTGCCCAATCAACTGGCGGAAACAGGAGCTAATGCCTTCGTGGTCCACTGTGTACTTAAATATGGAGTCCCGCAGGCTTTGATTTGTGGCAGGAGAAGTAATTTTATGTCGGCATTGTTCTTGCAAGTATGTAAACTCCTGGGTATTGAGAAGCTACAAACCACAACGATGCGGCCATAATGCAATGGGAGATGTGAGTGAGTGCATACAACCATCTCTAGATAACTCAGTTGCTACATGAACAAGTCACATAGTAACTGGTCGGCCTTCTTGCGCTAAGTGGTTTCTGCGTACAATTGCAGGGTGCACTCTTCCACAAACCGGAGGCCTTCCGAGATAGTATACAGTAGGGAAATGAACTCATCCTTCTCCATGTTCCCCCTTAGTAAAGAGATTAGCAACCTGGAAGTTCATGTCTTGATGCACAAGCTCCGACGTATCAGGAATAGCGTGGGGGAGAATTATGCCAAGGCCTTAGAAAGGCAGAAGAGACAATATGACAAGAAGGCGATGCCACAAAATCTAGGTATTGGGTCCTTTGTGAAGTTAAACCATATTAATTGTTGTTTCTTACAGAATTTCAGTTGCAGTTGGCCGCAGTATGCCAGGTTGAGCTCATCTCTATCAGGTGTCTTTAGTATAATCCTCTGTGGAGCTAGGAACATTTTGTGGCGTTATGAATTGGTTACAGGCAGCAAGGACAGCACCCCCAGGCGTGGTGAGTGCCGACCCAGTGTAATCGGACACTGCTGCGATGAGCAGCCAGACGAGGTCGTCGCAGCACCTCTCCAGCGCACCAATATTCACTAAGTACCCTGAACTTATAGTTTAGTTTCATAGAATTAGCATTGTGAGTAACAGTGGGGACAACTTTTTTATTTTTTTTCTTTTTTAAATTATAGGTATATTAATTGTCAGGGAAGTGAGATAGGCTTTAATGATTGACTAGTATAGTAGCATAGTATTAGTTAAGAGTAGACCTGCTTTAGTGCATAATGAAACTTTTAATTAAGGGGCAACATGAGTATTAAACTCCGATAATTAATTCTATTAGTGGTATTCATTACTGCAGGGCAATCACTCCCTTAACCAATGGTGTCATTTTTACCAAGGATGTGGATGTAGTATCCATGAATTATCATTGGTCAATTATCGCCGAGAGCTAATTTTATAGAATTACAAAATCACAGTTCACAGCTACAGTTCATATTTGACAATTTAGAAAGGTCCTTCCTGGACACACCTCATTATGACGATGGGATTACAATTACTCTTGAAAGAAGCCTGAAGGTGTTATACCAGGCTTTGGGTCCGGAGTTCCAACATTTTGTGGAACTCCTTACCCTTCGGGGGAACAATCGAGACAAGAGGGTGCTAATTAATGTGGGACGAACTATTTTGATGTTCTAACGTAGGATAATTTCCTGCACTTGCAATCCATGTTGGACACTCTGGAGCAAAACACTGAGGACAAGATTAGTACGTCCAAGCAACTCATTTTGGCTAGGAACTTCAAAAATTCAACTGTGAACAATACACAAGCTATTGGAAAACTTGCCAACACATTCATTACTAAGACGACAGAGCTCCAAAACACCATGAATAGTAATCTAAGGGAAATAGAGACTTTGATTTGTGCGGCAGCTTTATAGTACACAGATCCTTCAGTAGTTCGTGCTGGCCATCACCAACACGAGGATGAAGCTGACGAGGTTAAGGATTGCGCTGATCCAGGCCACCAGTGGCAAAATTAATGATGTTCTACAAAGGCCCAAAATGTTATTGCACTACTCACAATTGATACAAAAACAGCTAGGAGCAGGACTGTACTTGTTATTCCCGTGTACACTGGAAAATGTGTACTGGTACTATCAAACAGCTATCGTGAATGTTGCTTTAATGGGAGAGAATTAAAGGATAATTGTGGATATCCCCATCGCTACAACAGACTCTATCCTCGATCATTACTCGATTCACACCTTCCCTGTGCACTGGAAAGAAACTGGATATTATACTAAATGGAAAATGCATGAAATAAGATCCAGAAGTCATATGCTGTGTTAAATCATAGTGACTTTAGCAAGTGTAAAGACTCCACTATTACTATCTTGCACACTGCTCACCTTCCATGACTGTGGCCTGAGCAGCTGTGAAGCTGCAATGTATTTTTCTGATAACTTCTTAGATCAATGCCAATGCGAAATTTTAGCTTTGGACAAGCTGTACTTGGCTCAGTTGAACAAAAATTGGGTCTTTACCATGCCCCACCCCACCATGGTATCTATCACATGCAAATGTCACAAAGTTGGAACTTAAAGGAACTGGATTAACAGAGGATGTAGCCCAGTATCAGATAATAGGTGAAAACTTCATTGTACCAGCCATGCATAAAACTTCACTCAGGGGAAATCCTAGTTTTCTGAGCTATCAATTAACAAAATTGAACCAAAGCATCTATCATAGCCAGAAATTGATTGAGTTGAATCAAACCAACCTTAACATGCTCAATGATGAGATAACTAAATATTTGCAACAGTCATGGGATTCCATTAAGTACAGTCACATTATCGCCGTCATGGAGACACAGATCCAGGCCCAAACTAAACATAAATCTTCATAACACCTGTAAGCCTGATTAGCATTGTAGGAATCTCCACGATACTCATTCTTATACTTTGTGTGTACAGACGATATGTGACCAAACTAGCGGAGCACTGCTCAGAAACTGTCATACCCTCGGCGTCCCAGATTGCTGTGACCCTGCCTAGCTCAAACCCAAAATCCACAACAGCCAAGGACAATGTAACTCATATGTAACCCTAGAATACCCTCTGTATTTATTATATCAACCCTATTTTCAATCATATTTCTCTTTGAATATAATGACTAATTCTATGCCTCCAAGGTTTGGATGGCTCAAGCCAGTGAAGACTCTACAACTGTTGATTTTATGTTGAGTTAATATTGTAAGACAGGAGGAGCTGTTCAAATGCACAAACCAGAACAGTAGATGATATCTGGGGGATTCCTACCCAACAACATCGCCCAGACAAAATATGAAGGTTGTCGACGGAGCGACGCTGGCTTGGCGAAGGGATATATGGAAAGGTCATTTTTAAACAACAGCTGTCACAGTTTGCCAAAGTACAACCGGGTTGCGGTGCGCATTTGGAATGTGTCAAAGTCTTTATTGAGTCCAGGCAACAGCCTGAGGAATTTGCTGTGTGCTGGGTCTCCGACCGACGAAGTGCATAGCCAGGCGGGTTACGCCACGATCGGGATTACCTTTGGGCAGTCAATCTTGTACATTTGACCGCAAGGGACCAACGGGGACACCTCACCTGCCGCCCCCCCCCCCTCCAAACCAGTGCCCTTGCCGGTAAACTTAACCATATTACCATCTGTTATTGCCCGTGTATAACAACATATACGAATAAACCAGTTATTCCAACATCTCTGTACTAATACTCAAGGAGTTCCCCACAACCTATTAGCTCTAGCCTAGGTGGGCTAGAACCGGGCCACCATATGCACAAGCAGAATAACCATACGGCCCGTTAGACTTTACAGCATTCCCAGCCGGGCCCGTTAGGATAGATCAACCTCTCTCTCTCTCTCTCTATCCCCTCAACCTCAAGGTTTTATATGTGCTGAGTAGGTGTAGAGCCCCTGCCACACACCTGTTGTATTGGGCTTTGTGGCATGATGTAGTAGCATATTAAGGGATTTTAAGCTACAAACTATAATACTCGGAGTTATTTTCTCGAGCCTGCAGACAAGTAATTTAATCCCACTCCACACAGCAGAGCCTCAAGGTTAAGCAGAGACTCTTCCCGTGGGAAACGAGCTCCCCACTACAGCAGCTCTAAAGCCTAGTAAGAGGTACTAAACCATTGGTGAGAGCTTCACGTGACACCCCCACCACCTTTTTCAGCTCGAGTGCGCAGTCGGTGGGAGGCGCTCGTGGAAGTCTTTTTCCATCTTGATGACTGAACACCTCACCAGGCATCATGCAGAATTTTATAGGTAAAGGCTAAGGCATTTTTCACCCCTCTGCTTTTTCAGAAGGATAGTTCGAGTGACAAGAGTTTATTGGTAATGATTTTCAATTTTATGAGAGCTATCTTTTATGCAGTATTTTCAAGTATTCCATAAGTTTGTTCATGTACATATGTTCAGTCAATCTATTCTTTCCACTACACTTTCAATTGTTATCAACAATTACCTGCTCATTACTAGCAATAAGTAATGGTTGGAATGCAATATCTTTGATCACACAATCACATATCTTTGGTAAAACTAACCGCGGAGTGATTGATCAAAGACGAACTCAACTATCTGTTGTATCAGCCACTCAGGATATGAAAATGTGAATCACTTATAGTTCCTCTGAACTCCTGAGACCAAAATCAAGAATAGAGCTATTTCCATTATCTGTGGTAAGAGTAGGCCATAAGGCTTCACAAACAACCACAGAATTGTGAAAGGGGGCAGAGCCCTCCTGTACATAATATAAGAAACATAAGTTTCCGTAACAGGAAAGGAATGTCTTGTTGATAATTCTTTATAATATCAAGGAATTTATTCAAAAGGTCTTTCCTTTCTTGATTAAAAAAAGGATTAGAGGAATTAGGAGAAATGCTAAAAATTGTAGAAAAACTGAGGAATGGGACAATGCTGCTGGAAATGTCTACCAGCAAGCAGGCTTTCCAATTCCTTAAATTCAAGATGCTCATGGACTTCACTGTAAAATGTGATCACTTGCTTGAATCTGATCAGTTTAAAAATCCAGGAATTCCTTAAGGAGTGGGAATCAGGTTGGACAGATTACATGGGTGGCAAATGACAGTACTGAAAAGACTGCCATCTTAGTCATGATTTTCGACATCCATACTTTGAAAAAATGTATTGAAGCAGGACTTATTGACTTGAATAGACACCCATTAACTACTTGAACTGATGTACCGATTTAAGTGTCAGATATTTGGGCATCCAACAGCAATATGTAAAGGCAATCCCACCTGGAGGAAATGTGAGATGGGCAGGGCAGAATTGTGCTCTCCTGCAGTTATGTGCCCCTGCTCTAATTCACACCCAATCTGGAGCAAGGAATGTTGAGTGTATCTCAAAGATAAGAACGTATATGATTTTAAAACCAGAGGGAATACCGTATGGGTTGCCTCATTTCCCTTCGCAACCAGCTACGCTAAGACCCTGTTAACTCCCATCAGGAAAGAAAGTATTACTATTCAGACATCCATTGCGGACATGAGCATGAGTGCCATATGCTCATGGAAATGGAAATGTCACGCAAAACCCGCTAAGGTCATAACACCAACAACCATGGAAGTCTGTAGCTAGATGTCTACATCCCCTACCACTTTGGCAGCAGGTTCTAAGGCTCCATCAACAGTAGCAACACCACCGTCAAGTTGCTGCAGCTGCAGCAATTTCAGGAGCAGTGGCAACAGCAGAAGTGGAAACCAGCAACAAAGAGTAAAGTGAGCAGAACTTCTAAGGTCCGAATTTCCAATAGACTGACACAGAGAGGTTCAATGAAATCCCCTTCTGTGTCACCTCTCAGAACACTCAGCAGCAGGGAAAAGAAAGGAAAGAGAAGTAGGAGGCAAAAGTATCTCCAAGTATTTAAGGCCTTCATGGAATCTGAGATGTCTATCACATTTTTTAACCAGAATATAGTGAAATACTCATCGAACAATGAGTTCCACAAAACATGGTATATGGGAGTTGGAGTCAGCCTTGGATAGTGCGAACAACAGTGGATCTATGCCAGGCCTTATCCAGTACCAGATGCTGAGGCATCTCAAGAAACATGCTACAGAGTACATTCTAGACATTTTAAATACAGCTTGAACCGGGTACTTCATTGCCTCATGGAAACAAGCAATTCTAACCCATTTTTCAAAATCTGTCAATAATAAACTGTAAGCAGGTACCTATGACAGCATTACCTAAATGAACATCTTCAGGAAGACACTACAGCAGTTCATGAATAGCCTCCAGGTTTGGTGTTTCAAATCCCAAAATTTACTGAGAATTCAGGAAGTTCCATTTCACGAGTGCTAACCTGTTCTTGCTGGAAGTGGCGAAACAGGGAGCATTTATATGCAGCCAGTGCCTGATGGTTGGAATTTTTTTAACATCATATATATTATTTCTATAAGGTATTTTTCTGTCACAAGCCTGTATCTTCTTTCATACTTAACCGAAATCAATGAATGAGGTGTCATTTTATAGCTTATCGTCTTCACTTTGGTCACATCATATTTTAAGAAATTAAGTTTTCGGAATTCGACCCTTAAAGGGAGAAAATGTCAATATTTCTAAAATGCTGTTTTCTGTGTTACGAGTCATTTATCTCCCTGGATACCTATTTGAAATCATTTAATGAAGTATCATTTTAAAGATTAAGATCTCCGCTTTGGTGATGTCATATATTAAGAAAGAAATTTTTCGTAATTCTACCCTTAAAGGGCAAAAGTATCAATATTTTTGCAATTAGTTTTTGTGTCACGAGCGATTTATCTCCCTTAATATCTAACCGATATAGATAAATGAGTTATCATATTACAGAATAAAGTCTCCGCCGTGGTAACATTATATTTTAAGAAAGAAATTTTTCGTAATTCGACCCTTAAATGGCAAAAATGTTAATTTTTCTAAAATGCGTTTTTTGTATATCGAGCCATTTATCTTCATGGTTATCTAACCAAAATCGATAAATGAAGAAGGATTATAAGGAGTAATGTCTCAGTTTTGTGAAATCATTTTTTAAGAAACAATGTTTTTGGAATGCAGCCCTTAAACGGAAAAAGTATAAATTTTTCTATAACGCATTTTTGTGTCACGAGCGATTTATCTCTCATGATATCTAACCGATATAGATAAATGAGGTATCATATTAAAGAATAAGGTCTCCGCTGTGGTAACATTAGATTTTAAGAAGGGAATTTTTTGTAATTCGACCCTTAAAGGACAAAAATATCAATTTTTCTAAAATACATTTTTTTGTATCTCGAGTCACTTATCTCCTAGGATATCTATTCGAAATCGATAAATCAAGTAAGATTATGAGGAATAATTTCTCAGCTTTGGTGACATCATATTTTATGAAAGAAGTTTTTGGAATTCAACCCTTAAAGGGAAAAAGTAAAAATGGTAAAAACACATTTTTGTGTCACGAGCTATTTATCTCCCTTGATACCTAACTGATATAGATAAATAAAATGTCATATTAAAGACTAAGGTTTCCACCGTGGTAACATTATATTCTAAGAAAGGAATTTTGCGTAATTCGACCCTTAAAGGGCAAAAATGTCAATATTTCTAAAATACGTTTTTTGTGTTTCGAGCCATTTATCTCCCTGTATTTCTAACCAAAATCGATAAATGAAGTAGTAGTATGAACAGAAATGACTCAGCTTTGGTGACATCATATTCAGCCTCACTATTCATCGCATTTTATTCACGAAATTTTCACATGGGTCGTCTAGTACATATATAAATGGCCTACGATGCTACTTGGCTGATTGTAATTTTAAAGTTACTGCATGAATGGGGTTTTAGCAGAAATGTGCCCCAGTTTTTAAAAATTGTTTTTGTCAGAAATTTGTTTCCAGTACTGACATGGTTTGGAAGTATCAGATCTTTTTATCAAGGAAAATGGTGTTTCCAACAATCGATTTTAAGTGTAACCCCTTTTACAATCACTGTCAACAACATTCAACTTACCAGATGCAACCTACACTTAACGGGGTTAGATGAACGTTCGGCAAACACTGATTTTACATTTTCTGTGGAGAACACTAGGTGTGTACTTTTTACCTGCAGTAGTCTTTTAGCAGAACCTCATCCTACTTTGGGGAAAACAGTTTTAAGTCTTAATGAAATTGCTCATTTTCTGGTCCTCATTTTTGATAAAAGAGGTCTGAAACCCAGAGTGCTAAAAGCTCTAGATGTATTAAGATGTTTGCATGGTACGATTTGGGAGGCAGACTGATCCTGCCTATGTAGAATTATGGTTGGAGTATGGCTGCATTGTATATGTTTCAGCGCGAGGTACCTACCTTCGGATGTTGGAAAATGTCCACCAAAAATTCAGCTTGCCACAGGTGCATATCACACTAGACTTATTCCCAGCACTTGTGATGAGTACGGTGAGCTGCTGCTTGTCATCTGGCGTTATCTCCTCTAGGTGCAACATTTAACGTACACAATCCTCTCTACACTAATTATTATACAGCTACCAAACCATTTAGCTACAGTACAAAGGCCTTTTTAAAACAAGGAATGGCTGTTAGTTGCCCATACCAAGGTTGGAGTAAATCTCCTCATTGACTCTTAAAGAATTATTTTAGACCTGTTACAGCATAGTAAGTTGTTCATCACTGACAATGTTTTTAATTATATTTGAAATCAGCATCATGCTGTTATCTCAGTATATACTGATGACTCTAAGCATGTTAACAGAGTAGGATACTCTGAGTGACTTACAGAAACAAGCTGCATAGTAGGTGGAGCGTTTATACAGCTAAGTGCTATGCTTAACTGAAGTTGCTGCAGTATATAAAAGTAAGTTGCAACATGAAATATATCATATGCTATGATTCTCTCAACTGCATTCATGCATTGGGAAACACTTACTTAACAGGCAAACTAATTCAAGATGCGCAGAATGGCCTCCAGTCCCACCAGTCTTCTAGAAAGGGGTTTTTAAATCTGCTGGGTACCTGGCCATCTTGGAATAAGGGGGAACAAACCAGATGAAGATGCAAAGTTAGCTTGCAATAAGACCCCCAGTCCCTAAGTCAGACCTTTCTTCATCATCAAAGTAAAATAATGTCAGTGTTTGGCAGAGGAAGTGTCTAGCACTTGATCATAACAAGCTCTAGCTGGTCAAAGCAACATGCAGTCTTCTGGCAGCGGAGATGGGACAAGATACCCCTTACTCACCTTTGCTTAGGGCACTGTTTTGTTCTTTGCATGGAGAACCCATCGGAATGTTATGCTTGTGGCATATCTTCAATATTGCATCTTCAATATAGCAAAGTATGTTATTTTTAGCTTTAAGAGCATATTTAAGTATAGATAATGACCTGCCCCTTTTTTTAAAAAATAATAGGTGATTAAAAACTATAGCCATTTTACTACTCTATTTGTTGGCCAGTGTCAGTATGAACTGGAAATTACAGTTCTAGTACTTGAAGGTGGTAAACAAGGAGAAATTTTGTGCGTACATATTACATGCGCAATGTGGCAATGATACATTTTCAAAGCCTTAAGTGTTAAATAGCACCAGTTCTTCTGTTTTTTATTTCATTTAGCCTACAGTTTTATACATGAATAACAATATAAATAAAGATACCAACAATATAAAAATAATATAGTACAAATAAGAAGTAGACTTGGGTGCAGGATAGGGGGAAGATGGTTGTGTAGGGAAATTGCCACCGGAGCCTGTGCTCCATTGCAATTAAATTAAATTAAATAGTGCAGAGTTAATGTTGAATGTCTGGCTCCCTAATCCATTTGATTGCTCTTTCCGACTCATGTATGAAATCTTCTGTTGTTTCTTGGAAGACACCAGGAGGGGGAGAACTCATAAATTATTGGATTGATGGTCTAATATACAACACTGTTGTTACAAGCTGAAGACTCTTGCATTCCCACTCAAACAATGAAACATCACATCTGCCACAACCCATATGGATTCTATTTAATGATACCCAGATTTTTAGGGGTTGTTAAAACCTCCAAGTGAATTATGGGAATCAAAAGTTGAGCCATTTTTGTGGAGTTTAGTCTATACAGTGGATTAGCCAAATGCATGTTTCAATGACCACCATAGGACGTCACCGTGGATCATTGTGTCTAGGAGAATGAGGATATCGGCATTGTTGCTCAGATCCCAAGGCTAGAACAAACCTATATATATAAAAACACTCAACCTCAAGGTTTGATATGTGCCCAGGAGGTGAATGGGTGATGAGGATAATCACTCACTAACGTGCAACCTCAGGGTCAAAGCTGGGCCTCTGTTGAATTAGCTTGGTGGCTGTAGCTAGGGCAATGCACCACTCGGCCTTTGTTCCCCCTTACTCATGGGACCAAAAATTGATAGCTTTAAATCAAACTCTGAATGTATAATGGTTATCATTTTGGCAACTTTATCATATGTGTGAGCATGCAATGTTGGCACTTTTCCTCTCAAGAGTCTCACTTTCAATCCTGTGGACTGTAAACTCCAAATAGATTATTTCAGCTGTGTTGCAAACATATTCCACAGTCTTCAGAGCCATGTTTATATTTTCTTTCGATACATTGCACTCATCAGTAATATTATTTTTGGATTGAATGACAGCATAAACCTTTTTGAGGTTTCGTTAGTAACTGTGCACTTTCAATTAAAGCTTTTCAGATGAATTTTGCTCCACCATTCATACTGGTAACATAGATTTAACAATAAATTTCACACCCAACTTGTCCAAGTTAACAGACTTTGTAAGTCTGCTTTAATTTCTTACAAGCACCTGCTGATTCTGAACCGCTACTATTCTCAGCACATTTTGTTTTTTTCAGATTTGTGTTTTTAAATTTTTTACACTCTTGCAACAGGTCTGTATCACCTTTCCTCTAAAACATATATATATAATTTAATAATACAGAAATACATTACGAAAAAAAGGTGAGAGGTCAATAGGACTGGTTTAGGATTCTTTTTTAAAAAAGTAAAAATAATTAAACATTACTTGAATTATTATGTGTTATACTATTAAGTTTTCATTTCACTAGATATATAAAGAACTTTAATGTTTCTAATGAAAAAATCCAAAACCAAATATTGGTAAGTAAACAATATGGTAAGTATACCATTGTTTAATATTTTATAAAAATAATTTTTCCAATAAATGCTTCAAGAAGTTTGTAGTAGAAATAATATTACCCTTTACTACTTTCGAACGTATACTGCAGACACATTCACGTCATTTCCATCTTCTTGTTTAATGTCTTTAAAATAAGCAGTTTGTTTATATTATTCTCATCCTTAAAAACAAACTATAATTCAGTTAAATCAAATAAAAAATTAGCACATGCTATGTTATGTAATTGAAGGTTTTCCCGGCGAATCTGATGCTTGAAGATCTCTCGGGCATGCGGTCGGATCAATTTATCGTAGTTCAAAGAATTTTCGACGGTGAAATATACCAAGTAGCCAGATCTCAATGCCTTTCTCATATGCACAGTCCCAAAAGTGAGATGTGTTTCTCAGAATGTCAGTGACCTCATATTTGATAGTATGCCCGGCATACTACTATGATGCAAAATCACTTCAAGGTTGGTGCCTAGAGTGATCAATGCAAATTAAAAGACTGTTTTTGGTGTATACTTATATTTGATGAAAATGGATACCTCACTATACTCCTTCAATGACGAGGTTAATTATAGAATGAAGTTCAAATGGGGAAATGGCTCCCCGTGAATGCAAAACTCCATTTGTGTTTTGGCAAGTTATTCTGTCTGCTGATTACTGAAATGCAACCTGTAAATGCTGTAGACCACTGTGAACCCTTGGGCAACGTTAAAGAGACCCATCAGTCAAAAAGCATCCATTAGTGCAATATCCCATTTCTGCTTGATACTACTTGATACCACACTGCTGCTACATGTGCAGAACTGCAATAATAATCCACTAGCCCAATTTTTCACCATGTGAGTACCATTTGTTGAGATTCTACAACAACAATTTCGCGTATCCATGCTACAGATGTGTCAAAGTTGCTCCAGCAAATGACACTTCAGAGATAATAAAAGTTATTAATGTGCTATTATTACTATAGTTCAATCCGGTAATGTGGAACACAGCTACTTTGGCTCTTCTTACGCATGATGACCATGATTCTATTCATTTCTAAAGTCCTGTGGAAGGAGGTTGTATTCTACAGGGTTCCTGGTCCTATGAGAATTTGATTTTGTATCTGCCTTATTCTCCATAAGTTGACTAATTCTGTCATGTTCCAAAATTTTGCCTTGCTTCATCATAGCCAGTGCAGATTCATTGTGTTAAGTAGAAGGGTTCAAAGTTGAAGTCAAATCTACCATGCATCTACTTACAAAAATTGATCAGATATTTAAGTGCTCCTCAGTTTCCTTCATATAGGAAACTATGTGTTTACACAGGAGTTAATTTTCTGAAATAGGGACTCCCCCAAAATGTAAAGCTTCACTCATATCTTTGATAGCATATTACATATTAGCAAAATGTGTGTGGTTTATTCCTTTCAAGTTAATGGCTATCCATTACTTTATTATAGAAACATTCCATTGGAACCAATATTTCAAATATTTATGTGACACCTGGTCTTCTTTTCAAAATATTGAAGGGGCTTCTTAATTTTTAATACATTCTGTTTCCATTTTTACAGTTAATTTTGTTGTAAATACCATGAACTAGATTCTATTTATTGTTTTTTTTTTGTTTACTATGTAATAACTTGGCTTTATTATTTGTTTCTGGATATATGCTGTAATTTTTCAGTCATTTAGTTTTCTGTTACAGTGCTAATGATTATATTTTTTACACTTCCTAAAGCTTTAACAACATTCAAACCTATGGCCTCCTGAGTTCAAGTTCTGCACTTGTTGGAGAGAGTGATGAGGGGATGTATGAGAGAAGTCAAGGAATTGGGTTACAAAACTTTGGTCTGACCATTGTTCAAATATGGTAGTGTAGTATGGGACCCTCATTTTACGTATCAAATACAGGAGTTGGAGAGGGTGCAAAAAAGGGCTGCTAGATTTGTGTCTGGAAATTATCGCAGAATGCAATCAGTGACAGATATGATAAAGGAGCTGGAATGGGATTCATTGCAAGATAGGAGGAGGATGAGGATGGTCATGGGAGTGTACAGGGCATATACTGGTGATGAGGCATGGAAAGATATTGCAATAGGTATGAAAAGTAGTGCATGGAAGGGAAAAGATGACCATGACCACAAGCTGGCACTCGATTTCAGGCACAAGGGTGTGGGAAGATTCTCTTTTTTAGGTAAGGGTGTCAGGGATTGGAATGAGTTACCAAGAGAAATTATGAATAATTTACCGAAAACATTGAAAGAATTTAAAGATAAAATTTGTAGAGGGCAAATGTAGGTGGGTGCAGGATAGGGGGAAGATGGGTGTGTAGGGAAATTGCCACCGGAGCCTTTGCTCCACTGCAATTAAATTAAAATGACTTGGAAATAAGAGACTGATAAACATAGAAACAAAGATAAAGTACACATTAGTAAACATTGCAATAAAGAAAGGGAATGGAGTTTTTCTGTCTATAAACTACAAACAGTACATGGCAAAAGCTTAAAATGGCTATTACACTAAACTTAATAAAAAATCGTATGCCTAGCATTAAATACTAACTTGAAGTCTTGGTCATTTCTTCCTATCCTCTTTTTAATTCTTCTATCATACAATCCTTATTGCAAATACACAGTCTTTGCCACCTCCCACCTTCCAGTTATTCTTAAAACAGGTACTTTAAGTAAGTTATTAACTGTGTTCTGCAGTTATTTCCACAAACAAATCTAGCAGCCCTCCTTTGCACCAACTTGTTTCTTTGATGCACATGATGGGGGTACCACTGTAATGAAGGAATTAGCTTCACAGAGCCCATAAGAGCAGATAATTTAAAGCATTTAACATTCATACTAAATTACACAGTCATAAACTTGATAATAAACAATGTCAAAGTTGGACCAGCACCATATAGGATAAACAAGTAAAAACTTGAAGTTAAAAAAAAATAAAAAAAATAAAAATTAAATTGTAAGGAAAACATTGTGAACATTTTCACTGGTAGTACAAGCAAAAATAAATATTTTATGGTAGTATTTGCAGGATTTAAAAATTTGATTATAGACAGTAGAGCAATTTGAAAGTCTATTAGTCATGTGGTTGGGATGATGCAATCTGAAGCGAGAACAGTAGAATTCTGTAATGTAATAATTGAAAGACACCTATTTAAGTAGATAAACTAAATTTAACTGTGGCAATATCTTGTCAGCCTTGAGGAACATATCCTGACAAAAATCAGAGCTGGTCAATAAATTCTAAGATTTTTTTTTTTTAGAGGGATAACGATATTGAACATGTAAAATATAATAGATAGCTGAAATTGTGACCAAATCATAGCTAAAATTAAAGGAAATAATAATAAAATAACATTTTGAAGCTAAAATTAGGGTTAAAAGGTGAAAAAATGGATTTTCATGCCAGAATTCATTAATGATGCCATAGACATGTCATTGGCAATGAGTGATGTCAATTGCCAGGCACCAAAATGTGATGAAGAAGAAGAAATTTGCAAAAAGTAAGATAGATACCAGAAGGTAGAGAAGATAATTCTGAGAAGAACAGTGCAGGTTTTACTGAAAGTCATATGATAATAAGTGTGACATGAATTTCTGAAGGTTTTTAAGAGCATACCAAGTAGGTTGAAATGGAGTTAAAAATTAAAAATAGTGAAAAACTAAAAATTACACCCAAATAAAAACATCCACAGAGCTGAGACAAGCCAAATTAAAGAATAAATTAAAAGAAATCTGGGCACGTAAAAATTTTGTGAGGAATCAAATACTTTCAAAGTTATAGATAAATAACTAATATAAACAACCCTTAACTTTTGGAAATTAATAACTATTAAACAAAGCCATTTAAGAGTTGTCATAACATAAAGTTCTTAAAATATCCTATTCTAAAAAATGGGAGAGTTTCAGAAAGATTTGAACTAAAATAAGAATGTGGAATTTATATTCCCGCACTTGGGGATACTTCTTTTTCCTTCCTTCATTCTGCCCAACTCAGGAGCGCGATTGAAATTATCTAGCAGACGTGTTTTTCCTCTGTTCCCAAGATCTCTTCATCCTTTCACTGTGCTCTTTCCTATGTTCTTCCCTCCAAGTGTTCCTTCTTTTAATATACTGACTGTTGGCAAATTGGTGGTTACTGACCATGCTACTAAATCAGTTTCTGTCTTGTATGATATCGTCTGTTATTCCAATTTCCTGCCAATTTCAATTAACCATTTTTTTTTCTCATTGAAATGACCAGATTTAGAAATCTTTTGGTTAGTCTGTTATTCATTCTGATAATATGGCCATAGAATTTAATTCCTCTTTTCCTGAATGCATCTGAATTTTTTTCCGAATGCTGATACAGCTCACATGATTTCCTGTTTATCTAAATTCCTCTGGCATAAACTGGGCCAAAGATTTTCCTTAAAATTTTTCTTTCTTGCTCTTCAATATCTTTAATCAATGATCTGCCCCCAATAATCAAAAGTTTGATTACAGTGTTATAGTGTCTTAATTTGGCATTTCGGGTAACTGACTTTTTCTTATATCTGTTCCAGGTGATGATGTAGGCTTTTTGTAATTTAGTTATCCTCTCCTTGTTTGCTTCACGATTTAGTCCTGCAGGTTGAATAATTTCTCCTAGATATCTGAATTCAGTTACGTTAGCGATATTTCCAAATCGCGTTTTTAAGGGTTGTCTATCTTTGTATCATGAATATCCTTCCATATAGTGGGTTTTAGCATATGAGATTTGGAGACCACATTTAGCTGAAATTTCATGCAGTTTTTCAAGGGCGTAGACTGCCTCTTGCCTGTTGGAGAGAATTGCTAGATCATATGCAAAGGCCAAACACTGCAAGTTAGGTTTATTTCTAAGTAACCTGCCAATGATTATTCCTTTTACTTCTTTCTCCCAGAACAAGATTGAACAAAAGGGGTTTTCCTTGATCCATATATCTTCAATAATCATATCAATTTTTTCAGCAAGACTCGTACCACCCATTTCCCACATTTCAGCAATTATACCATCTTCCACTGGGGATTTGTTGTATTTTTTCTAAAGTGGGAGGTTCTGAATCTGGATTTGGAGTAGTTTTTCAAAGGTAAGTTGTCCTTTAGGGTGTTCAAAATTTAGAAGGTCTTTGAAGTAATTTGCTAGGAGCTTACAATTTTCCATATTATTTGTTTCTACAGTCCCATCTGCACGTTTCAAACAGAGGCTAGGTGTCTGGTACTTTGACAATTCTTTTTTGAATGCTCTGTAGAAGTTCCTTGTGTTGTTTTTCTTAATATCTTGATCAATTTCTGTGAGTTTGTTTCTATCATAGATACGTTTCTCTAATCTAATGGTTTTTGAAGTTTGTTTCTGCGTATCAATGAATTCCTGCCAATTTTGTATGGTTTTATGGGAATTCCAATTTCGCCACACCACCTATGTTTGAGGATTATAAATAAAAACTCAACTTTTCCTTTTTATGCCAGTGTGAAGGGAAGCGCGGACCACACTGGTCGTCTTCCTGATCAGAGCAGTAGCAGTTGGACTCGTTAAGTTTTCAACATGTAACTTTTGGAGATAAAATATATTTCATCAGAAGTGGAACTTAGAAATTTTCGCTCAGTATCCAAACTCTGAAAATATTTCTGCAGAATTGAACATAGCTTTAATAATGGACTTTAAATTTGTTAGGAAATGAGCTGAACTTTAACAATGACTTTTGTGAAAGTTTGTGGATTTCATAGAAGTATTTCAGAGTGAATCTGAAGTCATATTTTGTGGATATCTGCAGTCTTCAAATAAATATTTCGAATGTCTGATGCAACATTAACATTGTAATCCATTATATCACACCAGTTCGAGTGTGAACTTTGGAATAATATACAGAATAATTTTCAACAGTGACTCTTCATTTTCATAAATTACCGAATTCCACAAAAAAATGTATAAATAACAAATGAAAGAGAAATTGAATCATCACTCACCAAAGTTGAAGGCCGAGTGAAAAACATAAGTGACAAACAGAAACATATACAATATTTGGGTTTTACACCTTATTCATGTAACAGGGAACAAGGCATATGGTTCGGGAAGTTAACCACAGGAAAAGAATATTAACACATTGGTGACCGTATTACGAACTATGCAATTACTTCAGCCAGTATCAGATAATTACATTGCATCTATGGTTGCAGTTTATGAAAAGTATTGCCACCTCAAGAAACAATATAACATAATACCATAGTACTTCTTCACACTCAAGCAAAGATCAAGGTTTTGTAAACCACAAACTCTCATCCAACTCCCTCATTAGGGTGAAGGTGAAACTATTGCATACTAAATCTTGCTGTTACTACCTAACACGAGGTGGCATGGTTCCACCAGCTACAAGCGGACTTTCTCACACAAGCTGAACTCTATTAAAACTGCTGAAAAACTGCTCGCCAGCAAATATGACTGCTCACTATTTATTAAACCGGTTGACTTTTCACTTTAAAAATTAATACCTAAATAAGCACCTACCATTTTGCATCGTGATTAACTTTGTGCCTTCGGGTAGCTTATTCTACCTGTTTTAACTTAGCTTAAGCCTCAAGGGCTTCTATTGAATTCATCACAAATTCTTTCACATCAATCTTGGCGCATCATTAATAATATCACGACAATACACTTCAAAAATCTCATTTATCCTTTGATGGCCTTAAATTTTCTAATGAAATCAATATATGATTTTAACCCTCTTGATTTTGTGTATCATCTAAAACTAATTTCCTCCTTCTCCCTTCATTATTTTAAATTTTGTTTTTCTTTCAATTAAAAATACCACTTATACTTTCCCTAAGTACTTAATTTTATGCTCAGAACATGCTAGAGGATAATAGCTGTGCTGTGACTTTTGCGTTTACTAGTTATTTCAAATTTTAAGTTCAGCTTACTCTGACCTCGTGGGTAATAACATCAACAAATTGAAATATCTTCCTAACTAAATTTTTCTGAATTTGATAAATACACTTTAAAATGATCCCCATGATGAGTTTTAGCAGTGGAAATGAATGCAACAAAAACCGTTGTACTTGAAAAACTACTCTAACCAAAATTTCTATCTTTCACAAAGGCAGTCTTGAAATTGGACTATAAGGTATTTCACTGCTGGTAATAGCTAGTAGAAATGCTTTCAGGTGCGTGTTCTCTGGTTAAACGTATCCCTAAACAGTTTTAACAGGTTTATAGACATATTACAATATATGCACCCAATCTAACTTCTGTATGGAAACCACCAAAACAACCACTCACTAGGCACACTACCCTCCCCTTAACTTCCACTTCTTTTGATACTGTATTTACAATCCTAACCAATTGGTGTCATCATTTTAAGAATTTCTCTTAACTCAGCACATTAATTTTCATTCACCCAACAATTTTATCTTGCTTTGCCATTTTTTATGGCATACTATTTGAAAGTGTAGAATTGTATTCAATGAAAGTTTCATGGGTGTCCAGCCGGATGGTGTCATTACTCCCATGGTAACAAGACATACAGCTATAACTATGAGATTGCCTAGGTTGTTAGCGCTAAGGAGAACCTGCAAATAAGTCCGATTATGTAATTAAAATGATGTATTTGGAATTATTAAAACCAAGTTAAACTGTGCTGAATATAAAAAAAACTATCAGTTTATTTATTTAGTTTAGCTGCACATTCAGAAAATAAAATTAATAGCTCCACTTCGCAATGAAATCACGAAGTTATCTAAGAAGTATAAAAGCACGAAAAATATAAACAAAATCTCTTCGGAAATACAATATGGCTGGACACCCGTGAAACTTTCATTGAATCAATATGCCGGGAAAGTCTCCATTTGCATATTAGATTTTTTTTTTTTTTTTAACAGTTTAACGTCCCTTTTTAACAACGTGGTCTTTAGAGACGGGAAAGGATGGGGGCAAGGAATGGGAAGGAATTCGGCCATGGCCTTTTGAAGGAAGCATCCCGGCATTCACCTGGAGTGATTTGGGGAAACCATGGAAAACCCAAATCTGGATCCCCGGACGGGGATTCGAACCGCCGTCCTCCCGAATGCGAGGCCAGAACGCTATCCATTACACCACCATGCTCGGTTGCATATTAGAACTGTATTGTTTACTTGGTAATCAAAATAACTACTACTGGAAAGATAGAGGGATATATAGGACAGTTAGTATGGAAGAGCATGTAATTTTATCATTTGAGCAAGGATATAATGGATATGGAATACAGTGAAGAAAGCCAAAATATTGCCCTAAAAAGTATGCTACCAACCACTATTGACCTATGGTTCTGAACTCTGGAGTTGGACAAAGAGAGGTATAAACAGATTACAGGTGGCAAAAATGATGTTTGAGAGGCGCAGAGAATGTCAGAAGAAAGGTTAGAATCAGAAACAAAAACAACAGGGAGATATTAAAAGTCGAAGCATTAGAAAAGACATTAATGAAGAAAAGAATGTAATGGCGGGGGCATCTCATGAGAATGGATGAGAGGGTACTGCCAAAGTTAACACTCTTGAAGAATGGGAAAGGAAGGATGTAGCATAACAGGTTCCAATGAAAAAATAAAACAGAATGTTGGTTACTCTGTGATATGAGTTGGTGACCATAGAGACAGAGAGCGATTAATAATGCTAGTGTGTGTATGCATTGGTACTGTTCAGTCACTCACTGAAAATCGAACCTTATAATCTTCGGAGATCTTATTTCTTGAATTTAATTTCAACGAATAAGAAAGATATTAAATACTAAATTCCTTAATTTGGAGATTCAAGTTCGAAATTAATTGAATGGGACTTGTATCCCCTGGCGACAAAAAACGAATAAAGAAATGCGACGTAATAAGGAAACCTACTGAAAACACAGAGGTAAAGGAAGTTGACTGGAGACAAGTGGTGTGAGAAGAACCTTGGAGTGACCATCAGATATGAAAGAGGATGTGCTAATGACTACTATGGCATTTTTCCCCATCTTCTGGAAGGCAGCAAATCTACAGACTCATTATCAACAATATTTTAGGGTATAGTACGATGGCGCATTTCTCTATGTTTAATACATAAATTTTAATATTACCAATACAATTCCCTTGATCTGGTTTTCTCATAATACCCTCAGAATCTAATTATGGTACTAGTAGCTGATTTTCTGCAGTAGTAGATATGAACTAGAAATTAATTGAAATAAACTGAAAAGATATAAAATTTTATTTTTGCTTCTCCATTTCTGATGTACGGTACAAAATATACGTAAATTAATTAAATAACTGGTTATCGTACAGGGATCATCAAAAAAAAATCTGGTATTTTCAAAAGATATAAGTGTACATTTATTATTTATATATATATATTAAGTTGGGAATAATTCCATAATTCTCAAAAAAAATATTGTTATAATGTCACGAATTGGAGACACCATAAGTAAAGATGCAGAAGTCAAATTAGGTGTCCCACAAGGAACAGTACTAGGACCAATTATGTACCTTGTTTACATAAAAGCTCTCTCTAAACTAAATCTTAGTGAAAAATTCACTTCATATGCTCATGACACAGTTGTAACTGTTACAGGTAACACTTGGGAAGACAGCTTCAATGCAGCTCAGGAAGCCCAAAACACTGTTCAGCAATGGTTAAACCAAAATCTTCTAACTATAAATGAAAACAAGACCAAATTTGGTTGTTTTTCATACAATATTACAACAAACCACCGTACCATCAAACTCCACAAACCCACATGCAATGGTCATACAAAACGTAACTGTGTCAAACTACAGAAGGCAAAAAACGTTATGTATCTAGGCATAGAAATAGACTGTAATTTGAGATGGAATCATCACACATCAAACTTAGTTGCCCAACTACAAAAGCTTATTTCTTTATTTTATAGGATAAGAAACATTCTCCCAATAAAAACATTAAGAACTGTTTATGTCACCTTAGTCCAAACACACTTACAATATGGTATAAACAGCTGGGGAGGGATAACTTGATACACACTTGGCTCAGGTCAACAGATGCCAAAATTGCATCCTGAAAGTAATCTATAGCAAGCCATACACCTTTCTGACCTGCGAGCTGTACAAACAAAGCTTGTTGCTCAATGTCCACCAACTATTTATTCAAACAATGGTCATGTACATACATGCCAATATAAAAGTCTTCAAAGCTAGTGACCAACTGCACATAAATACTAGAATGCTGGAACACTCTACTAGGACAAAGACATCCAAGCTGCCTTGGCCCATATTTTTGTAATAATTTATCTGCAGATGTTATTAAAAAACCTAAACATATCATGAAGAAACATACGTATATCCACATGGCTTTTAGATAACTATGACTTTTTAAATGAACTAATAAACTTTCATCACTTGGTATAAACAATATGTATATATGTAGGTTTTAATATGTGTGTGCTTCATTACTAATAATTTTTACAATGTCAATGTATATGGAACTAATCTTTATAATGATTGTATCTCTTGAAATTTTATAATCCTCATATACACTATTGATTATTGTTTACACACAATCATGCATATATTGTCCATAGATTTTAAGTTACTGTAAATATCCATAATATAAGAATCAAGCTAGTTACAACTTGAAGCCCACATAAAAGTTTTACATTACATGGGATTCACAACATAACCTTATATACTCAAAGCCATATTAAAATTGTATCATTGTTCATTGTGAATAAAAAAATAAATAAATAAAATTTATTTTATTAGATATTGTATACTAGCAATATCATCATAGATTATCTATCCTTAGATTCGTGTGAGAAAACACATTATCATTAACCTTTTTGGGTGTACCATATTATAACCCTACTGAAAAATATATCATTTCCTGTGTGTACATATGATTTATTGCAAGTGTACAGCCACGGAAAGGATAATTTGCTTCATGTTAATCCTCTTCTGTAGTGACTGATTTGCAAATGTAGCCTGTAAAATTCCTCTAAAATGCAATTAAAGTGCAGTTGGTAAAAACAATGTGTTATTTAAAAGACCTTTTCTGAAAGTTTTCACAACTAAAATCTTGTTCACTCATTGCTTTGCTGGATGTTGTGTCAACCTCCAAACTGTCCAAACTGGAAACAATGCAAGAAGTAATCGCCCGCAAGTTGATGAAATTTAACTTGCTGATTCTTGGAGTTTCAGGAAAAGCATGACTAGCTAAAAACACTGGTTCAGCTCAACCCTTCAGTACTTAAAAATTTCTGTGGTAAGTTACCCAAAAAAGTCCATTGCTAACAATTTTTCAGCCATCTTTGTGTGTAACAGAGTTATGCAAAAAATCAATGAAATACAATATTACTGAAAATCCAACAGACAAAAAATACACTGTTGAAAAGACACTTTGCTGTTTTATTGGCCCCTTCTCACATTTTACTTGAATCCTTTGAGTCATGTTAAATGTGAGACATTCATTGATTTCTCTACTTCTTCAGTTCTTTATGTATAACACTTATATGTGTGCTTAAGCTGTACTTGTTTTTTAACAAGCGGCCACAGTAGCTACAAGACACAGGTGGGAGGTCCCCATGAACCACGTTGATGTGTCTGCGGAGGCATCCATACGACAGCATCACAGGACAGAAAGGGCACTGCTCGGATCTTGTCATGCCTGCAAGGGAAGGAAAATACTTCTTACTGGAATTTATTTCCTTTATGTAGGGTTAGTGAAGAAGCACAGCAATAAGTAGAATTGATTTAAAAGCTCCATTAAACGCTCATTAATTGGAATTTTCCGCATAAGTTTTGCAACCTCTACATATTATATAAGTCGATATAAATGTGCACCGACCAAAATGGCATACTAGATTTGGAGTGACAACAAGGGTAGGTACAAATACTGTTAGAACCACTATACTGACTATATATATATATAATTTTTTTTATACATAAATAGAGTAGGTTTACTAAATGCTCCATTGGCCAAGTCACCAGAATATTTTTATTTTAAATCAACAATCTATAACATGAGAGAAATCATTCTGTTTCAGAAAGTGAAGTGAATGCATACATTAAAGTGTAGACTTGCCTCAGAGCAAGATCTCATAACTTTTTGTCACTAAGTGACCACAATACTTGTCCTATTTTTACAAGTTTTTTGGTGATCTCATTTCTTTTTTTGAAGTTGATCGTTTATTTTGAGCCGTTACTCAAATTTAACGGTTCCATTTGAAAATCGATGAATAAGGACATTTCAGAATTCAAGACATCAACATATGGGTGTCCATGCTCTCTGCAAAAATGTGTGAGGGTAATGGATATGCAATGTCAATTGCCATAGATTTAATTGTGATGATTAAGCATAGGAACAAATTAAAATTCCAGGTATTATTTAAGCTTGCTGATCTGTATGCATAAAAGAAATTTGGGTTATATAGTGTCATCCAGAGTCAAGTAATTAACCTGCAGATATGCACCAAAATGTTTTATGTTTGGGATTGCCATTCAATAAATACAGTATTACAGTAAACATAATACAGTAAAAGTCACTAATATTGGCATTTTCTCAATATTTTGGAGTGAATCCATATAATTGAACCACATTATCTGTTTCTAAAACCATGAGAAGTATAATGGAATTATGGTGTCGGGATGTCATAGTTGATACACCTATTTGACCTCCACTAACTTCTATAGTAAGGAGAGGAACTAAGTAAAATTTACCACATTAGTTAATCTTAGTAAGCTCTATCTATAAATTAAATCTGAGGCATATAAAATTATTAGAGTAGAAAGTGATTATCTTAGAACCTGGGAGTAAAACTTCATGTGTTTCCAAAATTTCAGCTTTCTATGACTACCGGAAGAGCCTTACCATTTTGATGATCATCAGGTATTCAGTAAGTCAGTGAAAGAGAGAGAGTGCGTGTAGCAAAATTGATGAAATTTGTGTATGAATAACATTGAAACTAAGAACAGGACCAAAACAAAATTTAATGTGTTTGCTAAGACTGCTGATATTAATGTATATATAATGAGTCACTAAGACTGAAGAAATTGAGATACAAAGTTGGCCCAAATTGCTTAGAGTAAAGTGTGAGCAGTGCCACCATTGACTCAACTTCAATTCTACATGTGGCTGTGTGGCACAACCTCTGTCACAAGTATCTATTTTCTTGAAGAATGACATGGCCCAAAACATTGCTTTTTTTCCGTGGATTATATTTTTCATTGCTGCACTCCGCATCCCTTCAACTTTGGTGAATAGTGGGTATAATTTATCTTTCCTTTCCATATAAAAATCACCTCACAGAATTTCTCCCACTCAATTGTTTCTGAGATTATTGCTTTATTTATTTGTCGAGCTGCATTTTGTTGTTGTTTAATTGCACCCATGTTTTGTCTGAAGCTGCTGGACATCTTCTAGTTCAAGTTTCAGTTTACTTAAAATAAAAAAAATAAAAATGTATGTCAGAGGATGCTTTGAATCAAAACTAATTTCTATTCTACATATTTCAATCCCTAACAGCATGAAAAAAGGAAGAATTCACCTCATTTCCCAAAGCTTATCTGCACTATTATTGCAACCTAATGGGAGGCATTTCACTGTGTTTGTAAATGATAGAAGTTGTGTCCATGGTACTGAATAAATTTATGTGGAAACTATGTTTTTTTCTCCACCATGGAATCCCAGAGCAATTCCCACATCAATTCTGTAACACTTTCATAAGGACTGTGACAAGCAGTTACAAACAACATATCTCTCCTCTGCACATTCACGATACTATTAATCAATCTCTTGTGGTATGGATCCCTTACAGTACAGCAGTACGCCAGACGATTTTCTTTACAAACATGTTACAATTCTTTAAAATCTGACCTATGAATTATTGTCTAGAGTTAGTATTTCCGATGACTGCTGATGTATGCTAATTCCATTTCATAATGCATTGTACTCTCCATCATGGCATGGTCTCAGGTCAAGGCATCTGGAGTAGGTATTGCATAAACACTTTTGAACTACCCAAGGAATATGCATGTAACTTAAGTACAGTACCTCGTTTCACAGATCAGGATATAGGGTACTTGTTATCCTAATGTGTTACAAAGTTCCCAGTGAAACATAGTCAAAACCATAAATTTTGAAATTTTTGCAAAAACAAATTAACAGATTTCAACGAAACTCTACATAGTGATAGCTTATACCACTGAGTAATATATAGAATACTTTTTACATAGATTATTAACACAGTTCCAAATTTACTATCTATTTTAATTTATTTCTTGTATGCACCTTTCCAAATGATTAACTAGATTAGTATACTAACATTCACAACAGATATAATTATCACAGCTACAGGATGATGTCAAGGGAGTATATCCATTTCTTCACACCTCCAGAAGCAGCATGGAGAACAGACGGACCACCCAGATTGTATCCTCCGGCTTGGCCTCTGTTTAGAGCAGTAACGCTTTGGCCTCACATTTGGAAAACACAGGTTTGAATCCCTGCATGGGATCTCGATTTTCCTTGGCTTCCCAAAATCAATCCATGAAATGCCAGGATGGTTGCTTCAAAAGGCCATGGTTAAATTCCTTTTCTGTTCCTTACTCCTTCACCTTTCTCACCTCTAATAACATTGATGTCGAGGAGCTATTATGCTTTAAGGAAAAGTACATTTAAGTACTGTCACATTCATCAGGACAGTAGATCAAGTATTTGGCACTGCCTTGAGGTATCAGGTAACCTTTGTATGTAGTTATCATTATGGCAGTTGCCAAAATGAGGAGCAATGCAAGATGCTGAGGTAAGTTACAGTGGCACTGGATACAGGTAGAATGGCTATGAACTGGGAAAGTTGTCAAACGTACATAATTGGCTTGAGTGTACGGCACACCAAATGCTGTAACCGAACAGGAGTATCATTGAGCAATGCACTAGATTCCTTTACATTAAGATCATAGACCAAATAAATTTTGTGCATACTTAAAAAGATGATAAACTTTCAAAGCATAAAGTATATGAGTTTTTCTGTGGACACCTCACACAAACATCTTCACTGGATGACCATCAAAATGTAGCCCTCTTTTCAAACTCAAGACTTACTAATAAACAAGGTATAAAACTGTCTAGAGCAATATTGAATACAGAAGAAGAGTTTCAGAAATTATAAATGTCAGAGAAATAGCTGAAGCTGACAAAAAATTAATACAGATGTCACTGAAAGGAGGGTGAAGATCAATGGCAAGAATAAACAAATCCAGTAATGAGACTGCTACTAGTGAAATGTAGGAGTATGATGAAAGAAGCAATAGAGATTTGTAACTAAATACAGATCACAACCCACAAATAGTTACAGAAAAATAGTCTTAGTTAAAGGAAGGAGTGCTAGACAGTGAGGTAATTCCTGGGGATTACATGGAGTACTGCAAAGGACCTGGTGAGGAACTATTCATACTAGATAGCAAACACTGTTACAGTTCACTGGTATTCATAGATAATAATCATGAGTATAGCTGGGTAGATGCAAAAGAAAAAAATAAGGTTATCGGCTGCTTACCAACCTGGAAAAATTAGTGACCAAGATGAAGCCCTAAGGGAGAAATCAAATTCATACTCAGAATTCAGAGGTAGGTATGGGATAGTCATTCTTATTGGCAACTTCAATCGACCAGGTGTTTCTTTGGAATAAAAAGTGATTAATAGCACAAGAAAGCAGAGATTTACAAATACCTTGGTAAGAGAAGAAGTATTTGCACAAGCCGTAACGCAGAACACATTTTGGACATCTTCCAAATGAAATCTTGTGATAACTTTGTGATGTCTCATGAAACAGTTCTGATGAATGTAAACCGATAGAAACCAATGACAAAAACTGCAAGTTATTGCAGGTACAAGTACAAAAGTCACTTATTTAAGAACTGGAGTGATATTTCAGGGCAAGATTCAGAAAGTAGTACAGGGAAAAGATATGGGAACAGTTCATAGAGATAATAAGAATAAAAGGAGAAATATTTATTCCAAAACAGAAAAATAAAAGATCAGAACACAGTATAATAAGGAGGTGAGAAGGTTGGTAAAAAGAGAACAGAGCAGTGTTAAGAGACAGTAAGGCAATAGTTAACATTTAAACCAACTAAAGAAGGAATTAATAGCCACAGTGAAGGAGGCTAATGACTAGTTTAAAAGGAATATATGAGTGCAAGCGGACCATTCAATTATGTTTCTTGAAAAATTTCTATAGATACTTTAGAAAACTGAGGAGAATGGAAGGTACATACACAATTGTAGATACAGATGGAGAAACAGAGAAGATGGTAGCGAGGTTTACAAAAGTTGCTAATTTTGATTAACTAGTTTAGTGAGACCAGGAGGTATTGTCATTCAGGAATGGGAGGGAGAACTCAAAGTAGGAGCTTTTTGACGTAAGTAGAATTGAGCTATATATATATATATATATCAGTCGGCGGTCTCTTTGGACACATCGGACTCCATCTGGTGCCTCACGTAAAAGGCTGTAGGCCCAAATATTGCGCTTCTCTTGTGGTTTTTTTTTTTTTTTTTTTGTGTGTTCGTCGTCCCAGCCACCTTCATCTGTGGTAAGTATTGGGTCATACTTCCCTATCCTTCCTTAGTTTTATTGGCTTAAAGCATTTTCCTGCTCATTGTTATTATATATATATAGATTTGGAGAATATTATGAAAAAAGTAAGAAAGCTAAAACTGGTGTAAATAGGCCAATGTGCATAAGTTGATAGGGATATTGAAAGGCAACCATATCAGAAATGTCTTTGAAGATAATAACTGATTAGAAAAACAGCACCATAGGTTCAGACAAGGATATTCATGTGAATCTCGGTTAGTAGGCTATTTCAGATGAAATTTACAAGGGAGTCAAAGTAGATAGTTGGATCTCTACAAGACATTTGATTCATAAACCAAATACAGTGAAAATTGACTTTAATTTAATTTAATTGCAATGGGGCACAGGCTCTGGTGGCAATTTCCCTACAGCCCCATCTTCCCCCTATTCTGCACCCACCTACATTTGCCCTCTACAAATTTTATCTTTAAATTCTTTTAACGTTTTCGGTAAATTATTCATCATTTCTCTTGGTAACTCATTCCAATCCCTGACACCCTTACCTAAAAAAGAGAATCTTCTCACACCCTTGTGTCTGAAATCAAGTGCCAGCTTGTGGTCATGGTCATCTTTTCCATTCCATGCACTACTTGTCATACCTACTCCAATATCTTTCCATGCCTCATTGCCAGTATATGCCCTGTACACTCCCATGACCCTCCTCATCCTCCTCCTGTCATGCAATGAATCCCATTTCAGCTCCTTTATCATATCCATCACTGATTGCATTCTGCGATAATTTCCAGAAACAAATCTAGCAGCCCTTTTTTGCACCCTCTCCAACTCCTGTATTTGATACGTAAAATGAGGGTCCCATACTACACTACCATATTCGAGCAATGGTCTGACCAAACTTTTGTAACCCAATTCCTTTACTTCTCTCGTACATCCCCTCATCACTCTCTCCAACAGGTGCAGAATTTTAGAACCTTTTCCTACCACCTGTCCAATGTATCCTGCCCCATTAAGCTTGTAAATATCTTGGCATTACATTTGATAACATTTCAGGTCTTCAGCAAGCAAGTCTTTCCCCACCTTATATTCATAATTAACCTTTTGTTTTTTATTTGTGTATCTAATAAGCTGACTAGCGAACTAGATATCCTGTCCAGATCACCCTTCAACCATTTACAATCCTCTATCGTTTTGATTCTTTTATAAAGCATTATGTCATCTAAAAAACAATCTAATTTATGATAGTAAACAATCAACAGATTTATTCATTAAAATAATGAATAGCAATGGTCCCAATACACTACCCTGCGGCACTCCCTTTTTTACTTCCTCTTCTTTTGATATTACATTTTCTACCCTAACTTTCTGTTTTCTACCTTTTAAAAATTCTTCTACCCAGCAAATCACTTTCTCAGTTTTTACCTTATTTACTACCATTTTATGGCTCATTCTGTCAAACGCCTTTGACAGATCTAGTGCCACACTATCAATTTGGCCTCCCTTGTCCATTTCATCTGAAATATCTTACAGGATAGAATCTTAATAGGTAGAAAACAAACAGTTGGGCTATGATGTGTAGTATTAAAAGAGATGGAAGTGAAAATAGGAGTGCCACAGAGTAGTGTATTGGGACCATAATGTTATACTGTAGGAATAGGGGCCATCCATAAATTACTTCACACAAATTTCATGTTACTAGTAGTCACATTTGTGTGACCTATCTCTCTCAACCTTTAAAATAACATATATAGAAATCATTTCACCTGATACCTATTTAAATGTTTTATTATTTTAGATTATTATACTAGCTTTAGTTGTGCAGTTTATAATTTATGTAATTTATAAATGGCTGTGAGCTGCTGCAGTGTGATATGGACAGGATATCTAGCAGGGTGGGTTAACACAGAATGAAGATAAATGCCAAGAAGAGTCAGCTGATTAGGTACTAGTATAACATTTGATAGTAAACTCACTTGGCAAGGACAAATTGGACAGAGGGTAGAGAGAGGTTTCAATATCATATGAGGCAGTTGGTTAGAAAACCTGTTCTAGCCTTTGCTTGAATATGAATATCGTGGTGTACAATGTGTTATGTTGTAGAATTACATGGCAAGAAAACGACATGTGTATCACTGAAAAATAATATTAAGTAACAACATTAAAGGACACAAAAAAATGTAAACAATTGGGGAACTGTAAAATATAGCATTAAAAGTAAATTAAGAAGTGTATTTCAGAATTAACACATTAAGATCAAGAAAAGGCATGGATAAATATATTTTGCAGGGAAGCCCAAGTAACAGCCATTAATGAACTATGTGTGGTGATGCTGAGATGTCACCAGCCAGACTATCTGGTGCCTTCAGCCAACTTGGGAAAATGAAATCTTGCCCATTGAATGGGATTAAGAAGCTTAGCTCTTTCGTTTTTGTATACAAGCACCCATGGGGCAGAGGTGCTATGCCAAGCCCCCTCAGAATTGTTTGTCAAGGTTGGTAACTTCGACTATAGCTGGTCCAGGACTGGCTTAAGGAATTTAGGGGCCCCCTGCGAAGTTTGATTTTGGGGCCCCCCTACTTCTTTTCTAGATGTACTTTTGCCTATACTTTAGATAATTTTCGTGACTTTATATACACACACACACACACACACATATATATATATATAAATATATTAGAGCTCAAACAACGATTAAAGACACGGACTGAGGTTACTTTAAATCTGTGTATAAACGGGCCAGCAGTTTATTGAATATTAGCTGAATGGGACCAACTCCGCAGAGTCTTTGGTGTTTTATCAGTGCATCTCATATGGATCTCCCAACTACAGTCACTTTCATTTCTGGCTAAGGGAGCGTGCATAAACCACGTAGCTCCAATTTGGTCTCCTTTTAACCTCCCTCCCCCCCCCCCCTCACGTAGCCCGACGTAGCTTTTGTCTCTATCTCCTCCCCCCCCCCCCCTACATAGCACATAGTTTCTTTCCATATTGATTCCAGAAGACATTTTGTACTGTTTTCTCTTGTCAGACTGTAGTAAATTACATACGGGGATAATTGCATGACGGAAATAAATATTTACATGCTTTTGTGTGTTCTGTATCTCATTTTAACTGTGACAAATAATATGAAAGAAAAGCTACGTGGCCAGGCTCGGAACCCTCTCCCCCTCCCCTCTCGTAGTCCAACGTAGCTTTCCAGCCAACTCCCCCCCCCCCCCTAGACCGAGCCACGTAGTTTATGCACAATCCCTAAGCCCTGCTACCCATTGTGTCACTGAAATTGTTTTTGTATTCAATTTTACAGCTATTGTATTTATAATACACTTTTTGTATATGACATTTCTTTTCTTGCCTTTCTTTGCTGGTACATATAGATTTTTGAGGCTGGAGACACGTGAGCAGGTATACACATTTTGATTCCATAATTTTTTTATGAAACGTCAAAAGATGAGCGAGTTTATTCGAACAAAATTACATAAATTGCTGAAACAGGTTGAGAGCAATACACGCCTTTAAATATATAGGCCTATTGTAATTACATCAAATACGACTTTTTTCACACTGTATCTGATGAAGGACTTCTCGTGGTACTCCACGCCTCGTAAACGTCTATTGTGAACGCAGCTTGTTAACATTATGAATTTGTAGATTATTTATTTTAGCAGGAAAATTGTTCATTGAGTAAGGACAAATTTTGAAGGGGATCGTGGCGAGGCCCCCTCAAGTTTGGGCCCCCCACGACTGCGGTTCTTGCAGTAGCCTTAAACCAGCCCTGAGTTTGTCGATAGTGAAACACTACCATTGGTGCCCTCTCCTGGAGTCCCATTACATGAAAATGTTTAAAAAGCCTTCCTCACATGAACTTTATCTCAGAGTGGACCTGTCAATTTGTCCAGTTGTGTTCTGGAATGTGCTCCAAACTACACCAAGATTGCAACCCATCCATGCATAAAGAAATAATGTATGTCTCTGTGAAGATAATTCATTAAGTCAATTAAAGACAGAATAAAATTTAACCTTCTTGAAAGTAATGAATAATAAGACATTGAAGTGAGCTCATGTTTCATATTGATGTTTATTATATTCGTTCAATTAGATGGTCCCATGAGGTGATAGAATTTCTAATGTTATATTGGTTTATTGATATTCCTATGTTAGATGTGGTAATAAATTAGAAACATTTTGTAATACTAAATTTTACTGCGATTCTTCCCCACCCACGCTAAGATTTCATAAGTGGAAATGGCTCTAAGAAGCACTCTTTGGTAAATGAAGTCCATTAACTATTACTGACACACAAAATGGAATGAAGAGAATAAACAGGGAAAAGAAAAAAGATAGACACAATTAGAGGGAGGTTACAAATGACACCCTAATTTGGGTTTCAAATACAGGATTTGGAGGGGCAAAAAAGAGGGCAGCTAGATTTGTTTGTGGAAATTACCACAGAACAAAATCAGTAACTAATATGATACAGGAGCAATCCTTGGAAGACAGAAGATGTGTGAAGCAAGTGTCGTGGGTGAAAAAAGGCACAATTAGTGATGAGGCATGGAAAGATATTAGTAGAAGAATTACGAATAGTGTATGAAGTGAAAGAGCCAACCATTACCATAAGCTTTGCACTTGATTTTTGGTGTAAGGGGATAGGAACAGTTTCCTTTGTAATTAACGAAGTCAGAGATTCATATAAATTACCAAGGGAGATAATGAGCAGTTTATCAGAAACCTTGAAAGAATTTAAAATTAAGATTGATCAAGGATAAAAGTAGGTACACTCATAGAATTTTAATATTAAGAAACAAGAAAATCATAAAATGTATATATGAGATTGCCACAGATAAGATGCTACATCGGGAAAAAAAAAAAAATAGAAGAAGAAACAGTAAGGAATGGGGGAATGACACACCAGTTATCCTGTAATGAGGACATAGCTGATTCTGTCATGTTCAAAACCTGTGACCTTCCTCATCATAAAGGATACTGGCTAATTAATTGTGATCAGCAGCATGCAACTGCTTATAACCAATGAGTAGAGATTCAGGGCTTTTGATTTGCTTTGATATAAGACATTATTTATTTACACATGGCTACCTCCTCAGAAGTGGGGATTCATGCTTAAACCATATCTTTGATGATGAATCTCATTTTTACAAACTTTCTTTTTTATTTCTCTAGTAACTACATGATTTTTACTTTTTGACTTTACTATGTTCTGACATTGTTTCCAGTACTGATGACATATTTTTAGTTTGGCACATTTGAGTTTTATGATTTGTTATTAGCCATTATGTCATTTATTTTAAGTCTTTTGATTTATGTTAGGACACTAATAACCACAGCTGGGCAGAAAACCATTAATCATTAATTAACAAAGTTAGCAAAAATTTAACTTTTAGGTAATACAAAGTGCGAGTCTGATACATATACCACTGTTATGCTAGGCATGCTGTCGGTGTGGGCAGCAAATCTAGAGTTTTGGAGTGTTTCTATTTTATTTCTCAAACCGGCGCTCACTACTCCTTCATTATTTGATCGGTGATTGATTTTGATATTTATACAATCTAATTTTTTACTGCCAGGAAAATGTTACTTTTAGTTGGTATTGGTTTCGTGTTCATTAGTGAAATAATTCAAACAGACATTCGTTAAATGATTAGGTCATGGAACTGAAGCTCTTGAATCCATTAGTGAAAGGTGCAACCTAACAATAGCATTGTGAATATTAAAAATCCTTGGCCACATTCATACAATTATGTTGAATTTAAATCAAGACTGGGAGAACAATTGATTTATGCAAACTGTTTTTGTCTAAACTTTCTATAACCAAGGTTCACGTATCTTAAACAACATACAAGAGGATGCATATATCCAAAGATGAACAGTTTGAAGAAAAAGTAAAAGCAGGGTCAAATTATGGGGGAAAAAATATTCCAAGCCTTCTTCAAATACTGTGGCTTCTTCTGATGTAGATAGCAGCAGAATTGATTTGATTTCATCTCCATCTGCTAATAAAAGTTTATATCAATAAAATATTAGGCATCAAAGTTACGGGCACCATCGTATTCTAAGCTGGTGTGGACCGATGTATTGTAAACAGTTTCATTGCCAACATGATTCCGCTATATGCTGAAGACTCCGATACATTTGAGAAGCTGGTTAAAACATTAAACTACAGTAAAAACTCAGTTTCCAGAAGGAAATTGGGAAGATATATTATTGATTCACATGACAGTACATAGCACCTTGGCATTACTTGCAGTAATACCTATTGCAATACATAAACATCAGATCCACTTCTGGATGGTTAACTTTTAATGTTAACTTCAACTTGCATTAAATTTTCAAAAATGTAATGCTTTAACGATTATCAAAGTTAACTTTTTAAGTAACGGTTTAACAATTAACAAAGTAAACTTTTTGATTAACTGCGCCCACCTATGTTATATCTATGTTTTCAATAACTCCATTGGCTTAACAACATTCAAACCATCATCCAGATTGAAAGTTGAATTCCTTAAAAAAAAAAAAAAAAAAAAAAAAAAAAAAAAAAAAAAAAAAAAAAAAAAAAAGGTGGCAGTAGACACAAATACAAAAATGAAGTAAACATAGGATTATACTGCAGTAAAGAAAGTCTTCTACCTATAATTTGAAAAAAATTATGGCAGAAACTTAAATGTGAGAAATTCCACAATAATTATCTCCGACAAAGTACTAACTTGTACAGTAATGGTACAAATAGTTAATAAAAATTCTTCTTGAATTTTTTTTGTAATAACGTGTGAAAAGAAAACGAAGAGGAAACAACTAAAACAAAATAAAAAGATTACATTTCAGAATTTACATATTATTCTCTTCTTTTTCTTATTTTGTGTACCAAATATGATTTAAATAACTGGTTAACATACAAGATTCGTCATAAAAAATTATGGGATTTGGTAAAACATATCAATACATTTAAAACAGAAATATTTTTTTTCACATTATCCTACCATCAATCTCTTAAAATTTTGTTTCTATATTTATTTTGTCAGTCATCAAATATTAGTACAAATGGCAGTATACATTACACTCCACTTCCATGTAAGCAAACACACTATCACTATCATATGGTCTTATAAAAGGAGATATACATAAAAGTAAGTCAGTTCTTGTGTGTGTCATGTTATTTATTGTTTTGGAAAGGGTAATTGAATTAATTTGCATCCCCTTCTGCAGTTAATGCAAAGAACAAGTATCTGATTTGTAAATAACTCCTAAAACATCCCTAATAAATGCACCCACAGTAGTTGGGTTGGTACAAAATAACTAAACATTAAAAATTCTGAGGCTATTCACAACCAAAAACTGTTCACTACTCACTTTGCTGGACAATTAATTAACTTCTAAAAATGGAAAGACTGCATCTAAACCTATTGAAGAACTATTTTGTTGAAAGATAATATGAAGCTAAAGTAAAACTTACAATTTCTTATGGCATCAGGAAAAGTAAAGCCATCCTCAAAACTGGAATAAGTCAGTGCCTAAAAATCATTGTAGGAAACTACTTTCACAGCTGCTGATTTTATCTGCATTTACTGTCTCAATATCCAACGTTATTATAAAATCCCATGATTATTTCTGGCTAACTCTATATGTTATCAAGTTGTGCAACTAATTTACAAAGTAAAATTTTACAAAACTTCTACCGGACTAAGAGCTACACTATAGAAAAGTCACTTTATTGTTCTTTTTGGCACGTCATAACATCTTACTCGAAATCTCCAAAAGTCAGGGAGCATGTCAGTTAAATCCAAATTATCCACCGATTTCTCTATTTCTTCAGGATATTATGCATTACACGCAAATGTGTACGCAGGCTGTACTTGTTTTTGAACAAATGGCCACAGTAGCTACAGGACTCAGGTGGGAGGCCACCATGAACCATGCTGATGTGTCTACGAAGGCATCCAAAGGACAGCACCGCAGGACAATGAGGGCACAGCTCAGGTCCTCCCAGGCCTGAAAGGGTTGTAAAACTATGTTAATGGCTCTATTATCGAAGGAAAAAACTTATGCAACACATAGGAATTTACTTTCTTTATGCAAGTTGTAGGGAATAAGCATAACAATACGAAAAAATGTTTTAAGACTTGATTAAACACATATGAATTGTTAGAATTAATTACGCATGCTCTTGATGTTATATATGTCTGTAGAAATGTGGACCTACCAATGTGGCCAAATGTATTAATATTCCAGCATAGTAGATTTGGAGATGCAACCATGGTAGATACAACTACTGTTAGCAGGGAACCACTAAACTGAGTATAAAATTTCCCATAAAATCATAGACATATCCTAAATTACATCACTATTTACATGGAATATTTAGATACCTTGCAGAGTAACACTGCCTACACAGTACTCCTACTCTGAACTGCAATTCAAATGAGTGCAAAGTTGACTAACGTAAATGGTAAGCCTTACCAAACAAGAGTCAGTCTTTATTTAGGATTTTTTGAGTGGCATAGCACAAATAAGTTACCAATCACTTGCAGTTCATTCGTTAATCTGTTGAAAATTGATTCAGATGAGTAACCATGAACAAAGGCATTGCAAATTATGTGAGTTACCAAGGCTGAGACATGATTAGAGTAGGTAATAGTGGCTGGATGCATGCTGCATGTTTTGCAGTCGGGTCTGTTGCAGGGAAAAGATCCATGCAGAAATCCAGGAGAATCAGAAGGTAAGTGCTTGTGGACCAAGATGTTGTTTAGATTAGGTCTCTTCAAGGAAGAGCAGGGGGCAGTGGCTAAATTTTTGGAAAGGTAGGACACTCATTTCGGGGAAGGAACATACAAAGTCATGTCCATGTCAGAGGATCTGGTTAATGGATTCTAGGCGAGTAGAGAACTGGGTAATGAATATTGGTCTGCGGTCAGCTTTGGGATGTTGCGAGTGGTAGCACAAGGGATTTGCTTTTACACAAGATCAGAGGGGTAGCAGAGGTAAATGAAGGCTTGGGATTATTTTACCACAACTAACTGTCACAGAGATTGTTCTGTCCTACAATTATCATTTGTCAACTTTCTCCCTCCATCAGTGTTTAAATCCTCACCCTTCCTCTTATTTCATGTTTGATTCATTCATGTAGCAAGACCGGACGTGTACATGTATTTCCTGCTGCCATATGTCTGATCCCCTACATGAGTGAGGTAATTAACCAAATTACAGTAAAGTGTGTTTGGGTTTTATTGTGTTCGTCTGGCCTACCTGCTTTCAAGTGATGTGTTATTTTCCCTATTCTATCTGGTTTTCATTGATTAATTGCATTTTCATTGTTACCATCATCTAAAATCTTATAGTTGTTATATTGCTGGTAGCAGTTTTAACTCAAATACAGTTTATGAGTGCATCAAATCAGAACACCAAAGTCTCTTATAGTTTTCACACATTCAGTACTTTCATAATACAAATTGTACAGTTCATAAGGCAATAGGGTATTGTGTACAGATACCTGTGGTGAAGAATTCAACCACTTATAATACTATTTGAAGCAAACATTAATATTAAAGATATCACACATTTCAGTGATAAAATATCTACCAACTGCATGGAAAAATACCTTCATTTTACCGGCTTAATTTCTTTAATCAAGAATTTGCAAAATGTATGTTAGTTACTTGATGTCAATTACCACATGCAGAATAATGAAACCTTTGATTTTGTTTTGGAAATTATAATACAATGGAAATATCTTTTCAGAATCATATGATGCAGGAAGGAAAAAGTTTTCATACAAAAGCTATATCACACCAAACAGGAATTGGAAGTGAGAGTAACAATTAACAGATAGACAAAAAATATTATTTCAGTTTTTACACACAATTTTTTTTATTTTATTGACATAAAGATAAAATGAATCAGGAGCCTTTTACACAGTTTTTAATATTTTTGCAATTAAAAATTCTTCCTTTTGTATACAATTTTATATTTTCTAGTTAGCCTAAAATTACATGGTGTTAGAGGTGGTGAGATAACAATGTTGATATAAGCACTGACACTCTCGTGGTTGTTTGATGAAGTATTTTCTGTTTGCATGTGTGAAAAATTGACAATCAAGCAGTAATTTATTAGTAATTCTAGCAGATTCATTGTAGATTTGTGCTCCCCAAAAAATATTATTATTATTTAATTGCAATGGAGCACAGGCTCCGGTGGCAATTTCCCTACACACCCATCTTCCCCCTATCCTGCACCCATCTACATTTGTCCTCTACAAATTTTATCTTTAAATTCTTTCAAAGTTTTTGGTAAATTATTCATCATTTCTCTTGGTAACTCATTCCAATCCCTGACACCCTTACCTAAAAAAGAAAATCTTCCCACACCCTTGTGCCTGAAATCGAGTGCCAGCTTGTGGTCATGGTCATCTTTTCCCTTCCATGCACTACTTTTCATACCTATCACAATATCTTTCCATGCCTCATCGCCAGTATATGCCCTGTACACCCCAATGACTCTCCTCATCCTCCTCCTGTCTTGCAATGAATCCCATTCCAGCTCCTTTATCATATCCGTCACTGATTGCATTCTGCGATAATTTCCAGAAACAAATCTAGCAGCCCTTTTTTGCACCCTCTCCAACTCCTGTATTTGATACGTAAAATGAGGGTCCCATACTACACTACCATATTCGAGCAATGGTCTGACCAAAGTTTTGTAACCCAATTCCTTTACTCCTTTCGTACATCCCCTCATCACTCTCTCCAACAAGTGCAGAACTTTGAAACCTTTTCCTACCACCTGTCCAATGTGTCCTGCCCAGTTAAGCTTGTTATCAAAAGTAATGCCAAGATATTTACAATTCAAGTCTTCAGCAACTGTTATTAGCTGACGAACATTATAATGTCCAATGATCAAGAAACTCAACAGTTAAGAGACTTGCAGCAGCAATTATTGTATAAAACTCAGTTATGCAAGAAGCAATTGAAATGTAATTCTTCAGGTAAGTACCAGACAAGACAAAATCAAACAGATTATCAAAGGCACATTTATCTATATATGTAATTGGAAAAATATCAAGAGAGAGATCATGAGATAGTTGAATGGAGCATGTACAAAACGACATTCCAGTTGCATATCAGACTGAGAGAAGATATGGCGATTATGAAAGAGACTTGTTCAAAACCACATTCAGTCCAATAGAGTGAAAAATAAATGATGATGACTCTGAAATGCGTCAGTATGACATAATGTATGGAGGACAGTAACACGCAGCTGAGTTCTAGAAGAAGCAATTTTGCTATTGATTTGCAATATTTCAATTGCTGGCAGCAATAGATAATTCTACACTGTGAATTTATTTGCTCTTGTACTATTTTTTTTTCTTTTGGGTTATGGCTTTATGCCTTTTTGACATAGGGGTCATTAGAAACAGGAAGCAATTTGGCTAGGTCCTTCTGAAGGAACCATCCCAGTACTCAGATTAAATTATTTTGGGATGCCTGGAAAACGAAAATCTCCATGGCTGGAATTTAATCCTGCATCCTCTGAAATGCCAGGTCTAAGCATTACTACTCACCCATTGGGTTCAGTTTTATACTTTAGGATGCTAACTAATGTTATAGGATGTCACCCTTCTGTATAACTTTTTACTCAGCCTTCAGCTTTGATTAGTGATGAGTTATTTTCCCTTTCCTTGTAATTTATATTAACTTTTTACTCAACATGGCTCTGCTTTAAATCTTTTCCTGTTTGAAGGTAATTAGTTCTGCAGAGAGGTATAAATAACAAGTACAATGTATACAAATGTCTAAAAAAATTATTTTTGATCTTTCTGGACTTTTGGTCTCACCAAATGGTCCATGCACAAGAGGAGAAATTTTCTTACTACCTGATTACTATCCATGTCCCTTCTTTATAAATAATCATTATTTTGCTGTCATAAAAATTAGTGGATTTTTGTTGCAATGACTGAAAACTGCCTTCAAGTTACCACCCTTACAACAAAAGTCCTGAAGCTTTGCTAAACACATTTTATGTTCATACAGGTACAAAAATCTGGTTTTCTTGAAAAGCTGATAACCTTTTGTTACTATCCAGTAAATAGATTTGGTTCTGAAAAATTGCTGTTTTTATATTGATAGCAAGGTTCCATATAGGCCAGTCATAGAGTCAGTGGGGGAGTGAATGTGTTGGCACCTGTCTGTGAAATGTATACGCTGTCTCTTGTAAAAATGTATTTTTGTTTGTGAAATATGTAGTAGTTTATGAGGCAAGGTAGGGAACCATTTCAGGATTTACATAGGTGTTTGTGGAAAACTGCTTAAAAACTTAAATCAAGATAGCCAATAATCCGGGACCAGGATTTGAATCCAGGCTTGTTCTGACACCCCGATGCCATGTGGTGCTGCTTTAACCTGTGTAGCCACACAGGCAGATTATCTTACGTGATACAAAAATAATTACAATTAAATCATAGGAAATATCTTAATGCACTAAACAACTGTTTTAAATAAGATATATTCTTGGTAACTTGTTTATGGGTATTGATTTAGTCATATGAGCACATTAGGATGGTTTGAGAATTGGATTACATATTAAAATGGATGCTGTCAAACCTCATATTACTAACAGTGGCTAGTAGCAATAATTTTCACCCTCAGCAAAATTCCCAAAATTAAAAAAAAAAAAAAGTTTGTGTAATTTTGACCTGTACATTACTAAATATTGACATTATTGGAACCTGTGTTTATATATATGCTTTGAATGAACAAAAAAAACTAATTTGGCTATACTAAGAAACCATTCCAGTATTTGCTTAGATTCATTATTGAGGAACAAAGCAGAAGTGGAAAACTAAATTTTGAACAAAAAAATCAATTATTCAATGTGCATTCCTAAATAAGACTCCATAAAGGTTTGTCTATTTTTATTTTAAAAATTCCTTTTAGAAAATGATCATGATATTTGATAATATTTATTCTGAACTGTCCTAGTTACTAACAGAAAACAAATAAATGATTTTAATGATCATAGCATTTATTAGTAACTATACAGAAAGTCTGACATAAAAAATTTAATGTTACATTTCCTACCATACCAGACAATTATATTAAAATACAGAATCATATCACAGCTGATAACAACATATGTTAAGCGCTAATCAATATTATTTCTGCTTAACACAGCATGGCTGTTTCATGTTCAAGGCTGCAAAACAGCAGCCAGACATGGAAAATAGCAACGGGATCTACACATAGCAGGATGTAATTTTATGACCATTTGGTATTGCCATGTAGCACACGAATGTGTTTGGCCAAACTGTACTTGTTTTTAAAAATGTGGCTACAGTAGGGACACGACTCAGGTGGGAGTCCCCCATGCACTGTGTCGACATGTCTGCGCAGACACATTGCAGAAGACAGCATCGCAGGGCAGTGGAGGCACTGTGCCACTCCTGAGTGCCCTGAAATAGGTGCAAAAGTTAACATCAGTGAACACTCACAAGCAGATACCGGTACTTCTGTTGATATGTCATCTGGCAGCAGGGCCGGCGTTAGGGGGGGGGGGGGGGGGGGAGCGGGTCAAATGTACCTGGGCCCGCCTGCTGATGGGGGGCCCCAGGTCTCGAAGCCAGAATCCGCCTATTGCCACCTGGCCATTTTTGTAGAGCTAAAAACAAAAACAAAAAAAATAATAAAAAAAAGGTCGCCCATTTTACCCCGGTCCGAAATTCCTAGCGCCGGCCCTGTCTGGCAGTCAGCGTCAATGAATCGGTTTGATTAGCCTCCATTAAGATTTACCAGTGTAAATCATTGTAGTAGCAAACCACCACAGTAGAATCATAACATGTGTCTAAGGCTCCTTTCACACGGGACACTCGGTGTCCGGCCACTGAATCTCGAGACACCGCCGGAACATAGAACAGAATGAGAGCATTCACACGGAGCGGCTGTGTCTGGCGCCACTGGATTCTGTGGTTGGTCGGTGGCTTTCCCCTCTAGCCGCTTGCACACTGCCCTGTGTCTCGGCCACCAACCTACCAGTCAGTTCTATTAGACCGTTCACACAAGACGCCAGTGGCTCGTGATTTAACATGGATACTGAACAGTTTATAGAGCCCATTTGAGAAAGAATGACTCTGTGCGATGTTCAAAGAGTAGAGTATTCAAATAAAATAGAAAAACAAAAGTGTTGGGATGAAATATTTTGTTTGATGGTGCTCGATTTCAAGGAACTGCCAGATGAAGAAAACAATTTTACAATTTATTTTTTCATTGTAAATTTAAAGTTTTATAATTTCCATAAAACATTTTAATAACTAATTAGAACTATATTGATACTGCAAAAAACAAATCTAAATTCTATTATATTGCCATGGAATATTGCCTTCCCCTATAAAAAAATCTGCAAATGAATCTCTGATTTCCGTTGGTTGTTTTGCTTTTACATTTCGAAATCAATGAATCATCCTTCGCATGAGAGGGTATCAATCAAACATGAAACCATCTTCAAGCACACAAAGTTGTGTAAAATAACGCACGCTTTTCTTTAAGAATTCCTGCATCTGAATTTCGCCCATATGACCCAATGTCAACATACCGGTAAGTGAAATTATAGTTGCTGTCACAAGCCGCCAACAGAACAATTGAAAAATATTTTTTGTAGCTTTAATACAGGGACCCACTATAAATAGGTTTCATTATTCTAACCTGTTTCCCATCTATAGCACCAAGGCAATTTGGAAAATTTGTGTACTTATTGAAATCGCCATTTATCTTGGGTTGGAAGTTGAATATATTCAGTTTTTAATCTTTGCCATATTAATTTGCGCGTTTCTTGCACAATTCCGGATAGCGTTGAGATGCCAATTCTATAGCAGTAGTGCATGTCCATTAGAGAACGTCCGACAGCCAGATATCTGTAAATTATTTAAAAGTAAGCTAATTTTCTAAAACAATGTTTTGAGCAGTTTAAACAAAGTCATATTTTACTGTAATTGTTTTAGGCCATGAAATGCAACGCAGATGGAAGAGCTTGAGAAACAGCTTCAGTAGGGAATTAGCAAAGCAAAAGGTATCTAAGGCAGGAGACGAAGAGTCCAGTAGAAAATCGTACGTTTATTTTGAAATGCTTAGATTTTTAAAGCCGACTTTTCAAAACAACAGGTTAAATCAGATTTGTGAGAAATTTTTAAATATTTTATCGAAAATACTAACTTATGATTTTAAAAAAATACACACATACACACTCAAGCCTGGACATTCCGGAGGAATTTATTTCTCCGAGAGATCATGGCCAAAAAAGAAAAAAAAAAATCGTCTAACTCGGAGGATAATTTAAAGGAACTTAATGAAACTCAGAGAGTCAATAAGGTTCCATTCTGGTATAGCTGGTGATGATTTTGATAAGTTATTTTTTCAATCCCTACGTGCACATTTAAAAACCATTCCTGAAAGTAAAATGTTACTTGCAAAACTATAAAATCTTCAAGTTTTAACAAAATATAATGATCCACTGCCATGTGGTTCTGACAATAATAACAGATATCTCATTCCTTCCACTACTTCTGCTCCTATCCATTCTCTGCCATATCCGCAAAATGAATATTACCAAAGAAATATGGACCACCTAAACCATCACTCTGTTCCCAAGCCCAACATAAAGGTGCAGAGGACTACCACTCAGCAATACTCAGTTCCATCTGATGACTCAAGTTTGCTCTCACTTATGTGTAATTAATCTTTTTAAAATGTAATGTGTTAAGGTTACATATTCATGCACATTTATTTTAAATTTTTGACAGTATAAAAAATTATATAAATTCAAAAACAATTTCCTGGTAATTAAATCCAAACTTTTATTTTTTCATGTAGTTCCTGAAATGACATGCGGAAATAATTGAAAAAGTTTTGAGATTATTTAAAATGCATATTGCCGCAGCCAACTCCTCATTCTGAATAAAACTAGTACCAATATGAATTACAAAAATCGCTTTCTTTGTCGGTGAGGAAGCGGGAGCTGTTTCTCTGACGTAAGGGACACCAAGTGGCACTGAAGTGGCCGCGTTAAGATTCCGGTAGGCGGTGTCTAAGAATTCAGTGGCCGGACACCGAGTGTCCCGTGTGAAACGGGCCTAATATGTGCTTGAATTCTCCCATCAGCATAGGAAATAACATTATTATAGTTATTAGACAGTTTTCCCTTGTCAGATATGTGAATGTTGAGGAGGTTTCCTGTGTCATTTCTAAAGTACACATTTTACAAACAGAATAAAATAAACACACACTTGCTTGGGCTATAGTACGTGGTAACATTAACAGTTCCTTTCCTGTGAACAGCAATGAATTTGACGATCCCATGTCAACAACATAATTTCAAGATCCACCATACTTGCACGAAGCACTTTCCAATATTTCTCGCAATGATTTCTCATCAAGAAATGCATTATTTTGCATTAAGTATCTAGATGTGAAATGCTTCCATTAACTATTGTCAATACAGTGAAATAATGCTTCCAGCAAAGAAACCAAATGCAGGTTTCTTTAGATTGAAATGCAAAATATCTTTAAAAAATGAAAATCTATTTATTGACGTTTCTGAAATGTTGTATTGCATAAAATACAATCTTATAAATTGTGGTTTCCGTTAAGATACATAGACTCTGAGATAGAACCACTGAATTCAGATGTTGGATCTGTAATTGAACTATCATGTGAAACATCACACAAAGACATGTATGAGAGAATATTGCAAATGCATTATTGGCTATCATATCATCCTAGAATATCCAGTTTTAGCATCAAAAGCTGTAAAATGTCTGTGCCTTTTGTCATAGCCGTAAGTGTGAAGTGATTTTCAACCCAGGTTTCATGTATATACAAATATACAGGGTGTTACAAAAAGGTACAGCCAAACCTTCAGGAAACATTCCTCACACACAAACAAAGAAAATATGTTATGTGGACATGTGTCCGGAAACGCTTACTTTCCATGTTAGAGCTCATTTTATTACTTCTCTTCAAATCATGTTAAACATGGAATGGAAACACACAGCAACAGAATGTACCAGCGTGACTTCAAACACTTTGTTACAGGAAATGTTCAAAATGTCCTCCGTTAGCGAGGATACATGCATCCACCCTCCGTCGCATGGAATCCCTGATGCGCTGACGCAGCCCTGGAGAATGGCGTATTGCATCACAGCCGTCCACAATATGAGCACGAAGAGTCTCTACATTTGGTACTGGGGTTGCGTAGACAGGGGCTTTAAAATGCCCCCATAAATGGAAGTCAAGAGTATTGAGGTCAGGAGAGCGTGGGGGCCATGGAATTGGTCCGCCTCTACCAACTAAAATGAGCTCTAACATGGAAAGTAAGCGTTTCCGGACACATGTCCACATAACATATTTTCTTTGTTTGTGTGTGAGGAATGTTTCCTGAAAGTTTGGCCGTACCTTTTTGTAACACCCTGTATAACAACAATGAGCAGGAAAATGTTTTAAGGCAATAAAACAAAGGAAGGTTAAAAAAAATATGACCCAACAATTACCACAGATGAAGGCGGCTGGGAACAACGAACACGAAAAAGAACAAACACAAGAAACGTGCAATATTCTTGCAAAGTGAGACACCAGGCGGAGACAGAGGTGTGCACGATGATGAGCGTCTGGTGAATGGCATGGCCAGCTTAAATGGTAGTGTAGGAGAGAAGTTCAAATACTAGATCGAAAATCGATATTGTTGAAGGTATATTATCATTGAAAGTGAAGCTCAACATAATAACTCAGTGAAAATATACATATAAATCATATTTGTAAAAACTTTAAGTACAGAAAATAAAATATAAGCAATATAAATATTGTTATAACATAAAAGTAAGAGAGAATCACATTACACTGAAAGCTCACTATAAACTTTAGTCTAAAAGATGTAATAAGAGAAAATAGAGATTTCCAGCATTAAAATGAAAACTTTTGAATATAATAAAAACTGAAACGAGAAATTATATAAATCACTTTAAAGACACAAAAATAGAACAAAATAGATTTGGGCATATTGAAGGAGGGCAGTTTGTAAAATATTTAACAAACATTTTACTTCCAGATACCTGTTATCCGATCCACACCTCAATCTTAGTGGAACTTCCAGAGAGCAGATTGGGAAGCCTATGTGAAGTACACTGATGCATTCGATGGATCAAAGAAGTTCCAGAGAAGGTATGTAAGACTAATAGAAGCGGGAGTGAAGAGAGCCATGATGTGATGCTTCCGGAAAGATTATATTCCAGGATGGAGTGAAGCAGACTTAGAGAAGAATTTGAGAAAAACAGGTTTCATGAGAAGGGAACACAATTTCTGGAATCTCTTACCATGCTAGAAGAAATAAATTGATAAAAACTCTTAACAATCTTAATTTTACCAATTCTAATAGAAAAGCCTGGTCTCTTATTAGTAAATTAGATCCTATGTCAATATCATCCATTAATGTAGAACCAATAGAAAATCATATTGCATCTACTTCTAGAACAAAAAAGGACAAGCAGTTCACAAGATGGGTCACAAATAAGCTTAAGCGTCAAAAGCACAAAACTCAACATTACTCAATATATTCCCATCCATTCACATTACAAGAGGTTTAAAAACTCTTCAAAATAGAAAAACTGCAGGTTTAGATGGGATTTATCCAGAACTATTAGAAAACTGTGGACCAGCTACATCACGTTGGCTTGCCCCGTTCGTCAGCTCCATAATGCAATCTGGAAGATTTTATCATATCTTCAAGTAAACAAAAATAGATCCAACTTTCCCACAAAGTTACCATCCAATAGCCTTTCTCAGTGTCACTTTCAAATTACTGAAAAGGCTTATTTTGAACAGAATAGCTCTGGTAATCAAAGCCCTGATCCCCGCTGAAAAAGCTGGATTCTGTCCCAGTTGGGACTGTAGTGATCATGTCCTGTCTCTTACCACCTACATGGAAGTAGGGTATCAGAAAAAAAATGAATAACTTATCTGTATTCCTAGATCTTTTGACAGCATACAATACAGTTAGGAGAGAGGGTTCCCTGATCAAGGCAGTTCCTTGCTAAAAAAAAAATAATTTCTTTACTGCAAAACATGTTAAGTAACCGCCTGTTCCAGGTGCACACTGAGTTCAGCAAGAGCAGATTTGACAAGCTAAATAATGGTCTACCACAAGGCTCAGTTTTCTCCCCTATACTCTTTAACTTATTGTGAGAGCTCAAAATAGTAAGTAATATGAAATATTCATAACTTTATTCAAAGTTGGATTCAGCGAGCGAGGTGCAGGGGGATCTGCAGATCTCTCACTGGTTGTTTTGCAGCAGTGGAATTCACTGACACGAATCGGCAATTTCCGAACCCAACTCTGACATAAATCGGAAGTTATGAGGAAGGTCGGCGTGATCGTTGGCTCTCTTGACTAGGAAATCAAATAACAGTCACATCAACTCCTGCTGCCTAGCATTAACTTTTGTCATCTGCCTGTTGCTTACCCTGGTTGATGTGGAAGTTTCAATGATCTTAAGGCAAAGCGGACACACTCCTTGGCTATATCAGCAAGGATTGTCTGTAATTTGTGGCCAATAAATGGGAGTTATATGTTCGCAGGCGCTGATTTCATTCAAGAGTATTTCTCCGCATATCATCCAGTTCTGCGACTGTAAAAGTAAATTGCAGTGGGTCAGAAAAGTTTCTTTAGGCGATGCTGTAGGGAGTGGCTGAAGACATTCCAAGAAAGACAGAAGACATTACGATAACTATTCGCTGCAGGTTTGTGGAACCTAAAGGAACCCTTCCTCACACATCTAAGTCATTCAACATTATAATCATGACCTGCCAGACACAGTCTTTCGCAAATTTGTATATGCTGATGATATCAACCTTACAGCACAAAGAACTAACTTCACAGAGGCTGAAGAAATTCTGATTCATGACTTTCCGGAAATGGATGTCTAGTTTTGAAGGTGGTGCCTTCAACCTAATCCACAGAAAACAGAAATACCTACTTTCCACCTTAGCAACAAACAAATGAACTATCAGCCAAATATAGTGTTTGGGGACCAGATGCTGAGTATAACAGTACCCCAAAATACCTGGGTGTCACATTAGCCAGGTCCCTCACTTACGAAAGGCACCTTCAGAATACAGCTTCCAAGCTTAAAGTTTGGAAAACCTACTTCAGTGGCTGGCAGGAACTTCATGGGAAGCTGATGCAAGAACAACAGCCCTGGCCTTGGTTTACTCCACAGCTGAAAACTGGTCTAGTGTGTAGGTTAATAGCTCTCACACCCAGTTGGTGGACGTTCAGCTTTGCCAAACAAAGCGCATCATTACTGGCATGTTTTTGTCTACGGGATAGTGCAAATTAGTAATCCCAGCTCAAAACTACCAGGATTTAACTTACCACAGTCAATTTTGTGTAAATTTAATTGTGGTATGGGAAAAACTACTTCAACTTTCCACACCTGGGATTGAGCAGATTATTATTATTATTATTTAAAAAAAAGCTCGACTACTTGCATGTGGTGCAGGCCCCTTTGTCCCTTTGTGATGCAGGCTCCTAGGTTACAGCCTAGGCAATCTATGCTTAAATGCAGCCTTGCAGTGAGGTTTTACAAACTGTGTCGCACATTGTGCATGACTGCCCACTGTTTGCCTTTCACGGAAATCTGGAAAATTTAACCCTTAAATGCATGATTTTTTTTTTTACTTAAAAAAATTATTTTGTGTTCCATGAGTTGTACAAAGAAAGGGAAAAATAGTGAAAAAATTCCTACGTTGCTAATTTTCCAATAAAAGCACTTTTTTGTGATGTTGCATATATGCAACATCGCGTATATATGTATGGTAGACAGACTGTAAACAAAACCTTACAAAATAAAAATACGTCGGTATTATACATTTGTTTCTTATTTATTTATTAAAAATCAACTTACATACAAATCCAAGCATTATTCTATGTATTTTAGACAATATATTTAACACTTTTGGATACCATAACATATTGAGTGAATCATAATAAATTTTCTTGATCAACTGAAGTTATGATTCAATTTCCCTACTACTGGTGGAAATTAGTAAAGCAGTTCTTATCCTTGTTGAAACAAAGGTATTCATTCCATTTACTACAGGTAACGAATGTATATTCTGTGCATCCTGGATACTTGCATCGATTTCTTTTTGCATTCCACATAGGCCAATGAGCAATGGAGTCACTTCGGACATCCTGTGGTGGGATAATAGCTCTGGAACACTTCTTTTTTGCTTCTAGTTGGTTCTGGATTGTCATTGCTTGGTCTACCTCTCTTTGATCCAGATCTTTCTAGCCTACAAAGACATTGCACAGCCTCAATCCTGAAATGCTTCTGATTCAACGGTTTCTCAGATCGTCTTTTCATTAGTAACACTTCCTTATAAAGGATCCAGGCATTTATAATTGCAAGATCAAGCAAGTGATAAAACGTCTGAAATACCACTTCTTGGATTTTACTCTAGTCGAATGACGTCCCAGATGACTGTCCATCAGATCTACTCCTCCCATGTGTTTGTTATACACTGTTACAATTTCAGGACAATCAACTTCTTTGTGAGTTTTTGAACATCGTTCATACCATCTTACTTTAATTTCTGGCAATTTCCCCGTAAACGTTGACAGAAGGGTCACACATTTGTTGTTCTTCCATATCACAGACGAGATGTCCACACCATCCACACTGGCTAAAAATTCTTCTGACGTACCTCTGGGAAGCTTACTTAGTTCCTTTTCTGTTGGTAATTTACAGTCTTCGAACTGTACCTAGAGACAATATGCCTTGTTTGTGCAAGTACACCATAACAGATACTGATGTGTAATAGTTATCAAAATAAATTTTATGATTGGCATGTTTCGGAATGTACCTCGCAAGCCTGACAACAACATTTGAGCTTGCTCCCAAATCCGGTTCTGTTGGTAATCTAAAAGTAGGATCATTCTCTTGTCCAGTGTAGATCTCACACCTGTAGGCAAATCCTGTGGTTGAACAAAGAACAAACAACTTGTAACCCCATTTGTGAGGTTTGTTTTGAATATACTGTCTTAGATGGTGTCTCACTTTTGTTGCACACATTTGTTCGTCAAGTGCCAAACTCTCATCCATTCGAACTGATGAAAAGCTTTTTTGAAGGTATTCAATTACTGGACTGATTTTATACAGTTTATCGTAGCCTGGCTCTCCTTTACGAATTTGTTTACTATTGTCATTAAAATGTAGATTTGAACGAATTTTCTCAAATGTATTCAAAGACATAGTTTTCTTCACCAAATCATTTCCAATTATATCATTCCAAAAATCTCTAACATTGCTGCTGTTGCTGACAGAGGTCAATAAGCTGATTCCAACAAACTTTTCCATATCAGACGTTGTCATTTGGAAGACTTTTGTTGGATCTTTCTGTGAAATATAAAGCATACATTCATCTTTTATTTTTTCGATTAGTTCGTCCTTGAAAAAATACTTGAAAAACTGATATGGTGTCTCCAGATCTTTTATTTCTTCTGAATAATCTAAGTTTCCCCTAAATTTCTTTTGTTCCTCAGTCAATGAAAGATTCTTTTTCTTTCATGTACAGTGGATGCGTTTTGTAGTTGTTTTTATGCTTTTAGGTGTACCGTTCATCTGAGATTGCTTTTGTGAAAAATCAATGGATTTGTCATAATTATGATCATTTAGTGGTACAATAACGTGGAAACATATTTGTTGTCCACCCTTTGTGAAGTACTTGGTGATGAATGGGATAAGTCAACACTTTCTGTTCTATCTTCACTTGAGGAATCATTATCGGAACTGGTATAATCAAATAATTCTTTCGGATTTACTGTAGGATCTTCATCACTGCAACTACTAAAGCCACTTAAGTTATCATCATCACTGCCAGAAGGTAAATCTAGTAGCTGTCTGAGTTCTTCTGCAGAAATATCTTTCTTCAACATACCGCTGTGATTGAACAATCGAGGCATTATCTAAAAGTAAGGACCAACAATTAGCTACCATAGTAACAATAATACCCTATAAAATAATGTTAAACAGTCCTAAAAGTCCATTAAATGTAAATAGTCAGGCAAAAGTAACGAGAATGCAACATGGCCACAATGACACAGTTTGTCAGTATTCACGCAATGCTGCACATATGCAACATACATAAATTGTTATATAATATTCAAAGCTGGATAGAATATGTGATTTTTTGTGATTATTATGGTTCTGCATACCTGTCTTAGTTGGTGTGATTTTTTTCTCCTTCAAAAACTGGCTCTTTATATGGAAAACACAACGTCAAACTACGCAAAATTTTTACACCACCATTTTGTCCAAACAGAAGCAAAGATTTTAGCAGAATATCACACTGCAGCCAACCTCGACATAACTGACACCAAAGATAGTTTCTGCAAACTCTGCTGCAACTACTAAACACATAGTAGTTCACAAAACTCCCAATAGAAGCGCAGAAAACAATTTTAAAGTCGATGTTGCAGATATGCAACACCATGCATTTAAGGGTTAAATTTGGTTACGCTGGAGATGGTGCCCTGGTTGGAGCACCTCATGTCATGTTATAGTGGTTGTGGTTGGCAATCCTGTCATAGTAGCCTTATCACCTGTCAGCTGCAGGCCATGTCCGCTCAACTATGTATACAGATGTATGTATATTTTAAAAGAAAGTTGAAGGGGAAAATAGGTACAATTATAAAAAGGCACAAATTTCAAATTTGAAGAGAGATTTCAGAGAACAATTCAACAAATGGAAGGAAGGCAAAAGTACAGTAGAGTCAATGTGGGAAGAGTTCAACGAGATAATAAGAAAGGGGGAAGAAAAATTTATTCCAAAGCAGAAAATAAAGAGAAGTAGAGAACCTGTGTACTATAATAGGGAGGTGAAGAGGTTAAAGAGGTTGGTACGAAGAGAACATAACAGTGTTAAGAGACAGCAGGGTAGTAGGGAATATTTGAAACAACTAAACAAGGACTTAATAACAGCAAAGAAAGTGGCTAAAGATGGGTTTATGAAGAGTATTGTCCGTGCAGGAGGATCATTGACTGATGCATCTAGAAATTTCTATGACTATATCAAGAAACTGAGGGGAAGGTAGGGTGTAGAGATGCTTATAGATAAGGATGGAGAAGTAGTTACTGAGGATTTGAAAAAGGCAGAGATTTTAAGTAACTGGTTTAGTGAGAGCATTAGGGACAATTAATCAGAAACGGGAAGGTCTAACTAGGAGAACGAGCTTAACAATACGATTAGAAATGAAGATACTAAAAAATTTGAAATTCATCCTGAAGAAATCATGAAGGAAATAAGCAAGCTGAAAAAACATAAGGGGGCTGGTGCAGATAATATTACTACAGATATATTTAAGATAGCTGGATGTGACATTGTACCTTATCTTCAAATCTTTATATATAAAGATGAATGAATCTTTGTTTGTTTGTTAGTTTGTTTGTTCTTCATACAAATCCACAGTTTTCATCCGATCTTGATGAAACTTTGCACACTTATCCTTTGAAACAAGGAGAAAAATACTGTCTACATTTGGTTGAAAAATTATCTGCATAAATAACACATGTTGTCTCATAACTTCGAAATACGGCGATAGACAGACACGTTGGATATGGTCGCCTCCGCACCGTGTTTACGTGTAGTAGACTGCCAGCTCAGTGGTTAAAGTGCTTGCATACGAACGTCGTGGTCTCCGGTTCAAATCTCCGTGGAGGCTAAGATTTTTTTAAATTGTTTTTCATCGTAAGAGTCAGGCCTGCGCCGTAGGTTATTCGGATTGAATGTTAAGCTGTAGATATTAGAAAGTTAGGGGTGCAATCCGAGTCAAATCGTAGGTAGTCTTGCAATGTTGTAGGTGTACACTTTTTTGCGTTATAATGATCCCTCAGGTGTTGTTCGCAGTCACTGTGTGAGTGTGAACCACAGTAATATTATTATAAATACGGAAGTAAGTCTCTGTCTTTTTGTTACGTTTTGACGACTAAATGGCTATATCATTGTGATGGAATGTTATAAGGTAATCTGTATGAAGGGCACAAGATATTTTTTCGAGTATGATTAACAGTTGTAGTTAGGAAATTTTCAGACCTTATCGAATGGTGACAGAAATATGTTGGAAATTGATTCTCTTCAAGAGATAGGTTCGACGGTACAATTATATAGTGATAGCTTTCCTGTCATATTACTCCGACTCGATATTGTTTGGGACCAATACTTCATTACCAACAACTTTCTATATTTGATTCTGGCAAAAAAAAATTCTTAATTCACGCGTACGAAGTCGTGGGTACGAGCTAGTATTATATAAATTGAGTCTGGATTCTTGCTGCTTACCACAAGACTGGAAAAGTGTGATAGTAGTACCAGTACATAAAGGAGGGGTGAGAAATAGAGTCGAAAATTACAGGTCAATCAGTTTGACTTCAGTGGTAGGTAAATTATTGGAAAGATTGGTATGCAACCACATCAGAAATGTATGTGAGGAACGTAAGTGGTTTTCAAGTAGGCAAAATGGGTTCAGGCCAGGATATTTATGTGAATCTCAGTTGGCGGGATATATGCAAGATATTTCAGATGAAATGGACAAGGGAGGCCAAATTGATAGTGTAGCACTAGATCTTTCAAGGGAATTTGACAGGGTAAGCCACAAAATGGTAGCAAATAAGGTAAAAACTATTGGAGTTGATGAGAATGTGATTTGCTGGGTAGAAGAATTTTTAAAGGGTAGAAAACAGAAAGTTAGGGTAGGAAATGCGGTATCAAAAGAAGTGGAAGTAAAAATGGGAGAACCGCAGGGTAGTGTATTGGGACCATTGCTATTCATTATTCTAATGAATAATTGTGTTGATTGTTTACTATCTGAAATTAGATTTTTTGCAGTATAAAATTACCAAAACCATAGAAGACTGTAAACAGTTGCAGGGTGATCTGGAAAGGATATCTAGTTGGGTTGGTAAACATGGGATGAAGATAAATGCAAAGAAGGGTCAGCTTATTAGATACACAAATAAAAAACAAAAGGTTAATTATAAATATAAGGTGGGGAAAGAATTGCTTGCTGAAGACTTGAAATGTAAATATCTTGGCATTACATTTGATAACAAGCTTAACTGGGCAGGACACATTACACAGGAGGTAGGAAAAGGTTTCAAAATCCTGCACTTGTCCCTACTGCACGAGAGAAGTAAAGGAATTGGGTTACAAAACTTTGGTCAGACCATTGCTCAAATATGGTAGTGTAGTATGGGACCCTCATTTTGAGTATCAAATACAGGAGTTGGAGAAGGAAAAAAGAAGGGCTGCTAGACTGGTTTCTGGAAATTATCGCAGAATGCAATCAGTGACAGATATGATAAAGGAGCTGGAATGGGATTCATTGCAAGACAGGAGGAGGATGAGGAGGGCCATGGGAGTGTACAGGGCATATGCTGGTGTTGAGGCATGGAAAGATATTGCAGTAGGTATGAAAAGTAGTTAATGGAAGGGAAAAGATGACAATGACCACAAGCTGGCACTCGATTTCAGGCACAAGGGTGTGGAAAGATTTTCTTTTTTAGGTAAGGGTGTCAGGGATTGAAATGAGTTACCAAGGGGAATGATGAATAACTTACCGAAAACATTAAAAGAATTTAAAGTTAAAATTTGTAGAGGTCAAATGTAGGTGGGTGCAGGATAGGGGAAAGTTGGGTGTGTAGGTAAATTGCCACTGGAGCATTGCAATTAAATTAAATTAAATAATGAATTAATTCTGAAAAATTCAGTTGTAAAAAATAATGTTTGTTTTCATTTTATTGTCTTTTTGTTGTTGTAACATATAATAATAAATTATTATTCATATTGTATGTATATGTATAAACCATAACACGTTTCAAATCCCAGACGTCCTTCCTAAGCAAGGATCTATGGAACAAGAGTAATATATAAAATAAATACTACTCTCTTTTCACTTCCTTGGATGTTAACTCTACGTATCTGTTACAGCCTATGTTCTTACTTTGTTTTAGATTCTCTGATTGTTCTCCTTTCACATCTTTCCTTTGTTTAACAGAATTAACCAATTGTATATGTCTTATTTCACGGCATTTTTATTTTTTTATTTATTTATCGAGATCCATTCATATACTTCTACTTTTTCTAAGGCTAAATCTTTTATTACTTTATATCAAACTAGCTTTGACCTTTTTTACGTATATCGAATTTTTAATTTTCCACCGTTTTTCAAATATGTTATTCTTGTTTTGCTATATTTTTTCCCTAATGTTCAATTTGAAGCAAAGTCAACAATATAAAAAAGTTGTTTCGGCAATTAAAGGGTAAAAATCAATCTCCCGCCCTGTGAATAACATGTAACTAGAGTACTGACTATGAATCTGGAGCCTGAGGAGCATTTCATGCATGGTTGGTGCCGAGATAGACTTGATTCTTAGAATACATTTTTGCACATTATCTTATATTCAATGGAGTACTATATATAAGCCACAGTTATATCAATTTTCTGGAAGCGACCACATCAAAATATATATTTGGAACAAAAAAATTTCTAGAGGAAATTCACATCTGTCACTTCTGGTTAGTAAATTAAATACCAAGGAAAGAAATTTACAAAGTATGAAAGTTGCTTTTCAAATTCATACTTTTGGCATGTTCATAAACATAAATCCAGTCCACATTTCACCTTACACAGATGGTGTTTAATAAGTGTCCTCCTGGGAATGCTGGTTGGCTTTTATAGCCTTGGTTAATCTTTAGCTGACTCGCCATAGAACAATGCTGTTTTCCTGCAGGGAAATACTATTCACAGGTGAGTTACCAAAATCCCACATTCTTGTGGTACACTAATTTTACTCAGATTTTCCCAAATTTTTAATATGACATAGCTTAATTTATTTAGAATCTTTTAAATCATGACAAATTTTCTCATTGGTTTACTCATTTAAGAGTTAATAATTTTTTAAAGTTACACATGGTGATGTCATCAATCTTTGATTCCAAAATTCTGTTTTACCCTTTAAATCTGGAATACTGTTAAACTGTTATCTGAATAAACAGATAGTTAAATCTGCACTCGAGTTAGGACCATGTGAAGTCAAGGATATGGAGAAGATGTTTCTGCAAATGGCAAAAATCAAACTTCAGCCGTGTGAATAACATGTAAATATGCTATTAAGTATGAATCTTAATTAAGGTCTTACTTGTCATATTTGAAGTAACTGTGTATAGCAATGTAATGATATGCAATTTTCATGAAACAGAAAAATCAAATTTTTTAATGATATATGACTGAGGAACAAGGAAAGTATGCCAAAGCATGAACTAAACAGAGCAAAAGTAACATAAGGAAATAATATCAATGTGTAGATTTGTTATAAAAAACTAATGACAATACTTTTCTTTATTTGATGGCCAATTCCGTGGGATACATTGACTCCAGGGTATACTGAAATGGTTTCCAGGGAGTTCTTTCAGTGTTTAACTGAGATCCAATATAAAATATCATCTTAATTATGTTAATGAATAAAATCTTAGGAAGATCTTCAGATTTATTACTTAAAATATTGGGTTTCAACATAAACAGCCCTATTAAAGTAATTAAACACCATGCTAGTGAATATTCCACTATTCTGTTAGGATTAACTTTTTAAAAATAACATAAATACTATTTAATTATCCACTTAATTGAGTAGACATCTGAACTTACGTGTATGAGTATAGTAAAAAAAAATTAAGATATTATCATACTGGAAACAAATTAAGATATGATATTTCAATAAATCTAGAAATTGAAGACTTTATTTTTTACATGATATTTTTATACTCCCGATAGAGATGTTTAGGGTCACTGATAAAAGAATAATGTCAAAAGGTATTTAGTATATTGCTCACAGTTCAGATGGGATATGAAGGAGATCAGACTACATTATTCTGCAATTCTTAAGGTTGAAATCATATTACTAGTCAGTGAAAATGATACTAAAGGAAACTATGGGGAGAAGTCCAGAAAACACTGCTGTAAGGGTGAAAATATAAGGAGTGGAGAAAATATTATCATTCTACAATAACATTCTGTTAGATTTCAATTTATGGGAGCTAAGAAACAAGGCAAAAGACAATACAACAAGCCAAACAGCACAAATTATTCACTATCAAACCAGTATAGATGAAACTAGCAAAACTGGAAGTCCTCCCTCACTGCCCCTCTTTCCCCCACAACTCACTGCCAAGAATTAATGAGCATGTAATAATTTAAAAATGGAAATGACATATATTATTTTGTACTTAAGGTTAATTAATTTTTACAAAATTTTGCACAATGTATCCTTGAATTAAACATAATTTTTATTAAATGCTACTTTAGAACTTTACTCGTAGAACTGTATTGCTAAATGGTGCCATGCAGCAATAGTAATACTAAGTGCCCCAATTAAATAACAAGACTTGTAAGACCCTAGGCTGATACTGTTGTATAGCCTTAGTACCTCAACTTACTCTTGACGTTAACTCAAAGTTCTATGGAAAATTTACGGAATAATTTTGACTTGACTTGACCATGTAGCAGGATAACTCAACTTAAATGCTTTAGGTCGCCACAATATTTGTTAACCCACAAATAGAGAAAAGGTAGTAAGCAAACTACTGAAGCACACAAGTTCACTTCTCGAAAATCCAAAATTTTATTTTCAAAGTCACAATGTTAAATATGCATTTTTACAGTTGAGTTGGCAAATCGAACACTCTTTACCAAAAGTTGCAAGTTGTGGAGAGAAATTTGAACTCGAACCCCTTTAGTAAATTTACCAGTTGTTAACAGTCATTAATGATACTATATAACGCGACACCAAAGTTTCAACATGGTCGAACTAGCCAGCATGGCGAGTTACAACCAACCGACACGAAAGACAGACCACAGGCAGGAACAGACAAACCATAATGGCGGCGGGGTCTTTTTATAGAAACCATAAGCACCAGTGACGTCAGCAACTGTATCACATCTTTTTGCTTCCGCGTAGCTCAAAGTATGTGTAATTTATTTGACGATCCCGACTATCAAAAATGTTCAAACTTTGACAGTATCTGGACTTATCTACTAGAAGTCCGACGGCAGTCTCTTGAGAAATTTAGAGTAATTAATTTTAAAGTTTTAGCTGTTTAAGACTCCACGTAGTGATACATTCAAATTTGGGTAAAATCCCTAAGTGTTCTAGAATTTTACGCGCGTGCACAACAATCTGCGACAATCTATTTTACAAAAACTTAATTTCCGGACAAATGCTTAAACTTTTTATGAAAACCCATATATGTATGAAATCGTCTTAATTAGGTCTATCTGCTGATGTAATTTTTAAATTGATATCTCTTTTAATAAAAAAGCTTATTTTTTTCTCTTAATTAAAATCACTAATTAATCTTTACCAAATTACTTAATTTTATTACCAAAATATCGGGGATAGTGCTGACTATAGCTGGTGATAAAAGTTCGGTTGTAGCTTTACGCGATTTAAAGATATTACAAATCTTAGAATTTCTACTTTTCTGATCGTGTGTTTCAAAACATGAACAAACGGGAATATCTCTTAAACCAAACGTTTCCCGATATGATAAATACACTTTAAAATAATTTTTATAATGAATTGTTACTGTGGGCAAGATTACAGGGAAATTTCTTAAAGTTGAAAACTGCACTTCTTGAAATTTCTAAGTCCCGCCTAAGCAAAACTAGAATTTGTCAAAATTCTAAGGTGCTTACAGACTGTGCTCATTAGGGATACTGTATCTCTTGGAGCAAAGCACATATACACATTGACTAATCTGAACCTTCCAGAATAGGATGCAACAAATTGGGTTCCATTACCACCAATAGTCAGCCTGTTAGCAGCATTTGAATTAAGAGGTGTGTAGTTGTATTGCAACATCAAGGAAATGTGAAACTCAAGCAGTGCATCAGTCTGAAATTTCATATTGAATAAATTGAAGAAATCAGTGAATGTGTCTAAGAAACTGTTACAGGAGGTGTACATGATGTCACATGCATATTTATTATAATGACACAAACAATTTTCGAAGAGACAAGAGAAGATTGAAGATGACGAATATCTGTCACCCTGTCACAGCAAATATTGTACCATCACTGTTTCATCATTATTAATTAAAAGTACTATCTTCAGATTTTGGTCTAGCTGAGATAAGAAGTAAGAAAGAAAAGGCCTGAGTTATGGAAGAACAACATGTAAGTTCTGCATCGGGACAATGCACCCTCTTAGTGTGCATTGTCAGTACCACAGCTTCTGACCAGTATTAAGGTCTCCGTACTAGACTGCACCCTCATTCGCCATATCTAGCATCACATGACTTTTACCTATTCCCGAAGGTAAAATTTAGTTTGAGGGGGACCCATTGTCAAACTGTGGACAGCATCAAGAGCAAAACAGTGGCACTACAGAATAGGTTGACTTACGTTGATTTCCAACAGTAAAAATTTTGTGTCCAGCAATGTATATATAGGGAAAGGGATTATGCTGGAGGGGATATCCAGTAAATTTTACTGTTTTCACAATAAACACCAATCTTGTCTTTAATATTCACATCATACACAAATTTGGCATAAAAGAATTTAGAAAAATAATAACCTCAGCAAATAGGATACATTAACAATTAAATATCATCAAAAATGTTGGTATAATTTTTAAAACAATAAATAGTTTTCATTCACCAAATTATTAATTTTAGTGGGATTAAACACTAGGGCTGGAGTGTTAGCACTCAAACAAAACAATTTATTTCAGTTCACAATAATTGTTAATTAGCATCTTTATGTTGAAACATATTAGCAAAAAATAAAGATTGATCCTTCCTTATGTTAATTTCCTAACAGCATTTTCACTGTTTCCATTAAAACATATTGAAGATAATAAAATTTTACTGAATACTTCAATAAGAATTCTTATCCAACCATACAGCTGAATTTATCAAGCTAAAGCATGAGACAGACTCTACTAACATTTGCTAATGACTTATTTCACCATAAAAATAAAATGAAATTAACAGCTCACAGTATAAAATGTAATTTAGAACTGGTATAGATGAATCTCTATCAAAATTATAGCAGATCAAACTATGGGAAAGAAAATTAATTGGATGTGGATGTTGTGATTTCTTATCATAGGAGAAAGCGGGACATTGCGGAATCAACAATATACGCATACAAAAATGGAAAGTTATGAATAAAGCAAGAGCGATCCGGTAGCTCGTGGTTAAGCTGCTTGCTTTCAAAAGTTTGCAGTTCAGTTCCGGGTTCAAATCCTGATGGGTGCAATTTTTTTAAGAGTTATGTTTGATCATATGAACTACGGCAGGTCATGGTTCAGATTCCACATTAAACTATAGGTTCCAGAGGAAAGGAACTGGCCATCCTACCTCTGACACAATGGTTTAGCATGGCTCCTTTGGTCGGATCCAACCAACCTTTGGGTTGAGGGTTACGTTAGTTATTTTTTATGTATAAAGCATTCAAATTATGCATAAGGACCTGGTATGGCTTGAGAAAATAAAAGGAGGCAAGCAAGGACATTAAAAACATTTATTCAGCAATTAACTCTATAGTGCACAATATATTGGAAACTATTTTCATTTTCCCCATCTCTCTCACAAAGAAGTTTTATGAGATTCTACAATGTTCCACAATCAGCTAATTTAAAGAATGGTTTTGTCTTGTCTTTTAACTTATAGAAATATTGGATACAAAATAATTACAGTCTTCATAAAAAAAAAGTATACAAAACAGTTGCTATCAGCAGTTCTAGAATTTGCAGTTTACACAGAATCAGGAGGTGTATAACTTTTGCCACACATGTTGCTGTGACAAGCAAGGCTAAACTCATTTTGAAAGCTTCTGTTACACTTGGAGCAGCTGCAGTTCTTGTGGTAGCGACTGTTATGAGTCGAGAGGCTCCACTTGGTTTTGAAATAACGCTGGCACTTGTTGCACTCATAGACAGCTTGCTGAACCTGGTGCTTGGCAGCAATGTGCCGGGTAATAACGGGTAAAGTACTGAATGTGTTGTGACATGAGTTGCAGAGGAAGCGGTCGCCCAACACTGTATATCCCAAGCTGTCTTCTGGAAATGAAATGAGAAAATGAAAGATTTACCATAGTGATAAAACAAATAAAGAACACACAACATGCATATTTCTTGATATAAAACTGGAGCTGAAATCTGTATCACAGATACTGGAGTGCATTATCACCGGGATAAGTTCTTCTGGGTGTTCTAAATGATTAGTAAAGATAAAAATGATAGATATGTAAAGAAATTAACTTCTTTTACAAAAATGAACAGGCAGTCACCAAGAATCAAAAACTTTTCATTATCAGGTTAGAACCTGAGCAATAGTAGAAGTAAGGCTGTAGTATGATTCATGTGGCTAGTCTCAGAATGTAGATAACTAATCCCTTTGGCATATGTATCATCTCTATGCATGACCAGATTTTAACTGAAATATTGTAAAGTGTGTTCATGTTTATATATTCATTGCAGCCCTTATCCCTTCACCTTCAATGAGTTACCTGTGTGACTATATATGTAATGAGTTAAATCTGAATGGATAGCATACATCAAACCTGCAAAAAATTGAGAAGAATAACTGCAGTCGAGCAACTGTGAATGCGAACAGTTTATAATAGTACTACCACAATAGATCATCATACTGTGAGGGTTATCCCTGGCCAGGAATACACATTGTGAAAGATCATGATGAACTTTTAATTTTTTACACTTGTTGAAAGGAGATAAGGTAAGAGTTTAATATGAAATAGAGAAGAAAATAATTCATGTTGTAATCAAGTATTTATTTAAGAGAGATATGTCACTTAAAGGGCAATCATGAGGATACAGGGACAACATTATGCAGAAAGACCATTGGAGACAATTATTTAGTAAAATGTAGATAGTTAGTGTAAACAGAATGTTAATTAATGTGAATGGGGAGATAGCATACATAATAAGAAAAACATTAGGTAACATTCTGGACATGAGACAGGTTTCTGCTTGTTGGATGACTATTGACAGCAGATTAGAACTGTCCTGGATTTAAGGCTACGGATAAGACATGGGCCTATCACTTTACCACAGAGTCAAAACAACTATCAATGAAGTGGAAGCACAACAGTATTCCCCCGTCAAAGAAAACTAGGACAGAAAATAGTTTTGATGTCTATTTTTTTAGATACTAAAGATGTGGTGTTTCTAGATTTCTAGAAAAACTGTGAAAACATCATCGAGGAATACTATGTTAAGCTATTCAGGGAAAGACAAGAAGTATGTTTAAATAAAGTGTCTCAATACCATAGCATCAATTAATGATTGAGGATTTCATTTCGTGCTGCAACTTTCCTATTACCCTGCTCTAACTTCTTCAAGCTTTCAACTATTACCAAACCTTCAAAAAGCTTTGATGTGACAAGTGTGATGATGCATCATTCAAAGGTGTGGAGCTCAGATGAGATTATATTGAAACAACGACTCCAGAGCTGAAAGGGATGCTGATTTTTTTATTAAAAAAAACCCCTGTGTTTAAGCTTTTTCAAGAAATCTAGAAGCATTACATCTTCAGAATTTTTGTGCAATATATGTGGTACTGAATATCTATTATCAAAATTAATTAGAGAGAACAGTTGGCTGCAGAAACAATGATACTACACATTGTGAACGGTTTGGACAACTTATGAATGTTCTACGTTCTGATAAAAAAAAAATATATTAATTTTAATTGAAACGGAGCACATGCTCCGGTGTCAATTTCCCTACGCACTCATCTCCCCCTTTCCAGCACCCACATACATTTGCCATCTACAAATTTCTCTTGGTAACTTATTCCAAATCCTGACACCCTTGGCTAAAAAAGAGAATTTTCCTACACCCTTTTGCCTGAAATCGAATGCCAGCTTGTGATTGTGGTCATCTTTTCCATTCCATGCATTACTTTTAATTCTTACACCAATATCTTTCCATGCTTCATCACCAATATATGCCTTGTACATTCCTATGATCCTCTTCACCCTCCTCCTGTCTTCCAATGAATCCTATTCTAGCTCTTATGTCATGTCTGTTACTGATTGCACTCTGCAGTAATTTCCAGGAAAAAAAACTAGCCCTTTTTTGCACCCTCTCCAACTCCTGTATTTAATACTCAAAATGTTGATCCCACACTACTCTACCATATTAAAACAAGGGTCTGACGAAAATTTTGTAACCCAATTCTTTTACTTCTCTTGTATTTCCCCACATCACTCTCTCCAAGTGCAGAAGTTTGAAATCTTTTCCTACTACCTGTCCAGTTAAGCTTGTTATCAAATGTAATGCCAAGATATATAAAGGAAAGGGAAATTAACTCATCACATACCAAAGTTGATGGCTGCGATGAGAGAAAACACGTCGATAAATATTTGTAAAGAGTAAACAACAAAGAAATAAATTATTTTTTACCAGGAATCTTTAATCAAATCAGAGTGATTCCTAATTGCAAAATGAAGCAAATAAGGTAGTAAAGCAACAGAAATGAGAATTACGATTGATAGTCATGAAAATAGAGGAACATAATTGGTCCAACGAAATGTTGACAATTACATTCAGGGCAATTCCTGAGTGCAAAATAAAGTTAGTTAGGTAGTGAAATGGGTCTGTTGTGTTCATGATACAGAACAACACAAAAACTTTCTCCTGAGGTTTTATATCAGGTTCAAGATTCAAGTATAAAGCAGGTTGTTGCCTTCCATGGTACGAGAGTACACTATTTAGGATGCTTTATCTTATTCAAAATCTTTTATAATATTTACTTATGGCATCAATTTTTACACTCAAATAAATCTTGGAGACATATCTCAGGTAAAAACATAAAAATTTTGTCCCACTAGTTAAAACTATATGTTTACTTATCTATACAGTCATTAGTAAGTTTGCACCATTATACCCATTGGAATTAAAACAATGAAGCATATGGTAAAAAATTGATATATTATTACTTTATTTCGTTTTGCAGATAGAAATTAGGACATAAGGAAGGTAAGGAAATTAAATATTAAATAAAATGAATTTATTGTTCAAATGATTAAATTTGCTTTGATACATTGTATTTCATTTTATAATTAATAGACTTTGTTCAGTTTTCAGTTTACAAAGACTTCTTTTTAATATACAGCAGTATGACAATTAATACAGTGTGTATCCGATATGGGCAACAAAAAATAAAGACTAAAAATTTATTTCCATTATGGTTCAGTACATTTTCTGCAAAACATAAACCTACAAAACAGTATCAGCTAAAGAACTTGTATGCATATGAGCATGGAGTAATATTGCTGTACGGTAGCACAGGTCGGATCGGGAGTACGGAGCTACTCTACTAGATGGCACCACAGACGCAGCGAGTAGGATGCCAGCACCACGGCGACGGCAGAGTGATCTACGAGGAGCTACTTGACGGCAGCACACAGAGGACTCTTCATGCCTGACCATCGAGGAAACATCATTCCACTATCTGTCATTGTGTATTGTGAGACTGAGTCTAATAAATCGGATCCTTGTATCAGCTGTGTTCTCGTAGTTACTCTCCTCAACCGAGGGATATCCACAGCCTACCTTTGCTAGTGAGCCATCTACCTTGAACTGCGAACTCCATTCAACCCGCCCTACTCCTGATCTTTCCCGGATGGATCTGAACATCAGAAATGGGACCACTCCCGGACTAGGCAGAGCTGCAACGAACATAGCCCAATGCAGCAACATTTAGTACCTTGTTGGATGCCGAGCAGCAAAACCCAATGGAAGATGTCGTGGCTACAGCCGGCACATTCACCGAACTTGACCCGAAGCTGCCGGCAGCGAACTACTATCCTCACATAAGCAATCGACCACTTCAAGGAAGCGCAGCAAGGGCTACCCGGCACTGACGGGGGACACCCGGCCTATGCGGTCTGTCTGAAGTCAACAAAGGACAACATGCTGGCAGGGCGGCGAAATAGTCGTGGCTAATATTGGGGCCAACCTAAACCAATCATAACAGACAGCATACAATGGGGAAACAACTACCAGAGAAGCTGAGAACTTCAAGTAACCACATGCCGGTAGTGGAAGCTGACTTTGGACACGCACAACAGTAGCCGCATAGTACCATTCTGAATGCCACCGACCGCCTGCTACCACAATGGACGTGTTGGGAAAACAGCTTCACAGATCGACGACAAGCAGAAAAATTTCTGACCCGAGCAGAACCAGGGCCTGCGGACATACAAGCAGCCTGCTACTGTTGTGGATGCAGAGGACGGCGGGCAGTGCAGTGCCCACGAGAGCAGGAACTTGACAGAGAGGTAGCCCGAGGCAGTACTACCCCCAATACTTCCTATGAATGGTTCAACTGGTGCGCCAGGAGCTGTCCAGGCAGATGCTGAGCAACAACGGTGAGTCGCTTCCATTTTACTTTGGTCTCTGGTTCGAACGATCCCTCGTCAAAGAGTAGCGTCATCAAATTGTCACAAAAACTGATACACCTGTTGGGATGTGGCTAGGCTTGGACACTACCCACACTAACTGCCAGATCTCGAGCCAGGTAAAGATGTTATGATCGTAGACACATTCCTCCACGTGCTTTCTAACCACATGCTAGTTAACAAAATACAAGGTGTGTACAAAAAGAAACCGAACTTCTGCTGTAATTGCTTTATTGCTCATCATACTAACTTTTACACACTGTCCCCTTCAAAGTACTGTCCTCTACTATTAATACACCGTTGCCATCGTTTTTTCAAGTTTTGGAACGCCTCCTGGAATGCAATTTCTCCGATGGCGCGCAGTTATCTCGTCGCATTTTCTTGAATTTCTTTTATGGTCTGGAAACGACGTCCTTTCAAAGTGTTTTTCAGTTTTGGGAAGAGAAAAAAGTCTGCTGGAGCCAAGTCTGGAGAATAGGGTGGCTGAGGCACAACGGTAGTGCGATGTTTTGCCAGACAAACAACGATGTGTGAGCGGGTGCGTTGTCATGGTGCAACATCCCACAGTTCAGGCCTTTTCCTACACACAGCATCTCTCAATCATGTCAGAATTTTCTGGTAGACTTCCTTGTTTACCGCTTGACCACATGGTACAAATTCATGGTGCACAACTCCTTTGTAATCAAAAAACACGACCATCATCAATCACCTTGATGTTCGACCGACTCATCCGCACTTTCTTTGGTCAAGGAGATCCTTTACTCACCCATTCTGAAGACTGCCTTTTCGTTTCCACATCTACCCATAAACCCATGTTTCATCGCCTGTATTGATGTTCTTGAGGAAGTTTTCTTCCTCATTTGCTTTTTCAAGCAACTCCTTAGAGATCCTAGCTCGATTCTCCTTCTGCTCATCAGTCAACAAGCACGACACCAGTTTTGCACTGGCACGATGCATTCCAAGTTTTTCTCTCACAATGTGATCGCAAGAGCCTACACTTATGCCAACTTCTTCAGCAACCTCACGGACAGTCAAACGGCGATTTTCACGAATCACAGTGCGAACCCTCTCAACATGGTGGTCGTCTGTTGATGTGGAGGGTCGACCAGATTTTTGATCGTCGGTAACCGAACTCCTGCCCTCCTTAAAGCACTTAAACCATTCATAGCACTGTGTTCAGCTCATGCAGTCATCCCCGTATGCTTGTTTAAGCATTTGAAGTGTCTCGGTAAAAGTTTTCCCAAGTTTAACACAAAATTTCACACAGACGCGTTTGCTCCTCCAATTCCTTCATTCTTGCTTTCTCACAAATCCGACGAGCACTCTGCGCACGACCTCACTCAACCGGCTGTCACTCGTAAACTAATGCAACGACCGTAGTGCGACAAGAGGCAATCTCTTGCCGAGAGATGTCACTAGTGTGCACGGAAGTCAGATAATTTTATCTGTAGCCATTGGCACGCTATTTAATTAGTTCGGTTTCTTTTTGTACACACCTCGTATTACCACGGCAAGAAATCTTGTAACAATGAATCGACAATAAGTCAACTAGTCACCTTTTGCAGAAGCCGAAAAGTGCTTGGATGTAGCAAATTTGTGGGAATCCGACCAATCTAGGATGCAATAGCGAGGGTGGGCGATATCTGATTATTTTCGTGGTGGTTAGATACTCTTCATAGGTAACGGACGACGTTTTAATATGGGTGTATCGCAAATGCGACTCATAGACCCATGCCGCATAGTAGTACTGGCCCCATAAAATGACACTAAGCAACAAAAAAGACCGCAAGGCAGAAAGTATAAGAACTATTAAACGCAAGCATAATAACGGTGTGACATTCGCTATTCGCTTGTCCTGTATTACCGGCCCAAAAACATCTGTTCTGACAGCACGTAATTGGACAATAGGGAGTTCAATGACAATACCATCACAGATTAATTTCTATTGCCTTCTAGTTGGAGACCATATAGCAAATGGTTCACTTGTTTTGCTGTTAAGATATTCTAAGTGGCTTCCATCAAATACATGCAACAGAGGACACGGCTTAAAAAAAAAAAAATTCTTATACCAGACGGCAGGCGCAGTGTTCCACAGAACAGTAGGCACACAAGTGCATACCATAGCAATAGCACATATGGACTACTTTCTCATCCACTACCGCCGCGAGATTCTTTTTTAATAGAACCAAATTCACATTTCTTAAAAGCCAAATCGAATACTTAGGATTTGTCACAACAGACAGGAATGCTTGACCCATCCTACACAGGATAGCCCCGCACACATATCAACTTCTTCCTCCCCTCTATGGATCACACAACTGTGACAGTTTATAGGGTTTGGCCTTAAATATCTACAATTCATACCCCAATTTACCAAGTTATGGCCACATTCTTCAAACTTGCAGGAGGAAACAGCAAGACGATAGATTAGCAAAAGGATGAGGAAATCCACAAACAGGGAAAGCCTGCCTGCAGGCCTTCGATTTCGACATACAGTATAGCGAAGAAAAACAAATGGCACATGTTTACTTCCAAACCAGGAACACAGCCGCTGCTAACAAAAACTGCCCCTACACACCACAGAAAACCAAGTTTGTTAGACAATTGGCTACCCGCAGAGTATAACACCCAAAAGTCTAAGAGTTCAAAGCTGATATGTGTCTGAAAATCTCGGCAGCAAGCACGACCCAAAAGAATGTTTCCACAATAATGAAAAAATTGTATTACTCAACCGCTCAAAAAATCACAAACGAGTAATTCAAAAACCAAACAGCAATGGGTTATTGCCTTCCCTACAACCCAGCAGTACAAAGTTTCCTCACCTTTCGTCTCTGAACTCCAGAATGTGCAATACAAAGGTAAAATTCAGCAATATAACGCATGCACTACTTGTTGAGTATTCAGCGTCTTGTTTCATTTCTCAGCAGTAGCAGTCCGTGTCGAACTAAAACATCTGGTCATTAATAGTGCCTAGAGCGAAACTTGGCAGGACACTAACATGAGCAAAGTGCTTCTTTTTCAAAAAAGTTATCCACACGACCCAATGTAAAACGATGGTTCAATCAAAATCTCTTAAAAGGAAAACAAACTTTTCAGTTGGAAGTTGCCATGAAAGTATCACAATTTCCAAGGACTACACCACCAGGAATGAAATCTTAAAATTTCTTTGATACCAACACCATAATTTTAAAATCTACCGGACCTCCACATAAAGAGCAAAATTTTAAAATCTACCAGGACTTCGCTATAAAGAGCAAAATTTTGTAACTTGTATGGGCCCTCGCCATGAAGAGTAAATGTTGTATCTTGTATCGGACCTCACCACGAAGAGTAAATGTTATTACCTTGCCTTGAAGAGTAAATTTTATGATTTATGTGGACTTCTACCTGAAGAGTGAATTTTATTATTTATGTGGGACTCTCCTTGAAGAGTGAATTTTCTAATCTGACACTATGAAACTTTACTGTCATCAAACATCACTACAAGAAATTCAATGGATGGAAATTTCACTCTTTTGCAAGCCTTGGAAAGAATTTTGTTCACATTAGTGTCCAGAAAACAATTTTTTTAATTTCCCTGGGACATCGCCAGGAAGAAAATGAGTTTCTAAAAACTTGTTTTGATGTTATGAGGATAGTAAAATTCTTTTTTTCATGTTAGATCAGAAAAGAATACATTAAACCTGAATTATCTTTTTTTTTCTTATCACTTTGATAATCAGTCAGTCATTCAACAAAATTGTTCTTTAAGTCAGGATAGCCAAACATACTGCAGTTAACCATCTTTTTTTTCACAGAATTTTCACATATTCGACGGATGCTGCGATGAGGAGATGGCCTTGAAGCAATGCCAAACCAGCCTTGCCAAGCCGGGCAATCAGACAGCCGTGACGGTTCCTACAAACTCTTCCAGGATCACAAGCAACAGAGCACTGCCTGAGACGGACATTCTTGAAGACTCCATTGCAACAACCAACCCTGATTTCGGTTTTCCATTATTTCCCGAAATCACTCCAGGCGAATGCCAGGATGGTTCCTTCATAAGGCCATGGCTGATCTTCTTTCCCATTCATAGCTCCGACAAGTGACACCTGGGGCCTATGAGCGACAGACAGGGACAGCTGTCTCAGCAGGATGACCGTGTCGGATCGGGAGTACAGAGCTACTCAACTAGATGGCGTCACAGACGTAGCGTGTAGGATGCCAGCGCTATGGCGATGGCAGAGTGATCTTTGAGGAGCTACTTAATGGCAGCACACAGCACACGGAGGTCTCTTCATGCCTGACCATTCAGGCAACATCATTCTGCTATCTGTTATTGTGTATTGTGAGACTAAGTCTAATAAACCGCATCCTTGTATCAGTTGTGTTCTCATAGTTACTATCCTCTGTCTGAGGGATATCCAAAGCCTTCCTTTGCTAGTGAGCCATCTACCTCGAACCGGGAACTCCATCCAACCTGCTCGACTCCTGATCTTTCCCGGATGGATCCAACATATATATAGTTTAACAAAATATTTATGAAAACTGACTGTAAATTTGCAAAATACTGTGTATGTGTAACAAAAATTTACGCATATTTTGAGCTATAAGCCATTCTCCTATCCTTAAAACTGTGACTACAGTAATTTTTATCATTTTTTATGACTTACAAAAAATGTGTTTGCTTCAGCTTTCAAAGTCCTATATCTCTTCAGTACAATTTCATACATGTCAAGTGACCTATTTCATTTTGCTTCTTGTGGCCTAAAGTACCTCAGCAAATGAATGCAACTTTTTCTGTCACAAAATAAGACATTTTTCACTATAGCCATAATGTATACTTCAACATATCCCTTTAAAACTGGAATAAAATGGCTTTAAATATACTTTATAATAGAATTGATGCTAGTGCAACATTCTCTAAACTAATTTTGTTGATATAATGACAAAATTTAAGTTATATTAGATAGTTTCTAGGATATCTTGATAGACCAGTTCCCATTTATGGAGCTCTGAAGAGGTGGTGGTATTCAGAAAAACATTTGAAAGCATAAAACAAGCATTAAGATTGTTGGAATCATACAAGAAGGCATGGATACTGTCATATGGTCATACTGAAAGTTGTGAGCAACATTTTTTAACATTTTTAAAGCATAAAACACGCATTAAGATTGTTGGAATCATACGAGAAGGCATGGATACTGTCATATGGTCATACTGAAAGTTGTGAGCAACATTTTTTAACGATCTTAATTTCTATTTTTAAGCCAACCAAGTACATCATCTTAATCTACAAACTTTTCTTTCACTTTTCAACACAGTCTCCAATTTTTTGTACACATTTCTTCCATCTTTCTGCAAGTTTGAAAATACCCTTATGATAGAACTCCGTTCCAGCAGACCGCAGACACTGGCGCACTCGCTTGCCAAATATCCCCCAGGGTCTCGTAGCATTGGCCTCACATCTCTTCCTTAACAGAACCGAAAAGATGGTAGTTGGAGGGTGCCATGTCAGGACTGTAGGGAGGATGTGGTAGAGTTTCCCACCCATATATCCTAATCTTCTCCATAGAGGCTTGAGCAGTATGCAGATGTGAAGAACAGTCTTTTTTCCAAACCTTTCAATAACCTAAGGTTTTAATTATTTCTTGCACGGTACAATGTCCTACTGAAAGTTTTTCAGTAGCCTCATTCACAACAATACGTCTGTCTTCTCTAAAGAACGCATCAACTCTTTCCTTGTTGCATTCTGTTCAGGCAGTTCGAGGGCACCTGCTACAGGGTCATCTTGGATACTCGTGCTCCCATCTGTAAAATGTTTCACCCATCTCCTAAGACTACTGGCACACAAGCAGACATCTCCATAGGTGCATTGAAGTCTGAGGTGAAATTCAGCTGCCAATTTTTCGACTTTAACAAGGAATTCGAAGACAACATGCTGTTGAAACGAAACATTCCTGTCTGCCATTTTCTAAATATTTCCAGTGGTCATGTGACAGTAGTAAACATCACAATCTGACAACATGTCGTGTACAACTTGTGATTTACGACTCTGCTGTCTTTTACATGGAAAAGAAAGGGAAAATACACCCAACACTCACCAAAGTTGAAGGGAGGAGGGCAGCAGCAACACAGCACAACACACACATATATAAATATATTATCGTTGCTGCCCCCACCACCTCCGACGGTCTGTTGGGTTCTATGAGTGGCTGCGTCCTACACCAGTCTTGCACAAGACCAGCCACCTCTCTGTTAACTTGAAAAAGGGGATTGTCACCCGAAATATTGTTTTTTTCGTTGTTTGTGTGTTGTGCTGTGTTGCTGCTGCCCTCCTCCCTTCAACTTTGGTGAGTGTTGGTTGTATTTACCCTTTCTTTTCCATGTAAATGTTGCCTCGCGGCATTTCTTTCCTTTCATTGTTACCTATTCTGCTGTCTTTTAGTTACATTGTTGAAATTTTCATGGTTTATAATGAGTTACTCATGACTTTCAGTTTGGCCATCATATATACAGGGTGTCCAGATAGGTCACATCATTTCCTACTATATGACAAAATTTTATTTTAGATATTGATTTTTTTTAAATATTTTTTCAAAATGTGTGACTTTCTTCAGTTTATTCATTGCCAGATATCAAATGTAAAGACATCTGCCCATCTCTTTCTCTACCATTGTACTATTGTATCTGAACTATCTATTCCCCCCCCCCTTTTTTTAAGATAATGTGCTGCCACCCAGGTAGCCATTTCAACAACAAAATAGATTTCAACGAATTCACTGTCCAAATGTCCGAAACAATGAAAAAATACTTGCATGGTAACTTCAATTCGATAGACTTTTATTATTTTATTTTAATTAAGTCCAAAATACCAACCTTCGTGCTTTAGAACTACCATAAAAAACATAATGTAATTGGCACGATCAGCTTAGTACAATTTTTTTATACAACAGGTTGTCAAAGTCAGCCATTTGAATAAATTTGTATACACTTTTTACATTACAGTTTTTAAGGATTTTAACATTATATATATATATATATATATATATATATATATATAAAACATTGTTCAAAAAGTCTTAATCTGTAGAAATGGCACGAAATAAACTAAAAAAAATTCACGTTTCAAAAAAAAAAAAAAAATTAATATATTGAAATTGGTGAAATTTTTACTAAAACAAAATTTTGTCATGTAACAGGACATGATGTGAGATATCTGCAGTTGCAGGACCAACCTTTCATTCCTGGCCACCCTGTATATTGGCCATTGCACCTTAGGCAATGTTTAATGTTGGCCTTACGCTCTGTACCTAACAATTTTACCGTACTATGGCAAACATACTAACTTCCATGGAACTCAATGGCCATTTTACTATTTCAGATGATAAAACTGGATATAAACTGTTGTAACTATCATTTGATACAACAGTGTAATTCTGTTCAAAGTTTCTGCAACCACAGTAGAATTGTATTTAAAAGGGGATATGAGAATATGACTAATAACTACAATACTACAATGCTAACCTGAGATATTAAGTGCAAAATAATATTTGTAACAGACATAATGTGTAGTTCAAACGGTGTCTATGATCATAAACTGTGATGAAGAAATGGTATTTCCTAAAATAAAAAAATAGAATACTTCCCACTAGAACAAACTGTAATATTTGAAACATGAGTATTATTTGATATTGAGTATAATGAAGGATGGAATAGCATCAAACACGTTTTCAATAGAAATAGTGAAATTAATTGTAAATGAAGTGTACTCAAAATACAGGAGAGGCCACAGGTGTTAATGATAAGAATATACAGTATCTTGGTCTATGCAGGCTTCCCAGTGCCGCTTATTCTCTGTTAAGAAGTTTGAAGCTAGAATGAACTCCTAATTACAAAAGCAATTACATAAGCAATAATAACTTACACTGATTATGGGAACAACAAGGAATTTTGATACTATTTTGGATTGAAAGGTGCAACTTTTTTATGTGAGTAAATCAGCAGAAGCTATACTTCTGAATTTACATTGGTAGGCAGATAGTCCTTAATTTAAAAAAAAAAAAAAAAAAAAAATGTTTCTGTTGTCTTGAATTTGTGTATGTGAGTGTTTGTGGCAAGTTCTTTATTGCTGCTGCCTGCCTCCCTTTAACTTTGGTGAATGGTGGGTATAGTTTATCTCTCCTTTCTATGTAATTATTTGTTAATTATGACAAAACTTATTCCACACTGTTCCTCAGACTAACACTTTTAAAAATATGAAATTCTATTTTAAATTCTTTCACTGATAAAAACTGTTGAGCATATTCCACCATAATTTATACCAATTACTATCTCATTTACCTACAAATGAAGTTATTACTTTTCTTTATCTTAATATTTTTTCATCACTATTAAGGATAGTAAGGAAGGGCAACACTTATCATGATAGCAGGGCTGGAGGTATAAAATGCGTGGACATTTAAGTGAACATTTTTTTTTTAAAAAAAAAAACTTCTCTATTTCATTATTTATCCTGTTTCTATGTCATATGAATTTATAACTGAAGTAGATGTAGCCTCAAGAATCTCAGATCGGCTGGGACAACCTCTCTGATTTATCTAGAAAATCTGTAACTGACTAACAGAAGGAAAACCCTAAAATAAAAACCCAGTATTCTAGCATGGTGGTTGTGTGGTTCAGCTGGTAATCAAGTTATGTTAAAATATATTCATCGATCTCAGGTAACAGCCGGGTGGATTTAATACAATTAAAAGGCCCAAAAAATTGGAATAGTGGACATGATAAATATTAAAACATACACTGTCAGAGGTCTTAGAATATAAGAATTTTTATACGGCATAAATACTTTTTAAATAAATAAAAAAAAAAAGTTATGGAAGTGCAGTATTCAAGAAGTTATAAGGAAGAACTGAACTATATGACTATACTGTGCTATATAAAGGTGTCGAATAGCAGATCCATGATCATCAGCAGATAGACCAGAAATGAAAGGAAAGAATAACATTTTCAAATGAGAAACTAATGAAAAAATGTTTCAAGATATCATAAATACACACTACTCAATAGGTATCTATGGTCCTGAAGAAAGAAGACCGGAAGAGTTTAAAAGTGTACAAAAAATTATTATTAAATAAAGAAGGCAAATCTAATGATACACACTTTTAGAGTATGGAATGCCAGAGTAAGTAACAATCCAATTAAAGATGAGTTGAGATAATGGTAATTACAAAAGTGAACTTAATGAGCTACTATTGCAAGTTTAATAAGTCACAAATACATTCCTTGTTATCATTATTTTAAATAATCTGATATCAAACTTTTCAAAAGGAAATCCTTAGCAAACACTACTTAGTTCTGTCAAAAGCTGTCTTGCCTAGATAGGGGGAGAAAGTTGGGATAGTATTTCAAGATAAAGAGAACACAAATATATGATAAAATAGCTAAATGATCTTTTCACAAAAGTTTTACGCATTCAAGAGGTAGAGAGTGTGAAATTTCTTGGTATGCATATTGATCATAATTTAAATCAGAGCGTGCATGTCTCTGAAGTGACAGGGTGCAGCCAAATTTGAAATTCATACAATTTCAGTGATAGGTCTCAGTATGAGGAAACTAGTTTATTTTGCTCACTTTCACTACTTAATGTCATATGCATTAATGTTCAGGGGCATTTCAACTCATAGAAACAAAACATACAGGGACCAATAAAGCAATAAGAATTTTGTGTGGGGTTAGCAGTAGAACTTCATGTAGAGAACTGTTCAAGAAGTTAGGGATTTTAACATTGATGGCTGAGTATATATTCACATTAAAGTCCTTTGTGTTTTTAGTATTTGTTTCAAATAGAGTATAATTTGTGACTACAATTATGGCACTAGTAGTAAAAATTATCATTACAAGTATTACAAGTAATTGTGATTTGTTGAACAGGGGGTCTGATATTCAAGGATACATATTTTCAATACACATCAAACACATCCAAAATGTTTAGCAGGTTATAAGATTAAAGTTCAGGAAAAGACAGAAGGAATTTTCAATTAAAAATTCTTTCAACATCTTCAAAGAATTTATTTCTAACGTACCTACAAAATAATCGCCAGTAGTTTAATTACATCAACTATGTTTACATAATGTATTATGCACCAGACATAACCCTGGTCTCAATCTGTGCTAGCAGTCCACCTGTAAACCTGTTACTTAGCATTTTAGAAGTTTACAGTCAATTTTCATATTTATATTTTTAATAACTTATATAATTTCCTTGAATATATATTTACACATACTCATTTCTTATTTTAAGTATTTACTCTTATAACATTTCAAAATACTTTTATTTTATTTATTTTACCTTTACTGTCATCACAGATATTATTCTGTCCCACAATTAATGTTGGTCAACTTTCCTCTCCACGGGTTAAACCCCCACTCTTCCCTCTTCTTTCGTTATTGGTTCATTCATATAGTAGGCCCCTATGTGTACACATCTTCCTACTGCCATTTGTCTCACATCTTGCATGATTAAGGTTACAAACCGAAATATTAAGGTTTTTTTGTTTGTTTGTTTTTTCTTGTGTTTATCTGGCCCACCTGCCATATCTGTGGGAAGTGATGGGTTATTTTTTCCTATCCTATCTTAATTTTCAGATCTTAAAGATAGGAAGATAGTATCAGTAAACAGTGGGTGGAATTATTGACTGTTGGAAATACGAGGCGCGTCCAGATAGTAAGTTCCGTTTCAATTTATCTCCGCTGCAGCACTGCGATTGCAGTTCTGCACATGTGCTGTAGACGATGTGTATCAAGGGGAAGAACGTGCACCATTTGAAGATTGCTGTCAGTTACGTACGCTTTGTTGTGCTTGTTTGAAATGTTGGCGTTGATTGAAAATCCCGCCGCTTGTGAAATCAGGTCTGTGATTCAGTTTCTGAATGCAAGGAAAGTGAAACCAAGTGAAATTTATCGGCCAATTTGCGATGTTTACGGACCAAATGCGATGAGTGATTCAATGGTGAGAAGATGGGTCCGACAGTTCAATGGCGGGCGTAGTGATGTGCACGATGAAGAACGAAGTGGGCGTCCACCTTTGGTTACAGAAGAACTGGCAAGACTTTCATCTGTTCTTACATCTCAAGTCTTTCCTTGGCGGTCATCACTTCACCAATGACGACGAGCTGAAAGAAACTGTTTCCAACTGGTTGAAGACACAGGCGGCAGATTTCTATGAAGAAGGTATACAAAATCTGGTGCCACGCTATGACAAATGCCTGCAAAATTTCGGCAGTTATGTGGAAAAGTAGTTTAAGAGTTGTAGAATTTTGTGCAATAAAAATTTCTTCTGTATCTGTGTACAATTTCATTTTATTACCAAACGGAACTTACTTTCTGGACGCGCCTCGTAATAGGGATTACTGGATAACTCACAAGGAAGCAGAGAAAATATTTAATAAACAGAAAGTGCTAGGTACATCCTCTGTTGACTGTGAGGTATCTGGAAGTAAGTTTTTGTATGCATTTTGAGAAACAGTTGGTTGTTGTATCCCACACTGTTTACTCTCCATTATCTCAACTAGTATCACAATACTGTATATTTACTAATTTTTACAAAATTATGAGGAAAAGTGTTGTGACACATTAGGTCGTATAAATACTAGCACCCGAGTAGCAAAGCGTTCATTAAGAAACAATAAAATCATAGGACCAGTGTTCAGTTGTAGAGTTCAACTCCTGGTACATTTCCTAGTGCTAGATGCTGAATCTACAAATCTGCTAAACTGGGATATGAGTGAAGGCTCCAATTTTATTCCACCGCATCCAGTACCATATCTGGAACTGTCTACAGTTTTGCCCTACCTATAATTTCAACACAAGAAGTGCTTTCCTTATTCAAAACACTAGTTGTTGATCTTGGCTTTAGCAGAGACCAAAAATATGCAGAAAAAAAAGAAAGTAGGAGTATATAAATTAAACAAACTACCTTCCTTAAATAAAATAATGATTTGAAGATAGTAATTTCATATTTCAAAATACAAGGGTTTACATGTAATGCTGAAGGTTACAATTTAATATTATTATTTTTTAAAAAGGAATATTTTGTCCAAACATTCAGTTGTCTCATGAATCAATAAATACATGCAGGTTGTTTTATTTTGCTAAACAATATTAAAAATAATAAGAGTAAAAACAATTAACAAGATCAAAAAGTTATTTAAATGATTTTCACCAAAAGGAAAGAAGTAAAAAATTACTTCCTAAATTGCAGGGACAGCAAAATAGAAATATGCTCTAATATAACTGTAATGTTATTGGTGCAAATGTCAAATTTCGACCAAAAAAAAAAAAAACACTGAACATAGGTATTTCTTATGTTGGATACATATAGTCTATTTTCTCCAGATGCCATGCAGCCTGCGGAGATGTTCCTGCAGGCTATATTTGTTCTTGGAGACAAAACTGCAGAAGGGGCAGGAGGCAGTTGGGAAGTCTTCATGCTGAGTTCGGATGTGCCTTCTGAGGTTGTTGGCTGACAGCACTGTTGAGCAGTAGGGGCACTCTACTGTCCCCGCTGGTTTTCCTGACCCTGTCGGGTGTGCAAAAATGAGAGAGTCCAGTAGCTGTTTCCATTGTATATGCTAAACATACACACTAATTTACTCATGCAGAGAGAAAGAGAGAGCAGAAGGGTGGGGTGCAGAATCGTTATGCAAGCAATCAGACATACTATTTTGCTCATCTCTAATTAATACACTATGAGTAAAAACTACCTCACCCTTTCTAAAGAAATGTTGGTTATTGGTCTTACATTACACAATGATATAAGAGAGTTCAGAAGCACTGAATTGATAAAGATATTTTTAAATGAGGGCAAATAAAGTATCACTACTTATCATAAGTGAATGAAAGTCTCAGGTTAAATTTTCATTCATATGCGGTGGTCAGATATTTAAAGATTTTTCTCTTGATGATGTGTATAACATTCAACCTTTCTTTTTTTTTTTTTTTTTTTTTTAAATAAAAAAAAAAATTGTTTCTGAAAACAAGAAGTTTTATCACATAATTTTGAGAATTGTTTGATTCAGAGAAATAGTTTAGCGATACGAAAATATCCAATATGAATAGGTTCAGTTCTTATTATTTCAAGATGGTTATTCTGCGTTTTCTGTCTTTGCATTCAAAAAATCTATGTATCAAAGACTAGTAAAAAGAGGAGTTAATTATTCTGGGACACACTTCTTTCATAAACTTCCTAGATATGGAAGCCTTGATGAAGTCTCTTAACCTACCAGCCATTGTAAATTTCTCTAAACGAATACAAAATAATAACTGGACTGCAGTTGATAATTTTTTGTGGATAACTCTCATTACAGCATGCTTCCAGTAACAAAGGTATCTCCAATCATAACTGCCAGCCATTTTCTATCAAGTCCAGAATCACTGCAATGCAGATAAAGAAAATCTGGGTATACAGAAGAAATCGTAATGGAATATCAGATTTTTTAATAGATTCCTTAAAAAAATAAGCATTGGTCAGAAGCGTATACTTCCTAGGGTGTTAATTCAAAATTTGATTCGTTTCTTAATGAACATTTCTTTAAGAAAAATTAAAAAAAAAAGTAAAATTGTCGATATTCCAAAAAGTGAACTGGGTTATAGGTGTGTTACAAATGGTATTATATAACAAAATGGCTCTGTATAAAGTATGGTGTCACATAACCTTAGTTATGTCAGTATACTTTCAAAAACAGTTCAAAGGGTCCTTAACACACTTAAAAACCAATAGCAGATCATTTTAGAAGCATTTTTCAGTAGTTTGAGAGTCAGGAAACGTTAGTAAGGAGAGTTTGAGCTATTTTGTAAGTTTTTTGAAAATATTATAAAGAAATTTAAACATTTTTAGAAGCCTTTTGGCCACATTCATTTTCAGAGGTGTAAAATGAGATGACAATTCAAATTAGATCCAACACTTGCATTTTAGAAGATTACATTAAGAAAATATCATGAAATTGGTGGCCTTTGCAAGCTCATGGAAATTTATTGCACAAGTAACTTTTTTCATCCAATTTTCAAGGTACAGCTAAGATTCAGAGCTCAAAGTGTTCAGCATAAGATAATACACAACATATTAAAAGATAGAGTCAATAAGTGAAAAGAAAGTATGGTTTTTAGACAAAATAAGATATTTCGCTGATTCTGCAATTCAACATTTCTGCAGACATACAGATCTGAGGGCATAGAAAAGACATTTATATTAAAGAGAAGCTTTCACTGAACACTTGGAGTGATTTTCGTAAGATGCTGACAGTATATAAGCTGTGAAAGGGAAATTAAGGTTTGAATATAATTGCTGCTACTAAGCATTATTTTGGAAACAAAGGATTGGCCTTAAGGGAAATAGATAATGAGGAAATAATATTACCATCGGATAGATAATTTAATTTAGTAAAGTTTGAGATATATTACAGATTGGTAGCACTCATATATTTGGAGATAATGAACATACAAGTTTTTAGCTGACTTTGCACTTATAATCAAAGTCGATTTTCACCGTCAAATACATTTGGGATCTAGAACGTGTTATATGTCAAAAGTTGAGGAAATTTTTATAGAACAATTTGATAACAGAATCATTTCACAGACTAACGAATTGTAGGGATGGTGAAAGAGTAAAGCTTTTACGACTTTAACTCGAAATACACAAATCCTAGGAGAAAACTTGTCATAACTAAAACTGACATTTAAAAATATGCTTCATAACATATCAAAATTTCAGACTTATCGGAATAAAAATAAGGTTTCCCTTTGTCAACCAAGCGTCTGCTGAGTCAGCTGGCCCAATATGAATATAAGGAGCCACCGCCAGCCTAGGCGGACAGCAGTAATTCGACAGAAATTGAACTGAGAGGACGGCGTGTTGGTTGGTCGCAGGAGATGTAGGAAATTTTAGTAGTGACGTTATAATGGTGCGGGGTCACATCTTCCTTCGGGATGAACTTTTAACTTTCATCTAGGGGTTAGGAGGAAGTTGCTTACTGTGAGAGGATGGTTTAACCTGTAATCATTTATTTCGGATAGGAGTCTGATGCTTTTCTTTTAGGCCTACGCTGGTACCGAATTTATGTAAGAATTTTGAAAAAATATAATTTGGAATTAATCAGGAAGTCTGAAGTTGTGTTTTAAAGAACAGACCTTTATTCCCTTGGGGTAATTACGAGGGATTGGCGACCGTAAATAGCATCACTTAAGGGTACCCAGACACGATCATAGCTAAGACAAGCTGTTAGCTACAACCCCGAGCGAGCAGCAGGTTTTACAATGGGGCATTTTGTAAAATATTTAATACAAACATTTTACTTCAGCTGCAGAGAAATTAGGCAAAGAAATAGAATCCCCAGATAGTGCTCAAAGTCTTCTTCAGACTGCCTTCCCAAAAAAAAAATTGCCACTAGTAATAGTCTCAGAAATAAATAAACTCATTAAGCAATTAAAACCTAAAAATTCTTATAGCTATGACAAAGTTTCAAGTCAATTGCAGAAAAGATTTTCAGATTGTATCATTCACATACTTTGCTCACATCGGTAATGATTCTTATTTCCAAATAGACTATAATATGCAGCTGCAAAACCATTATTGAAAAAGGAGAAGCTTCATGTAGAGATACCATTCCATTTCCTTACTTCCAGGATTCTCAGATTTTTGTAAAAGCCATGTACCATGGTAGTGTTGAAAAAAAAAATGTTTTTTTTTCCTGGCTTTTTTTTCACAACTACTAAATCTCAAATTTGTAAGGCAATTTACCGTGTTAATATGACTGTTTTAGAGTTTATTCTAAGTACTTATCTTATATTTTTAAATCTACTATATTTTTCTGGTTCAGTAGAAAAAAAAATTACAAAAATATTGGCAAACATTGACTGAAATTTTCTTTTATGAACGGGGAATTCCCGAAGAGGCTAGGTTGCGCAAGAAGGAATCCCCGTTGTTTGGATTGATATTCGCTATTTGAACTAGTGCTGCCAGCCCTACGAATTTATCTGTAGACCTACGGATCTTCAAAAAATATTAAGAATTTAAAATTTGTCTACAGTTTTTTACCTCTTTTTATTACTTATTGTGCCTTCTTTATATTTGTATACTTGTTAAACTCTCAGCGTATAGTGGTACTGACTCATTAAATCGTCAGTAATTATGAATTGTTTCCTTGCAATCGTTGGTGTAAAACCAATGTTTGAAAATAAATAAAGCTTCTATTTTGTATGATAATAGATTTAAATTCAAACTTAAAAGACCACAATACAGAACTATGAGCGCAGTCTTTATACACAGTGTGTACTGTGCTCACAATTAAATTGCAATCTCAAAATCTTTTGTGTAAAATCTTTTGCGTACAATACAAGAACAACCAGTGAAAAAAAAACTATTTCTGAAGTTATGGATCTAGAAGAAACAGAAGAAGATACTAGTGAATGTGGTACTAACGTAGAGGATGAATAAAATTATGTTACCTATATAGATACATTATGAATCATTATGTAAGACATTATACGATTCAGTAACATTTAAAACACACTTGTAAAATGTAAGTTGCTTAAATAAAACTAACTTAACTTAGTCCACAACCCGAAGGTTGGTTGGATCCTCCGAAGGAGGCATACTAAGCCATTGTGTCAGAGGTAGGACGGCCAGTTCCTTTCCTATGGGACCTACAGTTTAACGTGGAATCCGAACCACGGACAAATAAAACTATAATTTATCAAATATATTGTTTTCTGGGAAAAAACTGAATTTAGAAAAAAAAAGTGTGCTAGGTTTTTTTTCATGGTTTTTTTTTCACAAAGCTGGGGGGAAAATACATTTTTTTTTCAATTTACAACACTAACCATAGGATAATAACATGTATTGCATGCTACATTATTCTCACTACTCTCACACTTTTTGTTCCAACAAGGATTATCAACAAAATGGCTGCATATTAATTTTATTAACATATTGCAGGAACTGAATAATAAAATGTGGCTTGCAACATTCATTTGTGATCTTGCAAAAGCATTTGATGGTGTAAATCATGAATTAATGTAGGTGGGTGTAGGAAAGGATCATGAGGTGGTGAAAAAAAATTTCCACCAGAGCATGTGCTCAATTGAAATTAAAATTAAATTAAATAATTTTGAATAAAAATGGAATACTATGGAGCCTCAGATAAGTGGTTTAATTCATAAATAGGAAGCTGAATGCAAAATGTCTACATTTTTTTATTCTAAAATCAGTAAAGGTGCTTCATCATACTGCCATACAACATGGCATTCTGTAAGGCTCTGTCCAGGATCCTTTCTGTTTCCTGCAAACTTATCCAATGAGGTTAAGAACATTTTATTTGAAGATGACACTAACCTGACCATTTTTTTTTTAACATCCAACACTAATTTACGATTTAATGAAAATTAAGTACTTAGTGGAGTAGCAAACTAGTTTAGGGCAACTCATTAAAATGTGCAGCGGACACATTTGGAATAAGAGAAATTTCTCTAACAGCAGAAAGAATTAATAAAAGAGGTGTACTCTCTTATTTTCATTCAGTTAGTCACATGGCATATATTTTTGGGAAAATTCTTCACAAAGTAAAAAGTTTCCATAGTGCAGAAGAAGATCTATTAGGATGTTGTCTAGGGTAAACCAAGAACTTGTTACAGACAACTCTTAAATATATATATATATAGGAATCAAATTAGGATAGGGAAATGAGCCACCACTTACCTTAGATGATGGATGTGGGGCGCGAACACACAGAAAAGACACAAACACAAATAATAAAGAAATTTTCGGGAAAAAAACCCTTCGTCAACGAGAGAACATTATGAGAGGTGGGTGCAGCCGGAGATTGCCTCATTGCTTTCTGTGAGGCAATCTCCGGCTGCACCCACCTCTCATAATGTTCTCTCGTTGACGAAGTGTTTTTTTCCCGAAAATTTCTTTATTATTTGTGTTTGTGTCTTTTCTGTGTGTTCGTGCCCCACATCCATCATCTAAAGGTAAGTGGTGGTTCATTTTCCTATCCTAATTTGATTCCTATATATATATATATATTAAGAGTTGTCTGTAACAAGTTCTTGGTTTTACCCTAGACAACATCCTAATAGATCTCTTCTGCACTATGGAAACTTTTTACTTTGTGAAGAATTTTCCCAAAAATATATGCCATGTGACATAACTGAATGAAAATAAGAGGAGTACACCTCTTTTATTAATTCTTTCTGCTGTTAGAGAAATTTCTCTTATTCCAAATGTGTCCGCTGCACATTTTAATGAGTTTGCCCTAAACTAGTTTGCTACTCCACTAAGTACTTAATTTTCATTAAATCGTAAATTAGTGTTGGATGTTAAAAAAAAAATGGTCAGGTTAGTGTCATCTTCAAATAAAATGTTCTTAACCTCATTGGATAAGTTTGCAGGAACAGAAAGGATCCTGGGACAGAGCCTTACAGAATGCCATGTTGTATGGCAGTATGATGAAGCACCTTTACTGATTTTAGAATAAAAAAATGTAGACATTTTGCATTCAGCTTCCTATTTATGAATTAAACCACTTATCTGAGGCTCCATAGTATTCCATTTTTATTCAAAATTATTTAATTTAATTTTAATTTCAATTGAGCACATGCTCTGGTGGAAATTTTTTTTCACACACCTCATGATCCTTTCCTACACCCACCTACATTAATTCATGATTTACACCATCAAATGCTTTTGCAAGATCACAAATGAATGTTGCAAGCCACATTTTATTATTCAGTTCCTGCAATATGTTAATAAAATTAATATGCAGCCATTTTTGTTGATAATCCTTGTTGGAACAAAAAATGTGAGAATAATGTAGCATGCAATACATGTTATTATCCTATGGTTAGTGTTGTAAATTGAAAAAAAAATGTATTTTTCCCCCCAGCTTTGTGAAAAAAAAAACCATGAAAAAAAAAACCTAGCACACTTGTTTTTTTTCTAAATTCAGTTTTTTTTTCTCCAGAAAACAATATATTTGATAAATTATAGTTTTATTTGTCCGTGGTTCGGATTCCACGTTAAACTGTAGGTCCCATAGGAAAGGAACTGGCCGTCCTACCTCTGACACAATGGCTTAGTATGCCTCCTTCGGGAGGATCCAACCAACCTTCGGGTTGTGGGACTAAGTTAAGTTAGTTTTATTTAAGCAACTTACATTTTACAAGTGTGTTTTAAATGTTACTGAATCGTATAATGTCTTACATAATGATTCATAAATGTATCTATATAGGTAACATAATTTTATTCATCCTCTACGTTAGTACCACATTCACTAGTATCTTCTTCTGTTTCTTCTAGATCCATAACTTCAGAAATAGTTTTTTTTTCACTGGTTGTTCTTGTATTGTACGCAAAAGATTTTACACAAAAGATTTTGAGATTGCAATTTTAAATTGTGAGCACAGTACACACTGTGTATAAAGACTGCGCTCATAGTTCTGTATTGTGGTCTTTTAAGTTTGAATTTAAATCTATTATCATACAAAATAGAAGCTTTATTTATTTTCAAACATTGGTTTACACCAACGATTGCAAGGAAACAATTCATAATTACTGACGATTTAATGAGTCAGTACCACTATACGCTGAGAGTTTAACAAGTATACAAATATAAAGAAGGCACAATAAGTAATAAAAAGAGGTAAAAAACTGTAGACAAATTTTAAATTCTTAATATTTTTTTGAAGATCCGTAGGTCTACAGATAAATTCGTAGGGCTGGCAGCACTAGTTCAAATAGCGAATATCAATCCAAACAACGGGGAACGTGGATTCCTTCTTGCGCAACCTAGCCTCTTCGGGAATTCCCCGTTCATAAAAGAAAATTTCAGTCAATGTTGCCAATATTTTTGTAATTTTTTTTTTCTACTGAACCAGAAAATATAGATAAGTACTTAGAATAAACTCTAAAACAGTCATATTAAACGGTAAATGCCTTACAAATTTGAGATTTACATGTAGTTGTGAAATTTAATTTATTTTTCAAGCCAGGAAAAAAAACATTTTTTTGCAACACTACCTATGGTACATGGCTTTTACAAAAATCTTGAGAATCCTGGAAGTGGAATGGTATCTCTACATGAAGCTTCTCCTTTTTCAAATAATGGTTTTGCAGCTGCATATTATAGTCTATTTGGAAATAAGAATTCATTACCGATGTGAGCAAGTATGTGACTGATACAATCTGAAAATCTTTTCTGCAATTTACTTGAAATTTGTCATAGCTATAAGAATTTTTAGGTTTTAATTGCTTAATGAGTTTATTTATTTCTGAGACTATTACTAGTGGCAATTTTTTTTTGGGAAGCAGTCTGAAGAAGACTTTGAGCACTATCTGGGGATTCTATTTCTTTGCCTAATTTCTCTGCAGCTGAAGTAAAATGTTTGTTAAATATTTTACAAATGCCCCATTGTAAAACCTGCTGCTCGCTCGGGGTTGTAGCTAACAGCTTGTCTTAGCTATGATCGTGTCTGGTACCCTTAAGTGATGCTATTTACGGTCGCCAATCCCTCGTAATTACCCCAAGGGATAAAGGTCTGTTCTTAAAACACACTTCAGACTTCCTGATTAATTCCAAATTATATTTTTTCAAAGTTCTTACATAAATTCGGTACCAGCGTAGGCCTAAAAGAAAAGCATCAGACTCCTATCCGAAATAAATGATTACAGGTTAAACCATCCTCTCACAGTAAGCAACTTCCTCCTAACCCCTAGATGAAAGTTAAAAGTTCATCCCGAAGGAAGAGTGACCCCGCACCATTATAACGTCACTACTAAAATTTCCTACATCTCCGCGACCAACCAACACGCCGTCCTCTCAGTTCAATTTCTGTCGAATTACTGCTGTCCGCCTAGGCTGGCGGTGGCTCCTTATATTCATATTGGGCCAGCTGACTCAGCAGACGCTTGGTTTGACAAAGGGAAACCTTATTTTTATTCCGATAAGTCTGAAATTTTGATATGTTATGAAGCATATTTTAAATGTCAGTTTTAGTTATGACAAGTTTTCTCCTAGGATTTGTGTATTTCGAGTTAAAGTCGTAAAAGCTTTACTCTTCACCATCCCTACAATTCGTTAGTCTGTGAAATGATTCTGTTATCAAATTGTTCTATAAAAATTTCCTCAACTTTTGACATATAACACGTCTAGATCCCAAATGTATTTGACGGTGAAAATCGACTTGATTATAAGTGCAAAGTCAGCTAAAAACTTGTATGTTCATTATCTCCAAATATATGAGTGCTACCAATCTGTAATATATCTCAAACTTTACTAAATTAAATTATCTATCCGATGGTAATATTATTTCCTCATTATCTATTTCCCTAAGGCCAATCCTTTGTTTCCAAAATAATGCTTAGTAGCAGCAATTATATTCAAACCTTAATTTCCCTTTCACAGCTTATATACTGTCAGCATCTTTACGAAAATCACTCCAAGTGTTCAGTGAAAGCTTCTCTTTAATATAAATGTCTTTTCTATGCCCTCAGATCTGTATGTCTGCAGAAATGTTGAATTGCAGAATCAGCGAAATATCTTATTTTGTCTAAAAACCATACTTTCTTTTCACTTATTGACTCTATCTTTAATATGTTGTGTATTATCTTATGCTGAACACTTTGAGCTCTGAATCTTAGCTGTACCTTGAAAATTGGATGAAAAAAGTTACTTGTGCAAATAAATTCCATGAGCTTGCAAGATCACCAATTTCATGATATTTTCTTAATGTAATCTTCTAAAATGCAAGTGTTGGATCTAATTTGAATTGTCATCTCATTTTACACCTCTGAAAATGAATGTGGCCAAAAGGCTTCTAAAAATGTTTAAATTTCTTTATAATATTTTCGAAAACTTACAAAATAGCTCAAACTCTCCTTACTAACATGTTTCCTGACTCTCAAACTACTGAAAAATGCTTCTAAAATGATCTGCTATTGGTTTTAAGTGTGTTAAGGACCCTTTGAACTGTTTTTGAAAGTATACTGACATAACTAAGGTTATGTGACACCATACTTTATACAGAGCCATTTTGTTATATATACCATTTGTAACACACCTATAACCCAGTTCACTTTTTGGAATATCGACAATTTTACTTTTTTTAATTTTTCTTAAAGAAATGTTCATTAAGAAACGAATCAAATTTTGAATTAACACCCTAGGAAGTATACGCTTCTGACCAATGCTTATTTTTTAAGGAATCTATTAAAAATTTCTGATATTCCATTACGATTTCTTCTGTATACCCAGATTTTCTTTATCTGCATTGCAGTGATTCTGGACTTGATAGAAAATGGCTGGCAGTTATGATTGGAGATACCTTTGTTACTGGAAGCATGCTGTAATGAGAGTTATCCACAAAAAATTATCAACTGCAGTCCAGTTATTATTTTGTATTCGTTTAGAGAAATTTACAATGGCTGGTAGGTTAAGAGACTTCATCAAGGCTTCCATATCTAGGAAGTTTATGAAAGAAGTGTGTCCCAGAATAATTAACTCCTCTTTTTACTAGTCTTTGATACATAGATTTTTTGAATGCAAAGACAGAAAACGCAGAATAACCATCTTTGAAATAATAAGAACTGAACCTATTCATATTGGATATTTCGTATCGCTAAACTATTTCTCTGAATCAAACAATTCTCAAAATTATGTGATAAAAACTTCTTGTTTTCAGAAACAATTTTTTTTTTATTTAAAAAAAAAAAAAAAAAAAAAAAAAAGGTTGAATGTTATACACATCATCAAGAGAAAAATCTTTAAATATCTGACCACCGCATATGAATGAAAATTTAACCTGAGACTTTCATTCACTTATGATAAGTAGTGATACTTTATTTGCCCTCATTTAAAAATATCTTTATCAATTCAGTGCTTCTGAACTCTCTTATATCATTGTGTAATGTAAGACCAATAACCAACATTTCTTTAGAAAGGGTGAGGTAGTTTTTACTCATAGTGTATTAATTAGAGATGAGCAAAATAGTATGTCTGATTGCTTGCATAACGATTCTGCACCCCACCCTTCTGCTCTCTCTTTCTCTCTGCATGAGTAAATTAGTGTGTATGTTTAGCATATACAATGGAAACAGCTACTGGACTCTCTCATTTTTGCACACCCGACAGGGTCAGGAAAACCAGCGGGGACAGTAGAGTGCCCCTACTGCCAACAGTGCTGTCAGCCAACAACCTCAGAAGGCACATCCGACTCAGCATGAAGACTTCCCAACTGCCTCCTGCCCCTTCTGCAGTTTTGTCTCCAAGAACAAATATAGCCTGCAGGAACATCTCCGCAGGCTGCATGGCATCTGGAGAAAATAGACTATATGTATCCAACATAAGAAATACCTATGTTCAGTGTTTTTTTTTTGGTCGAAATTTGACATTTGCACCAATAACGTTACAGTTATATTAGAGCATATTTCTATTTTGCTGTCCCTGCAATTTAGGAAGTAATTTTTTACTTCTTTCCTTTTGGTGAAAATCATTTAAATAACTTTTTGATCTTGTTAATTGTTTTTACTCTTATTATTTTTAATATTGTTTAGCAAAATAAAACAACCTGCATGTATTTATTGATTCATGAGACAACTGAATGTTTGGACAAAATATTCCTTTTTAAAAAATAATTATTAAATTGTAACCTTCAGCATTACATGTAAACCCTTGTATTTTGAAATATGAAATTACTATCTTCAAATCATTATTTTATTTAAGGAAGGTAGTTTGTTTAATTTATATACTCCTACTTTCTTTTTTTTTTCTGCATATTTTTGGTCTCTGCTAAAGCCAAGATCAACAACTAGTGTTTTGAATAAGGAAAGCACTCTTGTGTTGAAATTATAGGTAGGGCAAAACTGTAGACAGTTCCAGATATGGTACTGGATGCGGTGGATAAAATTGGAGCCTTCACTCATATCCCAGTTTAGCAGATTTGTAGATTCAGCATCTAGCACTAGGAAATGTACCAGGAGTTGAACTCTACAACTGAACACTGGTCCTATGATTTTATTGTTTCTTAATGAACGCTTTGCTACTCGGTGCTAGTATTTATACGACCTAATGTGTCACAACACTTTTCCTCATAATTTTGTAAAAATTAGTAATATACTATTTGATACTAGTTGAGATAATGGAGAGTAAACAGTGTGGGATACAACAACCAACTGTTTCTCAAAATGCATACAAAAACTTACTTCCAGATACCTCACAGTCAACAGAGGATGTACCTAGCACTTTCTGTTTATTAAATATTTTCTCTGCTTCCTTGTGAGTTATCCAGTAATCCCTATTACGAGGCGCGTCCAGAAAGTAAGTTCCGTTTGGTAATAAAATGAAATTGTACACAGATACAGAAGAAATTTTTATTGCACAAAATTCTACAACTCTTAAACTACTTTTCCACATAACTGCCGAAATTTTGCAGGCATTTGTCATAGCGTGGCACCAGATTTTGTATACCTTCTTCATAGAAATCTGCCGCCTGTGTCTTCAACCAGTTGGAAACAGTTTCTTTCTCAGCTCGTCATTGGTGAAGTGATGACCGCCAAGGAAAGACTTGAGATGTAAGAACAGATGAAAGTCTTGCCAGTTCTTCTGTAACCAAAGGTGGACGCCCACTTCGTTCTTCATCGTGCACATCACTACGCCCGCCATTGAACTGTCGGACCCATCTTCTCACCATTGAATCACTCATCGCATTTGGTCCGTAAACATCGCAAATTGGCCGATAAATTTCACTTGGTTTCACTTTCCTTGCATTCAGAAACTGAATCACAGACCTGATTTCACAAGCGGCGGGATTTTCAATCAACGCCAACATTTCAAACAAGCACAACAAAGCGTACGTAACTGACAGCAATCTTCAAATGGTGCACGTTCTTCCCTTGATACACATCGTCTACAGCACATGTGCAGAACTGCAATCGCAGTGCTGCAGCGGAGATAAATTGAAACGGAACTTACTATCTGGACGCGCCTCGTATTTCCAACAGTCAATAATTCCACCCACTGTTTACTGATACTATCTTCCTATCTTTAAGATCTGAAAATTAAGATAGGATAGGAAAAAATAACCCATCACTTCCCACAGATGATGGCAGGTGGGCCAGATAAACACAAGAAAAAACAAACAAACAAAAATAAACCTTAATATTTCGGTTTGTAACCTTAATCATGCAAGATGTGAGACAAATGGCAGTAGGAAGATGTGTACACATAGGGGCCTACTATATGAATGAACCAATAACGAAAGAAGAGGGAAGAGTGGGGGTTTAACCCGTGGAGAGGAAAGTTGACCAACATTAATTGTGGGACAGAATAATATCTGTGATGACAGTAAAGGTAAAATAAATAAAATAAAAGTATTTTGAAATGTTATAAGAGTAAATACTTAAAATAAGAAATGAGTATGTGTAAATATATATTCAAGGAAATTATATAAGTTATTAAAAATATAAATATGAAAATTGACTGTAAACTTCTAAAATGCTAAGTAACAGGTTTACAGGTGGACTGCTAGCACAGATTGAGACCAGGGTTATGTCTGGTGCATAATACATTATGTAAACATAGTTGATGTAATTAAACTACTGGCGATTATTTTGTAGGTACGTTAGAAATAAATTCTTTGAAGATGTTGAAAGAATTTTTAATTGAAAATTCCTTCTGTCTTTTCCTGAACTTTAATCTTATAACCTGCTAAACATTTTGGATGTGTTTGATGTGTATTGAAAATATGTATCCTTGAATATCAGACCCCCTGTTCAACAAATCACAATTACTTGTAATACTTGTAATGATAATTTTTACTACTAGTGCCATAATTGTAGTCACAAATTATACTCTATTTGAAACAAATACTAAAAACACAAAGGACTTTAATGTGAATATATACTCAGCCACAATGTTAAAATCCCTAACTTCTTGAACAGTTCTCTACATGAAGTTCTACTGCTAACCCCACACAAAATTCTTATTGCTTTATTGGTCCCTGTATGTTTTGTTTCTATGAGTTGAAATGCCCCTGAACATTAATGCATATGACATTAAGTAGTGAAAGTGAGCAAAATAAACTAGTTTCCTCATACTGAGACCTATCACTGAAATTGTATGAATTTCAAATTTGGCTGCACCCTGTCACTTCAGAGACATGCACGCTCTGATTTAAATTATGATCAATATGCATACCAAGAAATTTCACACTCTCTACCTCTTGAATGCGTAAAACTTTTGTGAAAAGATCATTTAGCTATTTTATCATATAATGATTTGTGTTCTCTTTATCTTGAAATACTATCCCAACTTTCTCCCCCTATCTAGGCAAGACAGCTTTTGACAGAACTAAGTAGTGTTTGCTAAGGATTTCCTTTTGAAAAGTTGATATCAGATTATTTAAAATAATGATAACAAGGAATGTATTTGTGACTTATTAAACTTGCAATAGTAGCTCATTAAGTTCACTTTTGTAATTACCATTATCTCAACTCATCTTTAATTGGATTGTTACTTACTCTGGCATTCCATACTCTAAAAGTGTGTATCATTAGATTTGCCTTCTTTATTTAATAATATTTTTTTGTACACTTTTAAACTCTTCCGGTCTTCTTTCTTCAGGACCATAGATACCTATTGAGTAGTGTGTATTTATGATATCTTGAAACATTTTTTCATTAGTTTCTCATTTGAAAATGTTATTCTTTCCTTTCATTTCTGGTCTATCTGCTGATGATCATGGATCTGCTATTCGACACCTTTATATAGCACAGTATAGTCATATAGTTCAGTTCTTCCTTATAACTTCTTGAATACTGCACTTCCATAACTTTTTTTTTATTATTTATTTAAAAGTATTTATGCCGTATAAAAATTCTTATATTCTAAGACCTCTGACAGTGTATGTTTTAATATTTATCATGTCCACTATTCCAATTTTTTGGGCCTTTTATTTGTATTAAATCCACCCGGCTGTTACCTGAGATCGATGAATATATTTTAACATAACTTGATTACCAGCTGAACCACACAACCACCATGCTAGAATACTGGTTTTTATTTTAGGGTTTTCCTTCTGTTAGTCAGTTACAGATTTTCTAGATAAATCAGAGAGGTTGTCCCAGCCGATCTGAGATTCTTGAGGCTACATCTACTTCAGTTATAAATTCATATGACATAGAAACAGGATAAATAATGAAATAGAGAAGTTTTTTTTTAAAAAAAATGTTCACTTAAATGTCCACGCATTTTATACCTCCAGCCCTGCTATCATGATAAGTGTTGCCCTTCCTTACTATCCTTAATAGTGATGAAAAAATATTAAGATAAAGAAAGTAATAACTTCATTTGTAGGTAAATGAGATAGTAATTGGTATAAATTATGGGAATATGCTCAACAGTTTTTATCAGTGAAAGAATTTAAAATAGAATTTCATATTTTTAAAAGTGTTAGTCTGAGGAACAGTGTGGAATAAGTTTTGTCATAATTAACAAATAATTACATAGAAAGGAGAGATAAACTATACCCACCATTCACCAAAGTTAAAGGGAGGCAGGCAGCAGCAATA
>JARYHS010008074.1:24497983-24899984 GCA_031002005.1 Vandiemenella viatica | reverse complement strand
TGGCAAGAAGGAATCCACGTTCCCGTTGTTTGGATTGATATTCGCTATTTGAACTAGTGCTGCCAGGCCCTACGAATTTTATCTGTAGACCTACGGATCTTCAAAAAAATATTAAGAATTTAAAATTTGTCTACAGTTTTTACCTCTTTTTATTACTTATTGTGCCTTCTTTATATTTGTATACTTGTTAAACTCTCAGCGTATAGTGGTACTGACTCATTAAATCGTCAGTAATTATGAATTGTTTCCTTGCAATCATTAGTGTAAACCAATGATTGAAAATAAATAAAGCCTTCCTATTTTGTATGATAATAGATTTAAATTCAAACTTAAAAGACCACTAATACAGAACTATCAGCGCAGTCTTTATACACAGTGTGTACTGTGCTCACAATTAAAATTGCAATCTCAAAATCTTTTGTGTAAAATCTTTTGCGTACAATACAAGAACAACCAGTAAAAAAAAACTATTTCTGAAGTTATGGATCTAGAAGAAACAGAAGAAGATACTAGTGAATGTGGTACTAACGTAGAGGATGAATAAAATTATGTACCTATATAGATACATTTATGAATCATTATGTAAGACATTATACGATTCAGTAACATTTAAAACACACTTGTAAAATGTAAGTTGCTTAAATAAAACTAACTTAACTTAGTCCACAACCCGAAGGTTGGTTGGATCCTCCCGAAGGAGGCATACTAAGCCATTGTGTCAGAGGTAGGACGGCCAGTTCCTTTCCTATGGGACCTACAGTTTAACGTGGAATCCGAACCACGGACAAATAAAACTATAATTTATCAAATATATTGTTTTCTGGGAAAAAAACTGAATTTAGAAAAAAAACAAGTGTGCTAGGTTTTTTTTCATGGTTTTTTTTTTCACAAAGCTGGGGGGAAAATACATTTTTTTTTTCAATTTACAACACTAACCATAGGATAATAACATGTATTGCATGCTACATTATTCTCACTACTTCACACTTTTTGTTTCCAACAAGGATTATCAACAAAAATGGCTGCATATTAATTTTATTAACATATTGCAGGAACTGAATAATAAAATGTGGCTTGCAACATTCATTTGTGATCTTGCAAAAGCATTTGATGGTGTAAATCATGAATTAATGTAGGTGGGTGTAGGAAAGGATCATGAGGTGTGTGAAAAAAATTTCCACCAGGAGCATGTGCTCAATTGAAATTAAAATTAAATTAAATAATTTTGAATAAAAATGGAATACTATGGAGCCTCAGATAAGTGGTTTAATTCATAAATAGGAAGCTGAATGCAAATGTCTACATTTTTTTATTCTAAAATCAGTAAAGGTGCTTCATCATACTGCCATACAACATGGCATTCTGTAAGGCTCTGTCCCAGGATCCTTTCTGTTTCCTGCAAACTTATCCAATGAGGTTAAGAACATTTTATTTGAAGATGACACTAACCTGACCATTTTTTTTTTAACATCCAACACTAATTTACGATTTAATGAAAATTAAGTACTTAGTGGAGTAGCAAACTAGTTTAGGGCAAACTCATTAAAATGTGCAGCGGACACATTTGGAATAAGAGAAATTTCTCTAACAGCAGAAAGAATTAATAAAAGAGGTGTACTCCTCTTATTTTCATTCAGTTATGTCACATGGCATATATTTTTGGGAAAATTCTTCACAAAGTAAAAAGTTTCCATAGTGCAGAAGAGATCTATTAGGATGTTGTCTAGGGTAAAACCAAGAACTTGTTACAGACAACTCTTAATATATATATATATATAGGAATCAAATTAGGATAGGAAATGAACCACCACTTACCTTAGATGATGGATGTGGGGCACGAACACACAGAAAAGACACAAACACAAATAATAAAGAAATTTTTCGGGAAAAAAACACTTCGTCAACGAGAGAACATTATGAGAGGTGGGTGCAGCCGGAGATTGCCTCACAGAAAGCAATGAGGCAATCTCCGGCTGCACCCACCTCTCATAATGTTCTCTCGTTGACGAAGGGTTTTTTTCCCGAAAATTTCTTTATTATTTGTGTTTGTGTCTTTTCTGTGTGTTCGCGCCCCACATCCATCATCTAAGGTAAGTGGTGGCTCATTTCCCTATCCTAATTTGATTCCTTTCCGCTGTTTAGGGTCTTTTTTCATTGTTATTATATATATATATATATATATATATTCTTAAAATGACTTCTCAGCATATTCTCATGTGCTTTGTCAAAGAACATTTTAACTTGTTTATATCAAATTCACAGTTACACAATTTCAATGCAACAAACAAAAATAACTTGTCAAAACACAAACATCGCTATCATTAGCACAAGGATCAGTTAATTTTTCTGGGATATATTTGTTTAATAAACTTCCCAAAAATATAAAACAGATTGAAGATTGTAAAGATATACTTAAAAAAACTGAGAGATTATCTTATTGGTAACTCCTGCTACTCCATTCAAGAATTAGAAGAAAATAATTAATTGTGTCTAATATGACTTAATTTCAGTTGCAAAAATTAATGTTTTCCCATTTTTCTTTATTTATTTAATATTTTTTCACTATGATTATTACTCATATTGTATGTGAATTATTAATCATGACATGTTTCTCATCCCAGAGATCCTCATCACCAGAGATCTATGGAACAAGATTAATAAATACAAATATAAAATACTTCCTGTCAATTAAAAAAACAGAGTGAAATAAATAAGGTTGAAAAACAACCAATGTTTACTAATAAGAAAAGCACTCAGGGAAAAATTTGATGACTTTACTGGAGATGTAAAACAAGATTTGTAAGGAAAATTAGGTTTTGCTTTCACGCTATAAGGACATCTGAATAAAATGGAGAAAGATGTAGGCTCCTCAATAACTGAAGAAAAATGGATAGACAATTATGGTACATTTCTGAAAATATTCATACTGAACTGCACAAAACCTACATTAATGCATATTTAATTACCTTGGAAACACTGGAAGCAGTAATAAAGAAATTTTAAAAAATATAAAAATATCTTGTACCAGATGGCACAAAAATAGAATTAGTTAGGAATAGCAGTTTAGAACTGATTAATGAGATTCTAAGATCTTATTTGTTGGATAAATGTAAAAATCCGTGAAGACTGGCAAAATGCAAAAGTATCATATTTTTGTTCAAGAAAGGACTGTAGTTACACTTCATACTAGGAGTAGACAAATCATTATAATAAACATGGTATACAGTTTGTAAGTGTCTTATATATATTAAAAAAATTATTAACAGAATAATGTGATTTCATGTGGGGTAAATCATGTAAATGACTGGCAGATTACAGAAAAATGGAGAGATTAACATTCAAATCTATCAGGCATTCATGGAGCGTGAAAAGGCTTATATCAGGGTTAACAAAGACTATCTCTGGAGGAAAAAAAATGTAAACAGGTTCATCTGATAAATTGTATTACATTTTATATGGTGAAATGAATTTTATTCCTGATGTACATTGCAACCTATTCCTTAATATACATTAATGATGTTGAAAGAATGAAAGCATTCCAGTGTATCAACTGTGTAGAAAGTTCTCGGGCCTCCCATCAGAGGGATGTGTTAATTAGATGTGACATATTGAAGACGCTCTCCAATTTCATCTTCCAGCGAAGAAGTCAGATTGACATACTTTCCCTTAGAAATTCTTGTACAGTTAATGATGTTATTCAGAAATGTGAAAAATCAATAACGGTGACACAAAATTTTGTATGTACATTTATATGCTGATGATTCTAGTAAAGGCTCCTAAAAGCAATTTACAAATATCTGTCCAGAATTTAATTTGTGTTGAGAAGGAATATATTGTGAAGATATCAATTTTAAAAATGTAATTTCCTTTAAAATACTAAATTAGACCCAAAATTGTAAGTCACTGACCACACATTCAATCATGCAGAATATTTTAACAATATTCAGAGTTATATTAATTTCAATGGATACAGAGATATAGATTTAAAGTTCCAAAGGCATGAGATAGAGTGAAATGTTTAACAAAACATTAAAGTCACAAAAGGGTAATGTTTTGTAAAATCATGGCCGTTATGATTTTTGATATATATATCCGACTCTTAATTGTTGAAAGATGTTAGCTATATTTGAGACACAAAAATGAAAAACAGTTAAGGCAGCCAAGGATCCAAAAAATGGCTTTAATTACATATCTTTATAAAAGAGAGAATTACGAAGACCACTGAGCAGATAGAACTAGGGCTATAAAAGATAAAAAAAATTAAAAAAATAAAACTAAATTAAAAAGCAATAAAATCTCCATTTTTGGACTTTGATGCAACCAAGAATACCAGAACCAAACTTTTATCGGATATACCATCAAATGGAGGTAAAATTGCTGTGTTAATTCACAAAAATGCATTTCTACTTTACAATTTTCCAAGATTTTTGCAAAATCATTTAACACACAGACAAAAATTAAGAGAATCAGATTTCTAAAATTAAATCAAATTGGCCTAATATGGTGGTTGCTTTGTCGCTAAGAAATATCATACAAGAAACAAAACAACTTTGCTGATTTAATACTCTACTACTCGAACAAAAAAATCCAATAGAAGAAATATAACAAACAGTCAATTATCTTTTGTTATCCAATATTCAAGTTGTTGATATTGGCTTGAGCAGAGAGAAGAAATGCACAGATAAAGAAAGAAAGGAGAAGAACACACTGAATTAATTTCTTTCCTTACACTTGGCAACCACTTCAATATGGTAAATTTAGTTCTCAATACAAGGGTACACATTTATTGTTGAAACAAAGACAAGTATAACACTTCCTCACAATATACAGTTTCTACATATATTAATATATCACATATAGGTAGATTTGTTTTAAAAAATTAAAAGATTAAAAAACTAAATAATACACAGAAAGTTGATTTAAATGTTTTGCCTCATTATGAAGAGATGAAATTGAACCATGAAACTAAAAATGGTATCTTAAATTTGAGGAACAGCTAAATAACAATAACGTATAAAGTAAATGTAGTGTGATCAGTGTAAAGGACGAATTTTGACATAAAAGAACACTAAACGTAGGTATCCTTTACAAGTTGGGTGCAAATCAAAACCTGATACTAATTTCTTCAAATGCCATGCTTAAGGCGGATGTGTTTCCGCAGGTTGTACTTGTTCTTGTAGACTAAACTGCAGTAAGGGCAGGAGGCAGTTGGGAAGTCCTCATGCTGAGTTCGGATGTGCCTTCTGAGGTTTGTAGCTACCAGCACAGATGCACAATATGGGCACTTTAATGACCCAGCTGCGAGCCCTGTTAGGTGAGCAAAAAGGAGATGCTCCAGTAGCTGTTTCCATCACAATAGCACAAATAAAAGCACACAGACAGAGCAGGAGAGAGAGAGGAATAGTAAAAAGGCAAAGGAGTGAAATTATTATGTATTTAAGGAGAAATAGTGTGTTAAATCTATAGGAGCAAAATAAAATAAGTACTTTTTCTTAAAAAAAAAATCTTTTCAAAGATATGGTGGTAAAAGTTTCTTTTTTAATGCTACCTATTTTATAATGCTACCAAGATAATTTCTAAATTCTAAACACTGTTCCAAAACTATTTTTGAATGAAGGTAGATAAAGTAACCATTGCTTACAATACATGATAATAATACAATACAGATTCATAACATAAGGATTCTAAACACAATCGGGAGAAGGCCATTATTTACACTGTGTGGAGGTTGGAGATTTCTCTCTGGATACTACTGGTAATATGCAGTTGTCACAAAAACGGGGAAAAAATGGCAGATAAAACTTTTACAACTGTTAGCTACTAATTTTGCGGTGTTTGGAAACCTTGAAGTGGTTCCCAAATATCACTGGGAATTGCTTTATTCAGAGAAACAAATCGGTAATACCAAGTATCCAAGATGACAACACAGTGATTTCAAAGACCTATCAAAAAACATTTTCAATCTTTGCATTGAAAAAAACTTTGGTGTAGTCTTCTAAGTTTATTATCGCTTAGCTTTACACTGTTTTGGTTTACATGAAGTATGTGAGTTGGTCAATGAAAGGTTAGAAATTATCACCAAACAAGCAAAAGCTTCTCTTATCGTGAGTAATAAATGATGAGATAAACGTATTATACAAAAACAAAACCACAATCAGAAATATATGTAAAAAAATCCTTTTCCTGACTACATGAAGTATACCTTTTTAATCCTAACATCCACTTTTCTACCTCTCTTAGTAGTAAAATTTTCTAACGGTCCACCAGTTCCACAATAATGGCAATTTATAATGTAGTAGGTAAGTAACTTTCTTTTATAAAATTTACAAAGCAGAGTTAAAGCATATAACAACAACTACTTACCAAATACCTTAATAATATTAATTTAATTGCGATGGAGCACCCTTAAGTTATGTTGGACCTTCACTAAGTTTGGAGAGTAAATCCTTATAAAACAACTTATTATAAGAATGGAGGTTTCCTCAATGCTGAATATAAATAAAATCTTCTCGGGTAACTAGCCGAGTTAGCCCATAAATAAAACATGACGTTTCAGCGGTCATAAACTCTGCCACCATTGTAATGGACTATCTTGGCTAGTTACCCGAGAAGATTTCATTCAACTTACTGTAGTTTAATCATCTTTTTGTTTATAGTTTGCATACTTAGAAGCATTAAGTGTGATGAAATTATATTGAACAATTTAAATTACTAATGAAATCCCTGACACTGATGGTGCAAAACTAAATATTGGATAAGTGGCTTTTTTATTTAAATAAAGGAAAGTGCTTCGGTATAGGACTAAATCCCTGCCACCCACTAATGGGCACTAGGGACCAGGTTGACTACCACCACAATAAAGCATTGGTAAAGCATAGGTACAGTATTTTCTTCAGGCCAAGAGATTAATCTTGGTTTATTAGGATTAAGCCTATCATTAGATAGTGCACAGATGAGGGATGAGAAAAGACTGTGGTTTTGTTCTGGTATTAAGATGCTGCCATTGCTTTATCATAAACAGAAAGCAAATAAAGAAACCATTTAAAAATTAGAATTTTTAATGTCATGTTACTCAACAATGTAATGAATAAAAACTGCCAATGCAATAGGTATTTTCATCTGTTATAAAAGGATAATTTTCACAACATTTTAAACGCTACCATTATAGGTCTACCAACTAACCACCTCAGCCCTAAAAATGTGAGAACTTGCAGGGAGACTGTCAGACTTGGCAATCATCAATTTAGATGAGTCCCATATATATTTTGTAGGGTGATCCCCCTTAGTTATAGGTTCAACTAATTTTATGCATCTGGCCTAAGCTTCCAAAATATTGTGTCCCATAGGTCCACAATGACTGACTCTATGGTAGGCGGAAAGGAGTCAATCTGTGACAGAACAATTACATGACCAAATAGATGTATATGTAACCGACAATGTATGAAAATCTGGCATTCTATAGAATGCCTAGGCATTGTATGTAACGCCCGGCGTTTCTAGCAGTTGTCTTGAACCTACCAAGTTCATGCCTGACTCCTGGAATTCTTCTTCTAATCACCTTCACTATTCTTTCTATTGCTTTTATGAGTATGATTTCAATTTAATTCCAATATTAGCACAATATTTTTCATCCTTAAGGTATTATCATTTGATTTAATTTGTTTTGATGATTTGTCTAAACAAATAGAAAAAATAATTTTTGTTCTTTGTGAAACCATTAAGTTCTGTGTTTCATGCAAATACAATACATTTGGAATGGCTTGTGTTCTTGAGGAGAAAGTTGGTACACATGTCTCTGGTTAGACAGTAAAAACTATTGTAGGAATAAATCAAACCTAACCCATCTCCTTTGGGCTACTCCATTAGTTAGTCATTCAAATACAATAGGAAGTGACATATAGCAATGACTTGAAATTTGATTCACAGGTGCGGAAAACTGAAATCTGTTATGAACTTCAACATTTTTTAAGAAATAATCTGGCATAACTCAAAAACTGTTGAATTGATTTTGACTGACTATTCACAGCTGCTTTCACTTAAGCTTTCAAATTTCCTAAGTCAGAACATAAGATTTGAAGCACCCCATTCACAATAATATGTGCAATATTCAACTTACAATTCATTTACATTTCTGTATCTCACTGAATCAGAGAAACTACTAGACAGTTTGAAGAAAGTAATGATTACATTATTAATGTATGAAGTGCAGTTAACTATACAGAAACACTATGAATGCTAATAATGCTAAGTATTAGGCCTCCCAAATCGACAAATTTTTTACTTTAAACTTTTTTTAAGAAAGTCACAAATTTTAATGCAAAAAAATCAAATAAACCCCCCCCCCCCTTTTTTTTAAGAAATGCTTGATTTCTATTTAAGTAGGAAACCTGGAGGGGGCTCGGACCTGGGGTATATTGAACTCACTGACCCCCCCTCCCCAATGACTGACTCTATGGTAGGCGGAAAGGAGTCAATCTGTGACAGAATAATTACATGACCAAACAGATGTATATGTTACCGACAACGTATGAAAAGCCGGCATTCTATAGAGTGCCTAGCCATCATATGTAATGCCAGGCGTTTCTAGCAGTGGTCTTGAATCTACCAATTTTTTGGTATTTCCACTGATATGAGGTTTGCCCTACAGAAATGCTACAATTTTTCCAGCGATTTCTGAGAATACAAAGAAATTTTCAAGATTTTTTTCTGATTTTATGTTTTCAAGTTGGCAATTATTTCATTGATGTTATACGGGGAATTCGTTGATCGATTATATACTAAGTAGTTACCTATATCAGAATGTTTGTGATATCTTTTAAGGAATACCCTTGTGTCCTACATTATCGACATTTTTAGCGGATTTCCAAGCCAATTTGCTTGTCTATATAAATGAGAATTCTGATTTTATTTGTCCATTAATTTTCATTGCTTAAAAGAGAAACTTTCTCTGAGTTACTAAGTCAAAATGTAGGCACGCAAAGAATCGAGTGCAAGAGTAAGTGTAAAAAGAAAAAATACCTACGATTTTATAGAAAAGAGTGGGAAGAAGACTTTTCAGATTGGCTGCAAAAAATAGTCGTAAAGGCACAAACTATGTCCTTTGTAAGAATTATAACAATAAGTACATTAATATTACATCAGGGGAAAGATGTTCCCAAGAAACACAAATCTTCACAACCACACTCTGTATCATTAAAGAATATGAAATCACAAATAAGGAACATTTTTTATATTGAAGCTTGCAAGCAGATAATTCAATGAAACGTTTAGACATAATTGAACCATCAAATTAAGCCCATCTTGGAATGCAAGTTGGAACCAAAATTTTCTCTTATAACTTTTGGGGACAACTTGTCATCTAGTTGCGGCAGCAGACTGCACTCAATTTGCTTATGTCATATTGGTAGCAAGTCTTGGAGTTTCAAGTGTGTTTGTCGGATTGATGTCAACAGCAAATCTTGCCCAGCAAATTGTGATTAATGGGGTTTTATTCTTTTCATACACTGATTTTGGGTAAAAATATACCATATTAGTTGGCAACTCTACTGATTTTGCATTTTGACGTTCAATACTAGTGGTTTCTAGGAAATGTATGAAATATGAGAATTATCACATACTTTCCATAGGCACTGTATAAAGATGCATCATCATGGAATAATATGAATAACATATCAACTACATTCATTTGATATATTGCTGATTCCTTTCTAGATATCCTTGACAAAATTATTCAATGGAGAAGGAGTTGTTAAATAAAAGTTCTTTTCATTTTTTTCTCGATTTAATCTTAATCCCTTCCAGAAATTAAAAACTTGTTGTGAGGTTGTTAAAGATATGTATCCCTGAATATCTGAACCCCGTTTTGAATAAATTGCGAGTTAAAATCCTCATTAATCTAATTTTTACTTCTAGTGCTATAACTATGAATTTAAAAAAAAAAAAAAAGAGGAGTATAGTTAGTGACTAAAAAGGACATTAATATAGATATTTATTGGAAGCACCTTAGAATTTGGTTAAATTCTACTTTTCTTGGCTATAAGGCATAAGGGAGGGGGTAAGCCTTCCAGAAATTGTAAAATTGTTCATCATGTAACTACAGGATATGGGAGACACGATTCATATAGAAGCCAATACTGCAGTTTATCTCAGAACATACAGTGATTTAAAATTAATAAAGTAATCCGGCATATAATACAAGCTCTAAATAAACAGTTAATAATTGTAAACTAACCTGAATCAGTGAGATCCTCAGTTACTTAACTTGTAAACAGTCGATTTTGGTTACGTGACCATATCACTATTTCTCAACACTTTTCGATGCAGTAAAATATATTTATAATACTATCAAACTGAGAGAAAGTAAAATTCATTAAAAATAAACACCATTGACTTTGAAAATACATTGAAAATCTTTTGAAGTGAACAGTGCATAATTTTCATAGGAATAGTAACCTTTTCTTTCCTAAGGAATAATGAGGAAAGTGGCGGACGTAATTTATTACAGTTGATTCATCCAGGCTCACACACGGTTATGCAGTTTTATTAGTGAATATTTTGACAGAACTTAAAGCAAGTTGTAGGTTAGTTAAGATGATTAAACTGATACTATACCCCGGTATGTGGTTTTGTCCCTTACAATATATATATATATTATATATATATATATATATTTGGTCACCAATGTTAAAATTCCTAACTTATTTTCTTGAATACCCTTCTACAGGAAGTTCTACTTCTATACCCACAAATAATTCTTATTACCTCTGGGCTCTGAATATTTTATATCTAAGAGTCGAATTGTCCCTTAAAATTATTGCATATAATATTAAGGAGTAAAAATAAGTAGAATAAACTACCTTCTTCATACCAGAACACCTATGGCTGAAATTGTGCAAATTACAAATGTGCTTGCACCCACCAGTTTCAATAAGTCAGATACATCTATCCACAAATTTATATATATATATATATATATATATATATAATGATCAATATGTAAACCTTAACTTAACTTAGTCCACAACCGGAAGGTTGGTTGGATCCTCCCGAAGGAGACATACTAAGCCATTGTGTCAGTGGTAGGACGGCCAGTTCCTTTCCTCTGAGACCTACAGTTTAACGTGGAATCCGAACCACGGAGCGTCCTGGCATAGCTCATATGAATAAACACAACTCTCAAAATTCCTGCGCCTGCCGGGATTCGTGCCCGAGGCAGGAGTAGCGAATGTTTTGAAAGCAAGCGCCTTAGCCACTGAGCTACCAGAACACTCATGTAAACCTAGAAATCTCGAATGGACTGGCCTGCAAATTTCATAAGGATGAATGATGTTAATTTGTATGATGTAATAGGTTTTTAACAAAATTTAAGGGCAAGCCATTAGCTGTGTACCAGTCATTATTACGATCAAAGATTTAATCTGAAATATGTTTAGTAGAGAAATCTGGAGTTTTTTTTTTTTTTTTTTTTTTTTTTTAAATCCTATGCTTGAGTCACCTGCAAAGTGGAGAAATTTTGAGTTTTCCGCTATAACACAGTGTATATCATTTATAATTATCAAAAACATGTAGTTTACTCACTATACAATCCAAAAGGTAAGAACTAAGTCATTTATTAACAATGGCATCTATACCATTTTTTGTGTCAAAATAAAGAAGGATATGGAAAATAACTCATCACTTACCACAGATGAAGGCATGACGGCCAGGACGAACATGTCCAATTCTTCTTTTTTTGTTCCCCCCAGAATGCCTTAGACAAGTGACAAAAAATTCCAACAGGCAATATTTTATCATTTATTCTGCATAAAATATTGTCAATAAATATGAATATAGCTTGTATCATTGAATGATACCTTTGAAAATCGAATTTTGATTTATTTAGAATATATTTAGTTCTAAGGTGTTCATAAGCTCTATTGAGCATTATTGTTACATATATTTTGGAGAAGGCTGTAAGTAATGAAACAGGATGGTAATTCGATAGAACTGATTTATTGTCTTTCTTACAGAGTTTAAACAGACAGATAACTTAATACAATACTTAAGTCTGTGGAGTAAAGGTTAATTAGTCTGCTGAAAATATATCATAACCAGTTGAGCATTTCCTCTTAGGGAGCGTGCACAACTACGTGGCTCAGGGCTCAGTCCAAAGGGGGGGGGGGGGGGGGGGCTGGAAGGCTACGTTGGGCTACGTGGGGGGAGGGAGGGATCCGAGCGAGGCCACATAGCTTTCCTTTCATAAAATGAAGAACAGAACAACATGTGAATATTTATTTCCCTTAGTTAATTATCTCTGTATGTAATGTACAATAGTTTGACAAGAGAAAACAGTACAAAATGTCTTCTGGAATCAAAAGCGAAAAGAGCTACGTGCTACATGGGGGAAAGGGGGGAGATAGAGGCAAAAGCCACGTAGGGCTATGTGATGGGGGTAGGGGTGGGAGGCGGGTTTCACAGGAGGCCAAAATGGAGCAACATGGTTTACGCACGCTCCCTTAGAAGATGTGATAACTTCTCTTTTTTTTAGAGTAGCAATATTAACAGATATGGTTTTAACATTTTTCTTGGAAATTGGAGCTATTTGCAGTCAAATTATTGGCAGCAGATAAAATAATTTTTTATTAAATATATGATCAATTGAAAAACATGATTCCACTTAATTTAACTTGGTATATTTGTCTTTACTGTCTTGATTATATTTTTCCGTCTCCTTTGTAAGTGACCTAGCTATGTGTGGCGGAGAGGATGGATGGCTGTGGTCTGGGGAGACGTTTTTGTGCAGGGCAGAAGGCAGTGGAAAAAGACAGTTTCTGAATATGTGTACAATGTGTGATGCTAAATAATGTTCTAATGAGAAGTTGTTATTCTCTTGCCGCCATCTCAGAGATGTTTTTGAACCTATGTAAATATTGAATGCTAGAGTTAACATCTTCAGCTGCACTGACGGCAGACATCTTGCTGACAACTGCAAGGACACAGGTACCTTGCAATCTACCATTGCTCCTTGCAGAAGATCCATCCAGTGTGACCGTTGCACATTTTATGCAATATCCCATATACTGTCTTCATTTTGTTTCCAATGTCATACATTTTTTTTTTTGCAGTAGATAATTTTATATTCTTAATAACCTTATAACCTTTGCAATGCTGTTTATTACAAGCTTTAATATTACCATTGTGACTGTTCCTAAAGGCAATAAATAACTTTCTTTTAGAAATGCATCGATGCTCTAATTGCCCATGGTTTTTGTTCTTTTTAAAAACCTTGGCAATTTTTGTGGGAAAGCAATCTTCAAAATAATTGAAGTCATTGTTATTAAAATTTAATTCATACCTTGTGCACTGTAATCATGATTATGGTAGTTAGGTAATTTCCAAAATAACAAATTAATTCAATATTTAATATGAAGTAGTTAAAAGTGTAATGCTTTTAAAATTTAACAAGTAATAAAGTGTTGATAGTTAATAATCATGATCAGAATGTCAATCTATAGGTTGCTTGGTTGTATAACTGAATTTTGAGGAATGCATTACTCATACAGTTGACACAATTTAAAATAATATCTAGGGAATGAAAACTAATGCAACACTTTTTTGTATAGTTATTGACATTGGTTCAATTTGATGGTTGAATACTTTCTAAATGAAAAACAGAACCCGTATGGAATCACTCACTTGTCTATACATCTGTCTGCAACAGCATCATAACTTCTGATCCTTTCAACTTAAAAATATGTATTTTCACATTATTCTAATTACAACAAATGAATTATAATATAAAGACTGAAAAACTCATTACAGTGAAAGTAATTATAGTGAATTTTGCAGAGACTAAAAGCAATTTGTATTTACATAATCTTCATGGTTATCAAAAGATAGCTGCATCACACCAACTCCTAAATGTTTAGATTTTTTTCCAAAAATGTGTGTGAGACGTTTTGGAAAAAACAAAAACTAAGCTCTCCTTTGCATTTAAGAAACTATTACTCTAAAATTTTTACCATAATTTACAATTATATTTAGTTTCCTAAAGATTACTGAAAAATTACAGTGATCATTCTGGAGCTTGTGGCTTTCAAGAGCGGCCCAGTGGGGTGGATTAGTGGGGGGGGGGGGGGGGGGAATGTGGCAGTAATGTGAAAGTAAAGTAAGAATGAAAAGAGTGTTTTTAAAAAATTTGATTCTTTTACACATTTTCTCTTATCAAAAATAATACATATTATTTGGTAACTCATTCATCAGTAAATATGTTATGAAGATTTGAAAACTTCCCAAATTTTCTTTTCAACTGTTTTAGAGACGTGAGAATACTTCTCATTTTGCTGATTTTCTTCCGCCCTACTAGACATATATTGTGTACCAAAAACTGGGTACTCAATTAGAACAAAAATAATGTTTAGATAGCAGATTTCCAAAGTAAATCCTTGGTGTTGCATAATATAAATCCCTTTGTCATTGGTTAAGTAAATGACAAGCTGTGAGTAAGTTTGTTAAGCAGCAACAAAACAATTCCTAAAAATCATACACATTTCTTGGCATTATTGCCATGGCACACAAAATTTCTGCTAAGTATGATCTAAATGTGGTTTTGTCATTTAACAGGCGAGATAAATCCAAGTGCAACAAAAAATTTATTTGGTTTTGATGATTAGTAAACCTGAATAATCTCGCAGAAAGATATTCTGATGAAGATGTGGTAGAAGGTTGAGAAGTAGGAATAGTAAGAACAATGGAATTTTTTGGGGTGTAGCCCCTTCTCACTTATGTCACTGTGTTCTTTTCCAATGCTGGATATTCATCCCAAAATTCCATTGTTCGTAGTAAAACTATGGTTTGGCAAATGCAATAAAAACAAGTTCTTTATTAAAAATTACAGATTTCTGAGTACTTACAAATAAATATTCAGTATAAAATATGTACATATAAACAAAATTTTAAAGAAAGAATTCAAAAGAACAAAATATATTGCTTATACTTTCTATTTTAAGAAGTTCTATATCAAATTCTGAATTGTCACTCATTTCAGGAGGAACATCATTGTACTGATGAAATACGGAATTGATGCTCAACCAACAGACACAAAATGAAGTTATAAAGGCAGTTCTTTTGGATATAATTGATATCCGCAGTGTTTAAAATGTGACTATGTCATCAAATTCACTATCTCAGTGAAAAATTCACTTAAATAATTATAAATTAGTGAAAATCACAAGAAAATCCAAGAAGTAATTGCAAATCAATTGTCAAAATCAATACAAAGAAAATAGAAAAATTGTTAAAAGTTTATTTATTCTATACCAATCATAAACATATCCCATGAGGTAAATATTATACATCTTAGGGTGACTGAAAGGTAGTCAAAATTTTGGGGTGCATTTTGCTGCGATGCACCCACATATGGTACTTGGTTCTGAACATTCGGCCACAAACTGTGCACGCTTGTGGCTCCACTTCAGAGTAAGTGTGTGCAGACTGGATGTGTCTTCTCATAGATGTTGACAGGGCAAACATCTTGCAGCATATTGGACACTGCTGTGCAGCCTTCATTTCTGAAATTTCGGAATTGACAATGTTACGTTGAATCCTGACACAACCTATCCTCATTCAGGCTCAAAATAGTCAGATCAAACAAGGATGTCAAATAATCAAATGCAAATAAAAGGAAGTAATAATGAAGACTTGCATTGAGTTTCCACATGTGGTACTTTACATGCAAAATGTATATTAAGTAAAATGACAATACTGTTGAGGTTTATCGGCAAACTGAATAAATTTAGAGTGGGTAAAACCTTACACCACAGGATAACCATCATAACTCTAACTTATAAGGCTGAAACTGCTCTTTGGCATTGAAAATAAGGAAGGACAGGGAAAGTAAACCCACCACATGCCAAACTAAGCTAGGAGAGCTTATAAAGATGAAAAAATTTCAAAATACAGGATGTATTAATAACAAGTATCCAATTTCAAAGCGCTATATTTTATAAATAAAAATTGTGAAAAAACTTTCTTTCCTTCTTTTTACCGTTGAATTTCTTATTACCACTTTACAAATCTTCTATGTTTTCTCCATAGGCTGCACAGCCAACAATGCAGTAACCATTTTAAGCATTATCACAAAATCTTTTTATGCTTTCTTTTATGTATTTCCAGAGGAAAAAATCACAGGGTGGGAGATCTAGAGAACAAAAAGGCCATGTGTGAAGTTCCATGTTTCAGAGTCTATGGTTTCCAATCCAGCATTGAGGGAGTGTCTTAACCAGAAAATGTCAAACTTCCAGACGCCAATGTAGCCAGCTTTGTCCAATTGGAAGATAAAAATCTGTCAAATCATCTACAAATACCGGAAATACCGGACACATATCATAACTGGGTAGGAATACTGAGCTTCTTTTCTTCAATCATGCCCATAGATTGTACAAAACATTTTGGCTTTGGAGAATCTGATGAATGCTTCTGAAAATGTCTCCCCCCCCCCCCCCCACCTCCTTCCCTCCCAGAGAAAGGTGGGCAGTTCAAGTGAGGCTCAATAATACTTTGAAATTGGATATTTCTTTTGGCACAAATATCTTACTCATGTATAGACATGTGGCAAGGGGATCGGAAGTAAACACAGCATAATTAAAACCAAGGTTAACAGTTGTGGGCATGTTGGAAATGGTAGTGGTGGAGGAGGGGAGAAGTAGACAATTGTTAACTATCCTATTGACTTGAAACAGAATGCAAAGTAAAAACAAAATACAGAATCATAAATAAATTGATTTATAGAAAGTATATGTGAGGAAAAATGCTACCAACCATCTTTTGACAATTAATGATTAAATAACAATAATAAACTTTTCAAACTGCTGTGATTCCTAATATCTGCTGTTTAATTATGATTATGGTCATTTCCATCTTTCCACATGCTGTTCCTAGTTCTTCATCTGAAATCCATTCAGATCCCACTGGCAACTTATGCATTACACATACCAAACAGTTTCTTTACCCATCATCAAGATTCCAGTAACTCCCAGCCCAGCTCCTTTATCATACTAAGCATAGTGTATGGTAAGTTTCACAGACAAATTATTATTATTATAATTATTGCAGCTATATCAATCCTTATTTCAGAATGTAGCCTCTTTAGGTCTAATGAGCTATATATTAGAATTTAATTCTACATAGTTTTGTTGTAGTTCTTTCCAGGCTGATCAATTTTGAGCCACCCTCTTCCAGTAAACGCCCTGTAACTCGACGTATATCCTTATCCCATCGATCCGGGGTCTTCCTCTTGCTCTTTTCAGGTTCCTTGGTATTCAATCCAGTACTGCCATAGTCCATCTTTCATCTCTTTTTTGCGAGCAATATGACCAGCCCATTGCCATTTTTGGGTCATGACTCTTTTTAAGATGTCTGTTACTTTAGTTATTGAACGGATGTGCACGGCCCTTTTCCTGTCTCTTCTTGTAAACCCCAGCATTGCTCTTTCCATACTTCATTGGGCAGTTCTCAGTTTTTGATTCATGTGACTATTTATGGTCCAAGTCTGGCAGGCACATGTGAGGACCAGTAATACACATTGTTCAAATACTGTTTTTTAAGATGTACTGGCAGCTTAGATTTAAAAAGTATGGAATTTCTTCTGTATGCTCTCCAGCCCAGCTTTATGCGTCTGTAGATCTCAGGCTTTGAATCGCCATTCATATATATTTATTTTAAGGCCACTTTGCTGCAAGCTGCCTCTAGTTCATTTACCAGTTCTTTGAGCTCATCTAGACTGTTTGAGAGTAAAACTACATCATCAGCGAATCTTAAGTTGTTGAGACTTCTTCCACTTATTCTCAACCCTCTGTTTTGCCATTGCCAACTCTAGGACTGATGTGCATAGCTTGGGGGATATAGAGTCTCCTTGTTTTACCCCTCTTTCTACTGGGAACTCTTTGGTGGCTTCAGCGATGTTGACAAAGGCAGTGGAAGTGGTGTAGATGTCGTATAGTAAGTCGATATAGCCTGGATTCACTCCTTGTTCTAGAAGGGCTTGCATGATTGCTGATTGATGGACTGAATCAAAAGCTTTTTCAAAATTGATAAGGCCAAACAGAGTGGCAACTGGTATTCATTTGCTCGACTTATTACTTCGTGGATGTCTTGGATGTGATCTAACGTGCTTAATCCTGTTCGATTTGTTGTACTGTGTCCAAGGTAGAATTGATGCGGTTACCGATGACCTTCGTAAACACTATGAATATGATAGGAAGGAGGCTGACAGGGCAGTAGTTCTTAATATTGTAACGACTGCCTCTTTAGTGTAGCAACACAAACATTGCTTTGTTCCAGCTGGATGGGATATTTCTCTCTTTGTGGCATTGTGAAAACACCTTGGCTAGGTGTCTGTAGGTTTCTTCTCCACTCAATGGATAGGCCGTCATAACCACTAGCTGGTCCTTTTTTCATTTCATGCACTGCTTTTCTAACTTCACATGGGAGGACTTCAGGAATTGGTTAGTCTGGGCTTGATGTCATTAAAGGATTTTCACCTTGCTTGATGTATAAGGACTGATAGAAGTTCCTGATATTGTCCAATACTACCGTTTTGTTTGTAATACATTCGTTATCATCATCTAAAGCTATTAATTATTTATTTCCTATCATTAATCTTTGTGTTGCTTTCTTATAGCCTTTCTTGTTCTCTATAGACAGATGTACTGCCCTTATTCCCACAATCTCCAATGTTAACTGTCACATAAGGCAGATCATTACTATTATTCTTGAACATTACTTTTTATACTATATTGCCTAATATTTTAGAAAAGAAATTTTATCTCCACTGAAATTTCATTGACAGCTTTTCATTTATTTTGCTGAACATAGTAAATAAATAATCTCGCATATAAATATGTAAAAGTATCAGAAAATCTTTGATCTATAATTTGTATTGGAGTCCCAGTTTTTAAAATAATAAGAATAAATGAAAGAAATTAAGTCAGATATTTAAGTTATTCACTACTTGCCACAACAACAATTACGAGAAAGCTTCCTCTGGAGACTCTAGAATTGGTTACAATAATTAATTTTGATTCTTATACTCAGAAATTTTTATTACTGCTATTAGAAAATATTAAACTGAATTAAAGGCTGAGGGGCTACTGTTTGTTACTGTCTACCCTCCTAGATCCGTAAGTAAGCTAAACGTTTTTCAACATAGTTCTGAGTGCATAGCAAAGAATTATTGTGCTCACTGCTTCCGGATTAATAGCACCAATATTAAAAACATACATGAGAATACATTAATTTAATTTAATTGCAGTGGAGTGCACACTCTAGTGGCAATTTTGCTACATACCCACTTTTCACCTTCCCTGTATCAACCTACTTTTGCACTCAAAAAATTTCAAATTTAAATTATTTCAACATTTTTGGTAAATTATTCATCATTTCTCTTGGTAACTTATTCCAATACCTGATCCTCTTAAATACAAAAAAAATCTCCCCACACCCTTGTGCCTGAAATCAAGTGCCAGCTTATGGTCACTGTCATCTTTTCCCTTCCATGCATTGCTCTTAATTCTTAAACCAATATCTTTCCTCGCCTCATCAACAGTATTCACCTTGTACACTCCCATGACTCTCTTCACCCTCCTCCTATCTTCCAACAAATCCCATTCCAGCTCTTTTATCATATCGATTACTAATTGTATTCTTTGGTAATTTCCAGAGACAAAAATAGCAGCACTTCTTTGCACCCCTTCCAAACTCCTGTATTTGATATCCAAAATGTGGGTCCCATACTACACCACCATATTCAAGCAATGGTCAGACCAAAGTTTTGTAACCCAATTCCTTACTCTCTCTAACAAGTGCTGGATTTCGAAACCTTTTTATAGTACCTGTCCAATTTATGCTGCCCATTTGAGCTTGTTATCCAATGTTATACCAAGATATTTATATTTCATGTCTCCAACTTATCTTATATCTTTAAGTGAGCAATTCTTGTATATATATATTTTGGATCTCGAAGACGACCATTACGATTTTGATGAAACTTCATATTTAGCTAATGTTTTGGTTTTTAAGTTTATCTAAATAGGTGTCTTCCCTGTTGAAAACGCGAATTTACAAAAAAACAAACAATTATTGAGTTTGGAATCTCGGATAGGGCTCTAATGCCATCTCATAGACCTTTTAGATACTAGAAGCCTACTAATAGTTAGGATCTCTTTGGATTCAACAAGGCACTCATATATTTAAACGAACAATTCATGTATACCAACTGACCCATGCCAATATTTCGCACAATATCATGATCAATAACCAAATGGTAATATAATAAAGAGAGGAAATAAGTAAATGCAAGTATTTATTGATGAATGGTATTTTGTTTTGAAAAGTAGTAATAAATATAAATTTCACTAAACACTAAATACTACATATTTAATTGTAAAACATTTCAAAACATATAATATAAAAAAATATTGGCTCTATCACAAGTCATTTTTTTTACATAACTTCTCTGAAAACAATATTAGCGGTTTTAATGTGATCGTGTATCTAATACAAAAATAAATATTAAAGAATCTACGAACTCATTTAAAAATCACATACGTATATCCATACGAAAAAACAGGTTCTGATAAATATAATCCTGCCTTTTGAAGCGTCTGACCTTGTACTTCATTAATGTTCAAATTGTTTTCTTATCAATTAGAAAGGCAGGGTTCGTGGTGTGACATTAATGCGAGGTAAGAGCATAGATTTATCAGAGTGAATTAATTTAGTACTGATGATGTACTCGTCTAAGAGAATTACCACTAATCTTGCACCACTAATTAATCTCTGATTAGCATTAATATTTCGTTTTAACATGATAATAGCACTTTTCTTTAAAAACAATTTATGAGGTGGTTAACCAGACAATCTCGGAAATTGCTCTAGCCATTTGGATGAAATTTGATATGTAGATAATGATCTGCTTTTCAAGTTTGTAATACGATTATACAAAAAAAAAAAAAAAAAAAAAAAAAAAAACTATTCTTGGATTTGGTATCTTGGAAACGGCTCTAACCTCATCTCATATGATTCAGGTACAAATAAGCCTACTGATGTTAGCTAAGCTTCTCTTTGCAGGGAACTGTGCACTTAAAAAAACTTAACTTTAACTTTAATCTAACTTTACTCAAAATCTTGCATGTTGAACAGAATTCGAAAGATGCCGAGTGAAGATCGGCTACCCAGATACTATTCATAATCAACCTTTAGTGTTTTATCTGTGAACCTAGTTCTTTGCTTTTATCCTCATCCCATGTTTGCTAATCCAGCTAGATATCCTGTTATTTCAAGACCTGATTTATAAAATTTTGTTTGATGCATTGGAAATTTTGGTGTGCATTTTTTTTAATATGGTTATCATATCAACAACTATTTTTAAGATTTTTGTGACTCAACATTCAGTACTCAATCATGAACATAGTGTCTCATTTCTACAATATTGTCATAGTAGAACCAATATGATCACAACAATTAAATGTTTCTGATTGTTTATTCTTATTGCATTTTAACAATAATTATAAATAAAAAGAAAACAGAATTATAAATAAGAATATGGAAATGAACCACTGCTTGTTTGCCTTAGATGATCGCTGGGCAGTGTGAACTTGTGTCACAGACATGAACACAAGACAAATTGGAATTTTCATCAGCTGAAGGAGACTGGTCAAACAGTGACTGTTAAACAAGGAACATGGCTCATGGAGGACAGGGAGAGAGGGTAGCCATTTGAAGCTAATACCTGTAATTTGCAAAATAAGGAAACTAATCACAGGCAGGCAAAAAGAGCAGATAGCAAAAAGTAAAAAAATATCAAATACATAAATATAAATAAAAAACAAAAGTAAATAAAACTGAATGTTAAAACAAAAAAAATGTGAAGTTAAACATCACCTCTGGTTAGTAGTGGTTCAAGTTAGGCAGTGAGGTAGAAGAAAGGAGAGGATAGAGAGAAGGAAAAGTTAAAGCAATGAGACCAGGTGGTTGCCTCGTGCCCAATTTGTACTGGCAGGCAAGCTCCCACCTTCTGAATTCACTGAGGCTGCTGCTGTTTTGGAGGATTCTGATAGCATTGAGTAAAGTTAAAATTGAGAGATGGCATGGACAGCCACTGGGTGGATATTGGGAGAATACTGTCTGTCAATGGACATTCTTATGGCTTATGGATTAGTGGTCAAACCTCAGTCAACGCCTAGTTCACAATCACAGACCAGAATTCCCCATTCATCCAGGTAGCCTCAAGGCTCTTTCCCATGTAATAGATCCTGCATTAAAATGTGCAAAATACACTGTGCCTCCACCACTTTCACCAGCCCTCTCACTGGGGAGAGCTCTCTGACCATATGACAAGCTACCAGTGAATCCTCCCATATAATGTCATGTAATATATCAGTTGGTCTACAACCACTGTCCAACTTATTACATAAGCATGACCATCAATCCAATAGCCATAAGAATGAATGGCCACTGACAGTCAGTATTTACCCAGAATTCAAATCACCCAGTAGCTGCCCATGCCTTCTCCTATGACACCAATAATTTTAATTCTTGCTTCACAGTTCTTGCTATCGGAGTCCTCCCAAATTGCAGCATCCTCTTTGAACTCAGATGGTGGGAGCTGGCCTAACAGTACAAACTGGTCACCAGGCAACCATCAGACCTCAACTTAAGATAATGTACAACCATTGCTTTAACATTTCCTCCTTTCTATCCTCTCCTTTCTCCTACCCCCAATATCTAACTTGAACCACTGTTTACCAGAGGTGATGTATAGATTTGTTTGTGCAAATTATCGGAGGACCCAGTCAGTAACTGATATGATAAAGCAGTTGATTGGGAGGCATTGGAGGAAACAAATAAGGTGAAGAGAGTGCTGGGAATGTACAGGGCATATGTTGGTGATGGTGGAGGGATATTGGTCAAATAATTAGGAATGATGCATGGAAGGGGAAAGGCAATAATGACCACAAGCTGGTGCTCAATTTCATGCGTGCTTTCCTTTGTTGGTAAGGATGTCAGGGATTGGAACAAATTACCAAGTTGAGTTATGAATAATTTAACAAGGACTTTAAAATTAAAATTTGTAAATCGGAAAAGTGAATGGGGGAGGATTTTAACTCTGCAATATAAAAGATAATTTTTTAAAATAATATAATATGGGGGAATTGCCACTGGAGCATTAGGGGGCATCCATTAATAACATGAGGTGTGAGGGTGGGGTCCGGCGAAATCTCATGAAACATCATCAAGGAGGAGGGGGGGGTCAAGGTAAATCCAAAAAAAGTCTACAAATGATGCGAAAGTCCACTTTAGGAGGGTATTTGGTCCTAAAACCAGCCTTGGGGGGAGGGGGGTATAACCACGCTTGGAAGCATGAGACCTAAAAAAAATTTACGAGGTTGATTAGTATGGGGGGGGGGGGGTGTCTCCATCAAAATCTCATGTCATTTTATGGGGGTGGGGTGGGGGGTGTCTGACCAGATCTCATGAAGTTTCACCAAAAAGGGAACGGTGGTCAGGAATTTCGGTAAAACTCTTCACATAATTAATGGACGCCCCTTCCCCATTGGCTTCATCACAGTTAAATTATTATTAATAATAATAATAACTTTATATTTTTGTTTTAATGTTCTTATTTTTTGCCTAGTTACACTTAGATATTTTATATTACTTTGCTATCTACATTTTTTGCCCGCCCATCATTAGTTTTGATATTTTGCAATGCTTGGGTTTGAGCTTCAAATCACTACCTGCTTTCCATGTCCTCTGTTTGAATTTGCCACCACCATGGACTTAGTTTCTTGCTCAGCAGTCATTTTGTGAAATTGTCTCAAACACCACTCAACTGATGAAAGGCTAGGACTAGAAAAATGTAAATGTCCTTTTTGTTCATGTCCATTACAAGTGTTCATTCTACCCAACCATCATCTAAGGTAAGCAATGATTGATTTTCTGTTCCTAATTTGTAATTCTATTTCGCTACTTAGTGCCAATTTCAACAGTATATACATATATTCTTTCATAAAAAGGAAAGTAGCTTTCCCATTTATAAAATGAGTTGTGCTGTATTTACATTTATAATATGTTTAAATTTTAAGTGAAAATCAAATACTCATCAAAACATTTGCTTAAATAGAAATTAAAAGCACCAGAAATTGTAATTGATTCTTTTAGTTAGAATTTAGTTCTAGCACTTAAGTCACTTGACTGCATTGGCAATAAGGACACATGAAGACAAATGCAACAGGCATGGTGGTTCTAGCAGTTTGCAATGGCTAAACCAAATTAAAAAATTTGGAATGGTGCATACAAAATCTATCCAAGATGCAACAGACCTTAGCTAAAGATAAAAACTTATGTATCTCCATTCAAGTAAGTCTCTGTGTTGCTTATTCTAAAGCTTCATTTTTTATGTCCCTTCAGTAAGACTTACCGGTTTTCTTTTCTTTTTTTCAATTGTGTGTTTATGGTTCGGTCTAAAATGTCAATAGAGACAATCACTACAAGATAATCATCAAGGAATGCGAATAAAATCAACTATGCCTTTTAAGGAGGAACCATGTTCCAATTTGCCTGAGGTTACTTCAGGAAATAGTGGATAACTGAAATTTGGAAGTCTATAGCAGAAAACCAATTTGTGGACTCCCAAATGATGAACCTGAATGGTACCACTTAGCCAAAAAGCTCAGCACCTTTTCAAAACTTGTTGTAACACTTTTGAAAGCTGTCTCTTTTGACCTTTCACTCGTATTTATCAGACTGTGAAACCTAAGAACAGGGAGACTAGTGGATGGAAGCAATGCTTTGCTTTGCCAGAAGAGCCAATTTGAGAGTGCTGATTTTTCAAATCAGTCACAATATTAAGCGACTCTTTCAGCAATCCAGGAAATGAAAGGAATTCAGAAATGGGTAAAATGGTACAACTGAACAATGTTTTTCTGGTCTGTTTTTACTAATTTTGAAGTAAAAAAGGAAGTCTGATTATTTTTAAGGGCAAATCAATATTTCAGAAAATAAATGACAATTTCAACTTACAAAAAGGTTTTCCCAGTTGTCTGTATCCATAGATACATAAGAAAAGGTTCCCTCTATTGAGAAGTAGTATCAGAAATTAAAATGAATCCATTTATTGTTATTAATTTCAGATCACTGTCTCATAAAAAATGCAGTCTTTTCTTCCTTCACCTAAGTTATAAAAGAAGAAATATAAAAGTTACTTCTGTTCATTAAAATGAAAGGAAAGCACCAAAAGTGAAAATGAAATAGTGAAAAATCATTAGTTTTCAATAACTTTATGTAAACATTTTTAAATGATGTGAGATTCACCCCATTAAATTACACACTTGATTAGCTTTTCCATTAATTTCAATAGTTATTTTACTTCAGCTATTTCACTGACTACAAGCAGGGACTAAATAATTCATTTACCATAGGGCACTGTATCATTTTGTTATAATGACTACAATTTCAGAATTTATAAAAAGTTCGTACTTTCGCTTACTAGTGTGTCAACATTTTAAATTTGTGCAAATTGAAGTTTACATGAAAAATTACAATATACACCACAATTCAGAGTCTGCTTCACTTATCACAAAAATATCATTGACCACCAATGCACAGTATTATCTTTTCTTCTGTTTATGTAAATTACAAACAGCAATTGAAGTGGATGAAAAAGTGACATTATCAAAAGAGGTGGAAGTGAATATGGAGTGTCACAGGATAATGTATTGGAACCACTGTTATTCATCATTCTAATGAATGATTGTGTTGATGATTTACAGTCAGAATTTAGGTGGTTTGCGGGTAACATAATAGTACATAATAGGATCAAAATGGGAGGGGACTGTGAAAGGCTACAACCTGACCTAAACAGAATATTTAATTGATTGTTGAAGGCCGGTTGTGTAAATATCTTAGCGGAACATTTAATAATAAACACAACTGGGCAGGATATACTGGCCGGGTGGTAGGAAAAGGTTACAAAATCCTTCATTCACTAGAGAGAGTGGTGAGAGGATGTACCAGAGAAGTTAAGAAGCTCGTTGATGCAATCTGCCAAATTTTGAACTCTATGTGGCTTATATAAGAACGAAGTCTTTCTCGGCGTTGAGAATGTATAAACTGCTCTCGGGTGACTAGCCGAGTCAAGAGTGCGTTGTCACACGATATTTCGGCGACTAGATTCATTGCCACCATCTTCTGGTGAAGTGGCAGCAATGAATCTAGTCGCCGAAATATCGTGTGACAACGCACTCTTGACTCGGCTAGTCACCCGAGAGCAGTTTATATCTATGTGGCTTGTTTTTCATCTTTCCCTTTGGTTACCTTTCAGTCTTACGCTCACACTTAAACTGATAACTTCATGCTACAATTATAATTTATATTCATGTTCTACCTTTAGCTTTTCAAGTTTTTTTTATGCTATTCCAGTACTGTTTATCTATTATACCTATTCGATTATACCAACTTGCAACGAGCTTCCCAAAAGCATTGAACCAACAATATAGTTCCACTGGCAGTATAGTTCAGCAGTTTAAAACACAACACTGGATTTAGGAATAAATGAGTAGTGGGAGTCATTTTGGGAAATACTGGTACAGTACACACTTTATTTTTGAAAAATTTTCACCTCACAAATAGAATATTATGTCAAGAATGTGTAAAAATCTTATACAAATCAGAGTTGATATGGTATAAAAAAAATTAAAAAAATCTTTCAACAGCATTGCAAACAATTTGAATATAAATCAACTTTATTTCATCTTGTTGTCTGCTGATTAAATTTTTACATATAGTTTTGAGCTGACTTTTAGGTATTTGATTTCAAATTTGATAATTGGGTAAGTGGGTTTCTTCTTTATCTTATTTGATAGTCAGCATCTTTGTATCTCATTAATTCAATTATTAAACTCACGATTTGGATGATAAAATCATAAACTATGGAATATCCATTCAATTCGTTTATTTTGCCTTGAAGAAAATGTAATGTCCGGCAAGCTGTAGACACACCTGAAATTGTTGCAAACTTAGTCAATTTGTGGAACTAGTTGAGCCTAGCGCTTCCACAGCCCGTGGACCATGCGCGTATGCTCGCCCAGGCTGTACTTGTTCTTGAAGACGCGCCGGCAGTGGGGACAGGCCGCAGGGGGGAAGCCACCGTGTTGGGTACGGATGTGACGCCGCAGGTTGCCCAATGACAGCGTCGCCGGGCAGTGCGGACATCTCGCAGTCCTCCCTGCCGGGGAGAGGAGGCAACAGCTCAGCGTGTGCACCCATACAGCTCAGTAAATATGCAAAGGTGCTCACTGGCAGGTCAAGCAAGGAATGAGAAAGGGCAGAAAGATTCTGGAAGTTATGAGAACAAAGAAAGGAAAATTAAAGGATATATAGCATTTGCACGGAAACTGTATTGACAAGAGACTGAATAATAAGGATGAAGGATTTTATTATCTTCAGCAATGCTATTAGTATTTTGTTCTTTCGTCTGTTTAAATGCAGTCCTTAAGGGCCTATTAACATATTTATGGAAGTATAAGCCAATGAACACTTTTATTTCAGAAACCAGGCAATGCAGAAGAAGAAAATAATGTATATGGCTAAAGTGTAATATATAAGATCATCCCATGAATGGAGTTGGCCTGTAATTCATTAGAACCATTTATCGTATGTGTTAACGATTATGAAAATTACAAATGAAACATCAGACAGTCAGAGACATGATAAACATCCCACTCTATATCTTTTATTAAAGGACAATTTTTCTGTACTACCAGAAGCCAGAACATAAAATCAATGAATATTGTTTATCACAACAAACTCTATGACCAATCCTGAAAGGATTTTGAGAATGAAACCTAATCACATCTTATGCCACAGCCCACAGGACTCATAGACAAATTGTATTAATTTCCGTAAATCAAAGAAACAGAACCAGACAATCACCTGTCAATCAGTTTGAATGCTATACTTCAACTAAATGGATAGTTTGTTCCAAAAAAAATAGTAATTTTACAATAACAGATTGTGGTATCAGCACAATGTGTCTGAGGAGCCTGGCAGTAATGCATCTTATTCTAAAGCGACAAGTCCTAAAACTGTACAAATTTCTGCTATTACATTAACAGTATAACTATGAGGGACATAGAGGAAACATTATCTTGTCTTGTGGTTTCAGAGTGTTTGATGTAATAAATTGTGCATTTATGAAATCAGGCAATGGAATAAGTATGAAATACAACTGAAAATCAGCGATATCATTTAAAAAGTAAATGCAGGAAAATTTAGTTGGTTTGAGACTGCACGTATATAATCTTTTGAATTTTCTTCACAGTTTTTTATGCAGCCACATGCTTCACCTGAGTTCTTCACACTACAATTTACAAAATTGTTTGTATCTCCATCTATTATATGTTTCATATAAACAGAGATTTTATCAGTGTTAACTTATTCATCAAAAAAGAGACCAAACATATAGTTAGAAAGAAAGAAGGAAACCTAAGTAAAGGAATAATTAATCAGCACAAATACCAATTTACAGCTGGATATTTAAAAAAACACACACACACAATACAATGAGCCAACTGTATCAGATTATGACATTATGGTATATTAACTCACCTAATTTCAATGTAAGTGGTTGTATAGTGTGTATGTTCAAAGATGAGGTTAAATTCCACTTTACTTCGTTGTATTGCCTTATTGTGAACCCCAGTGAGATAATTTCAGGATGACTTACTAATACAATATCTTCACTCAGACAAACATGATATGACAATCTCTTTATGCATAGTAACAAGGTCAGATAAAATAAGATTCAAGAAGGCAACACACATCTGAATGATAATGAAGGGATTATTAAATAAACTGTACAATTTTGTGAGTATATATATATATATATACACAGTCCAGTCACATTAATGTGACCACCACCTTCTTTCGACGTCAACGTGAGATAACCAATCACAGAAGGCAGGTGCAGCACAATACAGTGGAGTGTATATAAAGGATGTCCTAGGGCATCGGAAAGCATTTCAATTGTTGGCGTAATGCAGAAACGTAGCGATTTATCCGACGTCCAAAAGGACATGATTATTGGCTTTAGGACCAAGGGTGGAATCATTTCGGAAACGGCTAATTTTGTGAACTGTTCACGTGTCGCCGTGGTAAAAGTATACCGTGCATGGCAAAATGGCACTACTTCAAAATCAGCGGCGTGGAATATGTGGTGCACCACGGGCGATAGATGACAGAGCCGAACGAAGATGCGTTCCGGTAAATAGACCTTCAACTGTTGAGCAACTGACCGCCCAGATGAACCAAGGGATTACCAAGAGTGTATCCTCAACAAACGGTTCAGCGAACGTTGCTGTGCATGGGCCTCCACAGCAGACGCCTAGTTAATGCACCTACCGCTAACTGTTGTTCATCGGCGACGAAGGCTGGAATTTGCACGCCAGTACAGCAACTGGACGTCCAAAGAATGGCGACAGGTGGCTTTTACCGATGAATCACGTTTTATGCTCCATCGGACAGATGGACGTTGGCACATACGGCGTGAAACGTCTGAAGGGCAAACACCCAGGGTGGAGAGAGAGCATTATGGTCTGGGGAATGTTTTCCTGGCATTCACTGGGTGAACTCATCATTGTGGAAGGCACGATGGATCAGCACAAGTACATATCTGTCCTTAGCGGACCATATCCACCCCTACATGAGAATAATTTTTCCTCAGAATGATGGCATCTACCAGCAGGACAATGCGAGGTGTCATGCAGCTCGCAGTGTATGTAAGTGGTTTAAAGAGCACCAGGATGAGTTTACCTTACTCTCCCCTGGCCAGCAAACTCACCAGATTTAAACCCAATCGAGAATCTGTGGGAACCACCTCGATCGGGTTGTTCGCGCCATGGATCCCTCAACCGCGCAATCTAGCGCAGCTGGCCACGGCACTGGAGTCGGCATGGCTCAACATCCCAGTGAACACCTTCAGAAACCTAATTGACTCTGTTCCTGCACGCCTCGCAGCGATCCGTTCTGCCAAAGGTTGTTATTCTGGTTTTTGAGAGGTGGTCACATTAATGTGACTGGACTGTGTATATAATGATTAGTACCATGGTTCACAATTACAACAAAAATTTTAACAAAAAGGAATGCAAAAAGTGCAGTTACTGCAATTGGATACTAGAACATTCTTGAACGACTCCAAAGATAAAACCCTCATAATTTGTGCAGGGGACAATCAGAATTTCTACATACTTCCACAGTGTGAATTTGTCCACTTCAAAATTGTGTACGCACAGTGAAAAGATAGGAAGAGGGTGAAGATCCCAAGAAATTTTGGAGCCAACTCCAAGGACCAAGCTAAAAGCAGCATTCCTGAGTTCAAAAACCACTCCAACCATTTAGAAATGGCTTATTTGATGTTATGAAAATACAAGACACTCCATGAAAATGAGGCCAGTTAATCAAAATAATCCCAGTGAGAGTTAAAATAATTCTATACTCAGTCATGGAGAAATTTCCACGTACACTGAGCAGATAAATATGAAGCTCAATCATAGAGTTTAAAAAATTTATTTTAGTGAAGAGGGAACAAATAGTTGATGCCCTGGTGATACCAACAATACAGCTTTAAACGAGTTCTCAAAAAAAAATTCACTTTCATAGAGCTTCCAGACAGTATACCTGCAAGATACACTGTCCACCGATTTGAATCCTAGAGTGCCTGTAAGATCAAATTAAAACTCACTGCTCATTGTAAAAACAAATCATATTGTATAATTAACGTTTTTTTTATTTTCTAGCTGGTCTTAAAAAGCGTCTAAAAGTTTCACACCATAATTAATTATTTTAAATGCTGTAATGGGATTGGTAACTAAATACACTTTTGTGTTTACCTGTGTTGTATCATTTATCGTTCAAATGATGAAGTTATATGCTAACTTTGGCATGAACAAATAATCCATACTGGAAATCAAAAGCCTTCAAATATTACTTTCACTGTTATTCAAATTGATTTTAACAGATGTCGCTAAAATCATTTCTTTGTTATGAGAATGTAATAAATGTCATATTGACATCCAAAATATATTTTATTGCAGAATAATCTTCTGTCATTGATAGGACTAATATTTAAAGCAATCAGATTTCATGATTATTAAAATTTTAATCATAAAAAGCCAAAGTAAAGGAAAGGGTTTATCCAACACTGATGAAGAAACCATTTTTCTGACATGTCCGGTTATTACAAAGTAGTGCCACAACTTTTGGACTTGTCTATACAAGGAAGGTATTTCAAAAGCTATATAGTAAGAATCTTATAGCTATAAGCAACAGAGGAAATGAAAAAAATATGGGGAAAAAAGAAATATGAAATGTTTCAAGTAAAACAAAGTGATGCAGTAAATTTTAAAAAGTAAAAAATGAGGAATGGATTATTAATGAGAAGTGTGCAAGAATTTTGAAATAAAGCAATTTTATTCAGTGAAGTAAATTGCATTCAAGGCAATAACTTATTTTAAGAAGCAAAGAGGTTGGACATGTGTTTACTTCGTTTACTGCCCAGACTTGATCTTTCATTCACATCTCCATTGGCTCCACTCAATCTTCCAAAATAGAATATTCGATTCCACCAATCATGACAAATCATTTTTTTTACCATTTATTACTGACCTTAATTTTTTTCTCCATACTCCATGTTGTATAGGTTAAGAATAACTTGAAATTCAGAGCTTGTTTAGCTCCAGGATAACTCATTTTCATGAAGTGCCTTTCTACGTAATGTTGACTAACTACAAACTGTCACAGTGGTCTTTGACCTCCAGGAAACTGATTCTGGTGAAAACCTTGTGGTCAGTTCCAAACTGTATCAGGTTCCTCGCCCCACTTCCTGTCTTCTGTGAGCACACAAATCCAAAGAGGACTTGTTCATGCTGCAGGGGGATAATTGCCATTCTCCAATATATAGAAAGATTTGCCTGACCCTTGCATATATCACGAGGTGTTACCTCAGAAATGTTCAAAAATATTCTAGAATGTAATTGCAATGATTTTCTTTAATGTATTTACTCTTTTAAAAATATTTACTGCTATTATGTGTCACATTTGCAATAATTGTACTTTCCATTAATACTTTTATCAAAAAATTTATTGTAACTCTGGGACACCACAGCACCAATTTATTGAAAACCGAGAACTTAGTCAATATGGTTGCACTACAGTTAGCAGGTACTGTTCTCCAGTGTTCGCAATATTTTAAAGAAACTACTTGTAAGGAAAACTGGTATTTTAGAAATTATTGTATTGCTGATTGCTTCAAACTGAAAATTAATAGGCACGCAAAATATCCATTGTAAAACTACTAAAAATCTTCACATTCTAAGGTCATTTGAAGTAATCTGTACCTATCATGGGGAAAAAGATATTGATATACGAAATGGTACAGGTCAATAAGGATTATCAATAGTGTTATTTAAAATCATTATCAGTTCTCCACAAAAATTTCAAACATAACATTCTCCAAAATGTTTGAAAGAGAAAATACTTGTTACAAGTATCAGACCACGTCATCAACAAAAAAAGTAGATTTCTCAATCTAGTTCACCAAGAATGAATTCACTTTTATGTTAGGGAAACTTGACTATAACGATGAATAAAACCTTAAACTTGCAACAAAGAAAATCAGAAGTAAACTACATTAAGCAATTTTAGGCACAATAGCAAACTTGATAACCAAAACAGAATTTTTGACTTCCATTACCTCTTTCCTCAATATTTTTGTTATACTGCACTGCTGGACTCTACGAAAGCAATAAGTTGTTAACTCATATACTCTCAAAACTCATCCATTATCTGTACTATTCTATCTGACGGTCAACAAATGGTGATGGTAGTTTTCTGGCTTTCTCATCTTATTTTCACTAATGACAGGGATTATGAAATAGAAAGCAGTAGTCATAACCATTACTAAATACGGTTATTGATGCTAATATCTATTGCAAGTTGTTTACATTATTTTCCCTGGGTAGCAATATTCAACAGATACAAAAGATTGAAATTTAAAACACCAAACTGCTTCATCCACAACAATCAGAACATTCATTAGTATGGTTCAACATATGTGAAACTACACTGGCAGAAATTAAAAGTGCAACATCCAGAAAGGAATGGTGGAATTTTAAGAAACTTTGTAGATATAACCAGAAGAAATAATAACAAATTGATATTGATCAGGCTGTGTTTATTACCTTTAGATACAGTTGCCAGTAAGAAGTGCACCCACCTTGAGCACCCATACATTTGAGGATCCTTGCCAGCATTGAATCAATAAGTGTTTGAATGTCTTCTTGAGGTATGTGTCTCTACACCTGCATGTCTTATGCAGTAAGCTGTCACACATTTCTGCTAGGTGACCATGTGATCTAATGTGTCTACTGCTGGCATCCCAGACATGCTCTACTAGGGACAAATATAAGGACCGTGCAGTCGGTATTGTGATTGTAATCCCTTGCAAGGCTTCTGTTCTAATGGGCCCTGTTGGAAAAAGTGATTTAAATGGTGGATATGAAGGGTTCACAATAGGGTGCAGCACCCTGTCTGCTTAGTGGTGAGCTGTCATTGTGCCTTCAAAACCAACTCAATCCTACTGTCGAAACTGATTGCTCCCAAACCATGAAATCAGTGGCTAGACCTGTCTGAAATTCTGAAACCACAGCAGGGTAAGCCTGTGTACATGTTGTTTATTATCACCATGCATTTGCATGATTGCGTATTAAGCCCATTTTTACCATTTATTGCATATTTTACCTAAAATCTAGTGATGATGCATATTTTCGCTATATTTAAAATATTTTTCGGTAGTTTACCTAGTTAATAAATAAAACCTTATGCTGTAGACAGCAAAACCTACTAGCAGCACAGAAGTCTATGGCGACTCGCTGAAGAACTATTGATTTCATCAACAAAGAAAGTGTTTCTTAAGGCATGTTCTCGTAATAATTCCTATAAAAGAAATTGTCAAATGTGTCTCTACCTTCAGAAGCAGTGGTAACTCGATGGACAATGTGGGTTGAAGCTGTACTGTTTTGCAATGAACATTTTGAGGGCATTAAAGGTGTAGTAAATGACTTTGAGAGTGGAGAAGCTATGACGGTTTCTCATTACAAGGAAGCATTTAACAGTTCTAGTATTAAAACCATAGCTGTGATTAGCATTCATTTTTCCCATATGCCTACAAGTGTCATAAGGCTTGAAACTCAATTTATTGAGATAATGAATAAAATCCGAATTGTCAGAGGTATTCCTGTGTAAACTTAAAGTGAAGTTTGAAAATATTTTGAACAATAACCCAAGTTTTGAACCTTTGTGTCAAATTTATAGTTTTAGTAATGGGTCGGGTGAACTTTTTTCCAGAAGCAAAGACTACTAACACAGCAACCAATTTCAAATACTGCCCAGTTACATTAGTGAATGTGAAACGCACCATATTCACTTGTAAAAATATTTAGAGAGATCGAAGAAACAATCTCACTATTGAATATTTAGAACAGTACCCAATTGTTTATGTTTACAAAAGTAAAAAAAAAAGAAGTTAAATAATTGTTAATCATCGAATTTATAAATATTTTATTCAACTACTTACTAATTCCATGCTGATTTTGAAATAAAAAAATCTAAAAATTACTATTTTTATATTATATAATGTTGCATATTTTGACACTTTTCACACACGTATTTGCATGCATATTTCTAGCTTTTTGTGTTGCATATAATCCAGTCTCTAACCATTACTTTGCCACAGAAAGAATTGTGACATGTCTCTAAACACAATTGGATGCAATTCATGTGTCCATTTTCATTTTGCATTACACCAGGTTAGAAAATTCTGACAGTAAAATCATGTTAATGGAACACATTACATTGGGTCAGAGTTTGTAAACCAGCTTCAAGCAATTAGTTTATGGGAGGGGAGCTCTCTGTAACCACTGCCTGGATCTGGCCTGCAGTAATCCATCTGCCTGCAACAACCACCCACACTGGTTGTCTTCTTTATGGTCCTGTGCCAGCTCTTGGAGTAATTCTTTCATCCACAGTGTAACAAGTCTGTATACTTACATTGCACTATGGCTAATCCTTTAGCAGATTTCAAGAAATGATGTGCCCATTGCAAACACACCAATTCTCCGACCTCTTTCATAAACATCTGGGTGTAGAGGATTATCACTCTTTGCCTAAGCATGCTTGGTCAACAAGAACTTGTGGTCAAAACAGTCTCATGTTACATCACACTGTTCACCTAAAAAACAGCAATTGTGCACAGTAAACAGCCCCATAATTCCCATATTATTGCAGGTAAAACTTTCAATTTTTTTAATTATTTAATCTTTTCATTCATTTATAACAACTCCGTATGGGTGTTGCACTTTTAATTTCCACCAGTGTATTTTATAAAACAAACAGAACTGAAATATGAAAGGCAGAACAGAATTTTATCAAATTTGACTAAAACATTGCAGTAAAATCACTTTTGTCTCTAAACATTACTTAAATATGGTAGATGAGAACTAAAGAGGAAGTGGCAGTGACGAAAATAGTAGAAGTACCAATGTTTGCTGTTGTCGCTATTTAAAGTAATGAGCACTTTTTATGCTTGTTCACTAGCATTAAGACACAATTTTGGAATATGTATATTAAGAATTTATGAATGTCTACTTAAGTGTTACAATGTGGGCAATAAGAGAATAAATGGTAGATTCAACATCAAACCATTACGCAGATTTAAAACGTTCAAAAACTATTCTTCTTAATTTTCCTGGGAGGGATTTATCAGTAAAAAAGAAGAACTGCAAAGTACAATTGTTCATGAAATTCATACCTTTAATTGAAATGTATTTCGTGCTAGATATCTTCCCCAAATACTACAATGGGATTTTCTGCTAATCTTCCAAATGTTGTTTGATGAAAACCTTATGTAAAATGTTGCAACATATTTATGTAGAAAGGTGTATTTTATCAATAGTCTTCAAATAATGTTTAAAATTTATTCTAGTCAACAAATAATAATTGAAATAAGATATTTCATCATTATAAATATGTTTTATGCTTTGTAGACATCTGGTCACTAAAGGCAGGAAAGGAGTGGGACAAGGAACAGGAAGAACTTCAGCCATGGGTTTTTGAAGGAACCATCCCGGCATTATCTGTGATCTGGAGAAACCATGGAAAACCAAAATTTGGATGGCCGGATGGAGGTTCGTACCCACGTCCTCCTGAATGTGAGACCAGAACGTTAACCATTCACCCACCGCCCTCAGTCCAAATATTTAAAAGTTCCAAAATTCGAACATTAAATTAGTATTCATTTCAATACCAGTTCATGATCGAAATTAAATTCAATGCAACCAGCATTTAATAGTTGATCAAATCATCAATCTTTATAAATACTTTTGAATTCTGTGAGAAGTTAATGTGTATTATACAGGTTATATTGTTACTGGCAACCAATAAACACTACTGTCCACTTTTTCAAAATTAGCAAAACAAAGGTTTCTTATCTCTCAGTGGAAGAATCAGATGGCTCAAAATGATTGTTGCAACTTTCCAGGACATTTCAAAAAGTTACATTCTATTGGTTCCACGTATACTCCTGGTACACCTGAACTTCTAAAAAAATTAATGTACATCATAATCAATAAGGATGTTTTAAAATATCAGCAAAAAAGGGAGACAAATATTGAATGGCAAAGTTTTATTTCCATCTTGGGAATGAAGTTATCAGAAGAAAAAATTAACTATTTCAAATCAATTACTTCTTTATTTAAAAACAATTTCCTTATTTTTTTTTTTTTATTTTTTTTACACATTCCATTTGCTTTCACTCTAATTCACAAAAGTTATAATACATGTTTTTAGAATGAAGCTCAAATTACTACAAACTAAAAAATATCATGATAATAGTGTGAGCAAAAAATGTTTTATGACAGTGAAATAAAGAAGGATAGGGATAACAAATTCTACACTTACCATAGGTAAAGGTGCCAGGGCAGAGATAAATAAAAAAATGACACACGTAACACAATATTTTGGCAGTGAACATTAGTCTTCTAGGTAGCTGGGACACTGCGCAAGGTGGGCCGAAGTGATCTCTCTGATGAACACCATGGTAGGCATCGATGTGATCACATCAGACCACAAGACTAAGGTTCACCACTGAAATAGTGTGTTACATGTGAGTGTCTTATCACTCTCCTCTGCAGCCTTCAATACAAATGAGAAAAATGAACCATCATTTAGGACAGACAATAGAGCAGCTACCAAAAAAGAGCACCCTACAATTATGAATTTTTGCATTAAACTGTTTTGATGCGGTAGATCATATTGTGTATTAGTTGGAAATCATGGCTTTACTGACAATTCTTTCCTTAATGACTCTCAACTGAATAAAAGGAGAGGAAGGAATTCAAATCAGGAACAACAAGGAGAGAGAAAGGAATTAATACAGTACCAAAATAGAAGAAAAACAATATCTAAGTCAATAAACTATTATACAGGGTGTCAACAAATGAATATCGGGGTTTTAATGCTTTATAAGATTTATTACATTATCCTTACAGTTATAAATGATATGTCAAATGAAAGAGCAACTCAAACAGTTTTATATACAAGCTTACAAGTGTTCTATGTGGGCACCATTTGTCACACGGCACACGTCAAGTCTGTAGCCGAGTTCTTCCCAAACGTTGAGCAGTGTGTCTTCAGTAACTGTTGCAACAGCTGCTTCAATCCTCTGTCGTAATTCAAGGAGGTCGGCTGGTAACGGAGGCACATACACACGATCCTTGATGAAACCCCAAAGGTAGAAATCGCATGGCGTTAGGTCAGGTGAACGTGGAGGCCACGCATAGCAAGCTCTGTCATTGGGCCCCTTGCGGCCAATCCAGTGGTCGGGTACAGTTACGTTCAACCAACCGCGTACTTCGTTATGCCAGTGAGGTGGCGCACTATCTTGCTGGAAAATGAAGTTCTCTGGTTCATATTGTTCCAACTGAGGGAAGAGCCATTGCTCTAGTGTATCAAGGTAAGAAGTACCAGTTACAGTCGGTTCATCAAAAAAGAAAGGTCCGTAAACTTTCCGCCGGGATACGGCACAAAAAACATTGATTTTAGGGGAGTCTCGTTGCACTTGTACGATCTCTTGAGGATTTTCTGAGCCCCAGATCCGCACATTATGAGTGTTAACATGTCCACTGAGGTGAAAGGTCGATTCATCACTGAAGACAACATGATGTAGAAAATCTTCATCGTCATGTAACAACATTTCGTTAGCGAATTTGGCACGTAAACCATGGTCTGCAGGCTTTTAGGCCTGTAACAACTGTAAACGGTAAGGATGTAGTTGCAAGCGTTTCCTTAAAACTTTCCAAACAGTCGACTTAGAAATTTCTAATTCGTGACTAGCCTTCCGAACAGATTTCTTTGGGCTACGAGTGAACGACTCTCTCACTCGCTCAACAGGCTCTTCGCTAACTCTTGGTCGTCCCGCGCTCTTCCCTTTACAAAGGCAGCCTGTATCTTCAAACTGATGATACCATCTACGGATGTTATTGTCACTTGGAGGATCACGCCCGAACTTAATGCGGAACGCACGCTGCACAGTAACTACAGATTCAGTCTTTGCAAACTGTAAAACACAAAACGCTTTCTCTTCACTTTGCTACTACCGCATTCTAGCGGAAACATTTCACGCACATGCGCACTAGTGCCAACGAACAAAACTGTTTGAGTTGCTCTTTCATTTGACATATCATTTATAACTGTAAGGATAATGTAATAAATCTTATAAAGCATTAAAACCCCGATATTCATTTGTGGACACCCTGTATATACTGATACTGAATGTTTTATTTCATTTTGTATACATAAACTTCTAGAGTTGTGGTGGTTTCTACTGGAGCAGAAGCAGGGAAGGAACAGAATTGGAGAATGAGGTAGTTCATGGAGAAAAAAGAATAAGTTATCTCCAGTTAAACTCTAGTGGATGGCCAGTACCCAGTATTTACTGATAAATCTGCATCTACCAACCAGAATAATTGCTGTTAAATCTGACAGCACAAACTATGAAACAGGAATTAAGGACTTTGTAATTATGTGAGGTGACAAGTGCCATAACTGGATGGGCAGCACGTAAGGTTAACACTTAATATATAACCAATTTTAGTCAGACTTAAGAAGGAACCATGTCCGTTGTTGTAAATTATACAAGAACTTTTGTACACAGCATAGCGGCCTATTTAAAGCCAAGGATCAACTAAGTTATCTTATTGAATGAATATCGATATTTGTGTACCAGAAATTAGCCCAGAAGAGGCTTTATTGAAGATAAGGCATCTCATTTCAGGGCAGGTCTAAAGGAAATTATAGCATTGTCAAGGTATTTTTTTATGAAGGAATCAAAGCTTAGGATAGATGTTACAAGAAGTAGATAGTCAAATCCAGTTTTGAAGTGGTTATTGGAGTGTAGTGTTGAAAAGTTATTATGTGGAAGGTCACATAGATATTTGCAAGATAATAAATCTGGATCAATATTATGGAAACACAGTAATGAGGGAATGATGATCAGGACATGTTTGTCTCCTAAGGATACTCAGGCTATATGGAAATGAATGTTTTGTTTAAAATGGTCTAAGATATTATTATGTGGGTTAGTTGGTGTGATAGAGGTTGAGAAGTTGGATTTGGTACTGAAGGGAGATACATCAATTTCTATTAAGGTAAAATAGAGCTGAGAGTAGGCTGGAATAAAATTCAGTGTATGGTACAGCTAACTTTGAAGGCAGTCAAATGTCCAAATCATAACAACATCAGCTAAGAATCTGGGTAATAAGAACAGTTTTAAAGAATTTATGAGTGTGAATTATCATTGAAAGTGGACAAGGCAGAGATTAAAACAGAATATATCCATTACAAGATCATTATTATAAATTTTGAAATGAAATTTCAAGAAAATGTTTCATAGTCCTTGCTTCTCATTCAAGGTCGATGTTAGAACTGTCATATCAATTGCAATAAAAGAGTGTCATTAGGAAATGGTTTATACAATGAAGTAATATGTTATAGAAAATTCCAGCTTCTTTAGATGATATTTTAATGATTTGGGAACATAAGAAAAACACCCTCTGCCATAATACCATACTTCACTGGTTCTCATGCCTCTTTCCCTCTATAATTTTCACATGAATACTTCCATCCTAAACAAAACAACTAGCATCCAACAATATTCACTATAATAGCAGCCAAATATTCCATCCAGCTTAAGCATCTATGACTCATTCTCTTTTTCAAATTTTGAGTGCATAATAATATTACCCAAATCTAAATAACATTTTCTCTGGGCTTATATTGCTACCAGTAACATAACTACCAGCTAAGTTCAATCATGTTCTGAAATGAGATTCATCCTCCACAATTCTCCTCTTTGATCCAAAACATTCATCAGTATATCTCCTAACAGACACCTAACTCCCACCCGATCATACAATTGGCTCTTATATTATGGTATTCTAAATATGAACTATCAAGAAATCTGTCATTTACCAATTAACTTGTAACAACTAATCTGCTTCCTCCACAAGTCTGGCAATGAACCAATTGCCCATGGGAATGAATGTTTACAGCAAAATCTTGCTCGACCAGTTCTGTCACTTGGAACCAAACATAAAACCCATAATCTCAGTTTCACTACACTTCCATGTTGTGAGAGTGCTCTCTGCTAGCAACAGCTCCTATGAAGTTAAGCGATCAGAACTGATTTAGCAGATATCTTGCACTTACCCAGTCTCAACCTGAGCAGTATTACTATCTTCAACCTTCCCCTCCCCCCTTTTTCCTTGTGAATATTCACTATTAGTATTGCTTTATTCTGCAACAATTGGCTTGCTACCCCTAATGTTTATTTTCCCTTTTTTTAAAAACTCATAAAGCAAAAGATGCTCAAGAGCAAATCCAGACAAAAATTAGGGTAGAGAAACAAATCACCGCTTACCACAATCAATGGTAGGGTGTGATAGAAAGATTGATAAATACACACATAAAACACTGTAATTACATCATTCATCAGCAGAATAACATAATGTTCATAGGGAGGAGTGCAAGCCATGTGAGCATTTTGCCTTCCACACCCATTCCAAGCACTCCATATACTTCTCCTGATGAAGGGTATATTCAAAATGATCACAGTTTTATGCATGTCTAAATTCATGTGTCAATGCATCCTACCACCTACTAAGGTAAGTGGACGATTCCCCCTCTATCCTTATTTTAACTGAATTTAATATCCGGCAACTTTTGTTGCTTTTTAATCTTTGTATAGTTCTGTTCATTCCAGTTATTTCTCTTTATTACTTTCTCTCTTTCCTTATTGGAAATTCAAAACCCTCCCTTTTCCCGTTGTTTTATGCATTTAACCAACACTAAACAACAAATTGTAACAAGTACAACTGATTTACATGTGTTCACAACAGGTTTAAATCCCAGAATTCCATTATTGTTCTATGTTCATGTTTTTGGATATCTGCACTGTTCTGTTTTCATCTTTTGTAAAGTATGGTTCCTTCCTCTTTTCTTAACTACATACGACAATAATTTAAAAAATGATGTACAACGTTATGAATAAAAAACAAAAACAAAGGAAGTTAAATTGTATGCAGCAATGTTGTGACAATAAAAATTGTGAGTCTGACAATGTTACGCAATATTCAAGATTATCCCCAGTTGTTTGAGAAAACCTAAAACATTTTGTGCTCTTTTACAGAAGTGTACACATGAAACATATTGCATGTTTCAGTCAACCTTTTACATGACGAAGGGGCCACCTGAAATATTGTGCACTATATTATATACATCTATACCACAGCTGAAGCAGCAAATACAACAAGAGTGGGGTGGGCGGTGAAGGAAAAGGAATGATAGGATGTGGCACCATTCTTGAAACAAAACTTTTTCTCTCTTTATTTGCAGAGCTTATATTCCCACTGTGCGTCTGTAATGATATTAAGGAAAAAAGAAACGGCTTTTAGGCAATATATATAACAAAGCATCACTCACCAAGGTTGAAAGCTGTGATGAGTGAAACACATATGAGTCAAACAAAAATATATACCATATTTCAGTTTTACACCTTATTCATGTGCTAGGGACTGAGTCATATTGTTCGGGAGGTGGTGTGCACACGCTGAAGTTACCACTTTACCACAATGTGGTAAGCTTTGGCATGTGCACACCACCTCAGGTCCCTAGCACATGTACAACTGAAATATTGTATATATTTTTGTTTGACTCATATGTGTTTCACTCATCGCAGCCTTCAACTTTGGTGAGTGATGAGTCTTTTTCCTTATCCTTTGTTACTTACATTTCTCTGTATTACGACTGCACATTAGCTTGCCTTTCAGTTATAGTGTCCCTGTATTTGTTTTTCTACATCATATTTTTTTCAGCCAAACAGTTGCATCAATAGGTTTATTTAACCTTGACTGTGGTTTGGACAATCATAAGATCGTCTTCTTCAGAAGGACTCGTGGAATTACATACATTCAGAAAGGAGCCAAATAACTCTTGTCATATCACAATGCGATGTGCATTTATGTCACTGGCTATAATGTAAATTTTAAAACTTCTATTATATTGTCAAACATGTTAAATACATATGTCCACCGGTCCAAAACGTACATGTTGGGCGGGTGATTTCCGCCGACTCGGCCGATCCAATGATCGTAGATAACGCAGTCAAGGTTAAATAAACCTAACTGATGCAACTGGTTGGCTATCATTTTCACCTGAACAACTCTGACCGTTGCTGAAATGCAGCCATGTAAAAAAAATCTAAAATCTTATTTCGTGTTGGCCATTATTTATTACACAATCAAAATTGTACACTGTAGGAGTCATAGTAAAATTCTAAATACTGTAAAAACTGACATATGAAAGAACAGAATTAACTACAGGAAAGTAGGCTATAAAATCATTCATTTCATTATACAACATAAATATTATTAGTATTTTAGCTCAGGATATTGAAACCATCTACAACAGAATTTAGGTTTTAGAAAATTGTGAATTAGTTTTTTATCTATATTCTCTTGGTTAATCAACCTAATACATTACACAAACACATTACAAAGAACTTGACAAATTACTGCTTATAACATTTTTTTCCTATTCACTGCTTTTTAATTATTTTCATTAATTTGTAATAATAATAAAAATTGGGTACGAAAAATATGAACCAACAATTGACACTGGTGAAACAAAAATGACAAAATACAATGAATATAAATTCTTAAATTAAGTAGCCTTGGCACCTACTTATTACATTTATGTACTGAATAAGTGCTTATTGTTAGTGTGAGAACTTGAATCATTTTATCAGTTTATGTCTGCTTTTCCATGCTAAATGACTTTTGTGTAACTGAGCATTCGTTAATCCTCTCCAACTTCTAATTTACAATGAAATCAGTATACTTCTTTCCACTTCCTCTGTGTGTAACAACTTATTAAGGATCTCGAAACAAATATAAAACATTCTACTAACATTCTGCCTAAAACAAGGAACAAGACATCTTAGAATAAAATTTATACTACAGATGTTCAGAGTCATATAATATTCAATTTTGGTAACAAAATAAATTTTGATAGAAAAATATTGAAGAAACTGTTCTGTCCATGAACACACAATGTGATAACACTCTTGTGGGGGCAGTTATATATTTATAATTTAGTCTGAAGATGCTAGAATGGTTAATATGGTGTCAAGCTATATCCACATTGGAATAAGTCTACTTATCAATCCAAACGGTGAACCAGTAATTTGTGTCTTTCTAAATTCGCTTTGCGACTGAATGCTCTGTTACACAAGTTGCAGGTTGTCTCCCCAGTGTGTAGCTTCTTGTGTGCTGTCAAATTTGAAGGGTGTCTGAAGCTTGCTTCACAGATATCACAGGCAAACATTTTCCTTGTAGCTGACATATCTCCCTGTACAGTATCAAAACTGTATACACCTGAAGAAAGAGAAACTTGTAGCAATACCACATACATATGACAATGTTACTGGTTCCAAACACTGTCTACATAGTTTCCTAATAGTAGCTTAATTATTTTGTTTAAGTCTTTCAGCACAAAGCAGCACATTTAAGTCAACAAAGTGGAATGACTCAAGTCGATGAGGAGTTTATTCAAACAGAAACAATGAAAATGAAGCTCAAAATCCAAACAACTAATCACTGTCTACTTAGGATAAACATCTTAATATAATATTCATTCAAACCAATGTCTCAGATAAAAATTAATTTATGGCATGCCAGGGTGCACTTTTAAGTAATGAATCGCACTATAGTTTAGGCTTCCTTTTTCAAATGTAGGCAGGCGTTTCATACAAATGAGGTTACAGAAAAATATTAAATCTTGTTGGTCACAGTGAAACTAAATAGGCAAGAAAAAAATTAAAGCAAATTTTTCAAGTTTTACCATAAATCAACTGAAGAAAATATCACACACAGCAGAATCAATGGCAAGAAGTGGATTGGTTCCCCACCTCCCCTCATCTCTTCCCCCTCATTTATATAGTTTAATCTCAAACTGGTTTCAAAAATCTACTGTCAATATTATTCATAAAAATATAGAAATTTAGGACGTTTGAATTTCAGATATAATAAGCAGTTTATAAAAAAAATGTCTTGGTCAAGTACTTTAACTAGTTAATCCAAAACTTAATGGAAAAATATAACTGTACATATCACCGAAAAACAAAATTTTCAGTACATAATCACCAGCAAAGTCAGTGGATGTCACAGTTGAAACAACATACTTTTTTGTTATTATTATTATTATTAGTAGTAAAATTTCCTTTTATTATTATTTAATTGCGATGGCAATTCCCCCAGTCACCAATTTATCCCCCCCCCCTTTTTTTTTTTTTTTTTTTTTTTGTTAATCGGAATGTTAAATTCCTCCCCCATTTACTATTATGATTTACAAATTTTAATTCTAAATTCCTTAAGTGTTTTTGGAAAATTATTCATCATTACACTTGGTAATTTGTACCAATCCCTGTCACCCTTACCAGCAAAAGAAAATTTTCCCACTCACTTATGCATGAAATTGAGCGCAAGCGTGTGGTCATGGTCACCTTTCCCATTCCATGCACTATTCCTAATTCTTTGGCCAATATCCCTACCCAATAACTCAGGTAATAAGAACTTCCAGAAGACATAAAAACTGTTAACTGTGTTCTACTCGTATGCTATCTGGGTGGTGCTATGTCTATTGTAAAATGTCGATACTTCAGCCCAGATACTTCTGCCTTCTTTCAAAACTGTGCTAAAGAGTTTCCTTAAAATTTTTCTTTCTTGATTTTCAATATCTTTAATCAGTGATCTACCCCACTAATCAAAGTTACCAAGTGTATAATGCCTCTGGTTTGATATGTGTTTTATAGTTTCTTCACATTTCGGGATACTGCCCTTTTTTAAAAATCTGTTCCAGGGGAATAGGTGAATCTATAGGCTTTTGTAATCTAGACAGTTTTGCAAGTTGAATAATTTCTCCTAGGTATCTGACTTTAGTTACTAGAGAGACATTGCTATATCATGTTTCCGTCGGTTTTTCATTTTGGTACCGAGAAGTACCCTTATTAGGAGTTACTAAAATGGAGAGAATAAGGAATGAAGTGATTAGATGCACCATAAAGGAGGAATCCCTACATGAAAGGGTAGAGAGGACCAGAGATGGTATGGACATGTAAAGAGAATGGAGGTTCAGAGAATCCTAAGAAAAAATCCACAAAATTAAGATGCATGGTAAATAACCCAGAGGAAGACCAAAAGATGGATGGCTGAAAGGAGTGGAGGAGTATGTACACAAGAGAGGAGAGGACTGAACAAAGTGGTGACAGAGAGGTGGTGGGATGAAAGAAGGAAATGGAGAGGCTTTTGCATGAAGCAGACCCCGCCAGATTTTTTAAACTGTTGAGGATGATGACGAAGTTACTTTCATTAAGAAATTTTTGCATACGAGATTTGGAGACCAGTGTTAGCTGAAATTTCATAGAGTTTTTTTTTAAGGGAGTATACTGACACTTTACCTATTGTTATACTATATTGATACATCATCTGCAAATGCCAAACACCAAAGATGAATTTTATTTTTGAGTTTCACACACTCTGCTAAACACAGTTAATGCTAGAAGAAGGCTGAAATGGCAGCATTTCACATTAGTATGTGGTACCACTTGGACAGTGCAGAAACTATTAATTCCCAGCTGTGGAAGCCCTTGACTATAATTTATAAGTAAATTTTCATTGGGGAAAAAAGCAGATAGCAAAGAGTCTACCATACAAAACATTCTTAATATTTTCTTTTCTTTTAAGAAGCCCGGGAATTCATCTCGGAGTTTATATGACATTTAACGCATTAAATTAAGTTATACTGAATTTCCTTGAAAACTATTTTTTTTTTAATTATATTTATTACAATTTTCTAAAAAGCTGCCAGAAAAGAAACATAAATAAATATTAATGTGCTAGAATTATTTGGTAACCCCAAATAGCTGAAAGGAAACTAAACAAACTGGTAGAAGTGTATTCAAAACTAAAATTAATAATGGCACATAATCATTTACTAACATGAAACCCCAGTATCTTGACCTTATATATGTTCTCCAGATAGTGCTGCGTCCTCAAACCTATTTAATCCTGCCATGGAAGCCTTCAATTGTATACTGAGCATTTTCCAACAAAAACCCACCAGTAATTTTATAAATAATTCTATCTACAAACAACTGTTTTGATGAATTTTATTTTATTCCCCAGACACATTTCACCCTTGTGATGTAGGACATCATTAGTGGAGATATAGTGGTAATCCTCACATGCCAGTTTGGAACAGCACCTCATACACTTTTTCAGCACTGTTCATTTAAGTTCCACATTAACATTCTTTCACTACTTGTTTGCATGCCACACTTTTTGCTATAGTGATAATTTTTCTGCTGATTTACATGGCTTGTTTTGTTTACCTAGTCGATGTGTGTGTACTTACCTATGGCCTATTACCAGATATATATGGCCCAGCCACGTCAGGCATTTAAAACGGCCACATATCAGTGGCACTGCTGTATGCACACACACAACAACTAGTTAAACAAAACAAGCTGTGTGTAACACTTATGTATATGTCAGCAGAAAAATGACTACTATAGCAAGAAGTGAGTTGTGCAAACAAGTAGTGAAAGACTGTTCAACTGGAACTTCAATTAACAGTGCTGGAAAAGTGTATGAGGTGCTGTTCCAAACTGGCATGTGAGGATTACCACTATATATCCACTAATGATGCCCTACACCACAAGGGCAAAATGCGTCTGGGGAATAAAATAAAATAATATTCATCAAAATAGTTGTTTGTAGACGGAATCATTTGTAAAATTATTGTTCAACAACTGCGGAAATATGGCCTATTATCATATATATATATACAAAAACTCATCAGTGTTAAAGTGTGCTTACGAGACATTAAGTTGTTCAAACAAAATATCTGCTTTTTTTTCTGGACGAATATTCAGACGTATGTATCTTACATGGTTGTATAAGAAACAGAATTCTCAAGTTACAGAAATAATTAGTGAGATAAATATGGGATGAAGTGTCAATTTTTATTTGATTACTGCATTTTAATTGCAAAGTAATATTTCTACAGAATAGTTCAATATTTTAAAAAATATAGCTTCACTGCAATATTTTGTAAAATATTCCTTGCCAGAACATTAAACTGATACAATGACACAGTATTAATGGAATCAGTGTGTAGCTTGAATTATTTCATAAGAAGAGAAAACATCATATCAAAAATTCATAAATGAAGCAGTAATAATGCAATTTATTTATCTACAATATAATATTTAAAGACAAGATGCATTATAGTTAAGAATTTTCGGTGGAATAAAAGAGTTTTATAAAAATTTGGTAGCCTTTAGATATGCACACTGATCAAGTAAATAGAAAAACATGCATCCATTAAGCATACAACTATTTGAAACGATTATGAAATCTATTTGCTTATGAAACTAAATTACCATTTAAGTGAAACAATGTTAAGTGTCAGAAACATCACCTAGTAATTGAATGTGTTAGTTCTTGCTCTTTATTGCGAACTATTAAACAGAATGACAACCACTTTACATCTCCTAATAAAATTTCCAAAAGAGCAAAGCAAAGCCAAAAATGCTAACAAATAAATACCCATGAATAATTTATATGGTTACCGCAACATCTTCAGTGAGTGGTGGATTTGTCTGTTTAATAATGCATAAAATAGTCAAACAGTCACTATAACAGAAATTCTTCTGACTTAAAACATACCATAATCATGTCTTTGAAAACAGCTAAGTTTAAAATAAGGTGGAATACAGGGCTATATGGAACATGTTACAACAAATACTCAGGGTAGATTTTTATACAAGCAGCAAGTTACATCTCCTGAAGTGTTTTGGTAACATATGTGATGTGAAGACTGCATTAGAGACGGATGCACAGATCCTTAAGACATCTTGCAAGAGTCAGATTTCAGTGTAAATGTGGTTGTTGGACTTGTAGGCAGGGCTTCAAGACAGTTGGCATCTGCTAGGTGAAGTGGACAATTATGAAGTGCCCAAGGGGATGGATTTTGAAAAAAGATGTGTGACCTAGTAGTGAGCACCATTGGATTGTTGATGGGATATCTTAATGTAACCCTGCCAAGCATTATGTACCATCAGAGAAAGTACAAGTGAACAGTAAGGATAGTGCAGATGGTTTCACAGAGCTAGCCGTCACAATATTGTGTTCTTACAACATAATCTGGCAGGTAAACCCATGAATATTTTAGTACAACCAAATGCTGGGAAAGTCTCAATGTCCCAATATTAAAGATAGTAAAATTCAAAGTGATTGAGAAAAAACAGAAAAGAACTGAGTGAAGTGATTTGTACAAGTTGTTTTATATTTTAGCTTTCTTCATGGTTTGAGTAAAACTTTACAAGAAATTACTAGAAGTAATGGATGTGCTACATTAAAGTATAGAGATAAGAATAGAATAAGACATGGCAGTCCTGTAGAGTCTAGTCAGGCAGTAAGTTTGTTGTTTGTGGTTTTTCTAAAAAAGTCCAAACATGGGTATTTAATTTGTTTGTTGCCATATCAACTATATCTATTGTAAACAATACTTAGTTCAGTATTCAGATAAAGTTGACACTGTCAGTTACCATCTTTCTCAATTATCCATGATATATAATGCATAAAAACTTATGTTTTGGCATATGACAGAGGCAATATGAAGGCCAAAGACACATAAAGGAGAAAAGCCATTTAATATGACTTCCAAATTATTAGTTGAAGACAGAGTATTAAGTGTTAATTTTAACTGAACTGCAATCGAGCATATGCTCCAGTAACAATTTCCCTAGTCACAATTCATGACCTTTTTTGCCTTAAATTCTTTAAGTGCAATTTGCCTTCCCTATTTTTGCCTTTACAATTTGAGTTTTAAGCTGTTTTAGTGTTTCATGCATGTTTTTCAGCATTTTGCATTGGCAATTTATTCCAGGCCCTGTCTCCTTTACCATCAAAGTAAAACTCTTTCTACGCCTTATCACAGAGATCGAGTGCTAGTATGTGATTATGGTCAAATAAGCTCCAACACCAAAAATTTAGTAATTTCATAGTGCAACAAATTGTTAATTAAACCTTGTTATCAATGTCAGTCACAATCAACAAAGATTCAAAAGTTTTTGAAACAGATGTTTATTTGGACTGCAACTTTGCAGTTAATCCTCTCACAACCTGTTAAAATTCATATGATTCCTCGAGGTTAATTTCCCATCAGTATAAGTAGTAAATAGCTACCAGCTATGACAGTTTGTGAACATATTTCAAGTGCCTCCTGATGTCAACCCGGCGGCTGAGGATCTGATGGCAGATTGGACATCTGGTATTATTGGTGTGCACCTCCATGTGCTGTGTTAATGAGCCGCGTTGCTTGTAGCTTGAGCCGCATATTCCACAAGTAAATACCCCAGCAACATTAGGCATCACCGAGTCGCTAGATAAAAATGTTGGCAAGCTGCCGTATGTACTTGTAAGCCACTCATAACCTAAAAAATAAATTACACTAATTTGCAAAGCAGCATTATAATTAATTCCTGTTAAGTATGGGTGTCACTGAAAAGAAGGGAATAGGGTAATTTACCCTGCTCGCCAAGAAATTAGATGAGGCAAGAAAGCCACAGGTCTTCAACCTCTAACTTGAAGTGGTTTTTCTGACATCAACTAACATCTATAAGTCAGTTAAGAAAGTGACCAGACATTTTTTTAAATTACTCTATCTTTACACTTGTGAAGCACTCTCCCCCAGACCATGCTGCTTTTGGGGAGCTATGCTGCTGTAAGCTAACCTAGAATTTCGTAAATTTGCATGACAAAATTTGTTCTCAGAACAGCGAGTTAAATTGAACAACATTGCATGTCAGTTTTAATGTCACTTGTTAACATAATTCAAGTCATAAATCAGATTTTTACAGTTTTGAAAAAGAGTCCGGACAAGGTAGTATTTCTTATTACATCATCCTGAGACAGAGTCTACTTTAGAAATTCATAATAAATTGGAGAAATCAGGTAGCGACTTCAAAATCGCTCAGTAGTCATTTTGGAATATGTGCAATCATTTAAAGTAGGTTTTACAGATATAAGAAAGTTATTAGCGGGGTCGAATTCAGATTGCAGTTGTTGTTGTTTTAGGGTGCGTCGACATCGAGGTCATTAGCGTTCAGATTGCATAAGACTTTCGAGCAAACTGTTAAAAAATAATAAACATGGCTTGCTTAGTATCAAATAAAATAGTAGTCAATTAGAAGTAAAATAAAAGTTATTTCAGCTTCATAGCTGCAAAATTGTAGACGTTATGCACAAGTTTTTGAATCTCAGAAAATAATTTTTTACGGTCAAACTATTGAAGCTACAAATTTTTTTTATAAGGATCTAAATTAACATTTTTTAATCAACCGAACTACTGCCAAAATTTCAGATCAGTCGGAATATTTTAAGTTACCAAGGTCATAAGTATGACAAACTCCTCAAGCTTGAGATACTACATTTAATCAGATTGTGGGACTGCTCTCATGTGAACAGAAAAAATGTACTCGTAGCATTCCCACGGGCTTTTCTATGTATAGCAACCCTAGGCTTTCCTCGTGGCCAGTTTGTTTCAAGTCATCTGAGCATAACCATGCTCCGTGGCATGTCGTTTCAGCATGCGGCTATGATGTAAGGTGCATGTGGATCCCCGGTCTTTCAGAATATGTTAGAGCATGACAACACTACTTTGTGGCGCGATGTAGATGCTGGCCAGTCTGTTTCATTTCATCTGAGTGTGAAAACGCTCTGTGGTGTGTCGTTTTGGCGCGAGTCTAAGTTGTTAGGAGACAGGAAACGGGAAGCACAGTGTGGCTATGCATGTGCGGGGCAACCATCTTGAGATTTAGGAGGACAGTAGAACAGTTTAAGATAATTTCAATGTGACTTTTAATTTTTTTTTTAACGAGGTTTGGTCTGGTCTGATTGTTGTTCATAACTTGCAGTCAACTAAATTGGTGAAGATTTTCTGATTGCCTATCAATTGTTCGTGCTTGTTTATTTTTTATTGAGAATATAGTGAAACTTTAACTTAGCAGCAGTAACTTTTGTTACTATGTGAACCTTACCTTTCCTAATTTGGTGTCTAATCAAGTTTGGACGCAGCCGTAAGAATTTAGAACGATCGAATATCCAAAGGCACATGAGTAACACGGTTACAGTTAATGATGAAGGGTTTGTCTCCAACCCCGGTAATCATTTTATTGTTACACTGCTCCTCATTGTGTCAACTCATTAAGATTAATGGCATTTCGGAGAAATTTTAGTTTAAAGAACTAAGGAATTTACAAAACCTAATTCAGGAACACTTAAACAGGAAAAATGACACAAGCTTACAGAAAACTACAACTACTTTCAATCACACCAGAAATGTCTTCAAGGAAAGAAACTAAATTTAAACAAGAATATTCTTGCGAATCTCATTTAGTGAGCCATAAGCAAGATATCTGGATATTGAAAAAATGGTGGTTAAAAATGGTGTTTGGTCGACGAATTCATAAAAGGTAGAAAGCAAAGGTTTAGGGCATAAAATGCACCATCAAAATAGGTAGAAATGAAAATGGAGGTGCTAGAGGGTAGCATGTAAAGATCATTACTGTTCACCATTATAATAATTGATTGTGTTGATGGTTTACAATCAGAAGTTGGGTTCTTTGGTGATAACAACAGTATGTAATATGACTAAAACAGCAGTAAGGCGAATATCTAGATGGGTAAACTGACATGAAACAAAGATAAATGTCGAGAACAGTCAGTTAATTAAGTACATAGAAAAATATAATGTGGGAAGAACTGACCGTTGATGACCGATGTGTAATTAACTTGTCATAACATTTAATGATAACTCAGTTGGCTAGTTAATCGGGACAGATTTCAAAAGCCTTCATTTCTTGAAGATGGCACTGCAGGGATGTACCAGAGAAGTGAGGGAATTTGTTACAAAACCCTGATCAGACCATTGCTTGTGTATAGTGGAGCAGTATGGGACCCATATTTTATGTTTCAAATAAGCAGATAAGAGAGTGCTGGGAAAGTACAAATATTGGTGATGAGGCTTGTATGGATATTTGTGAAACAATTAGAAGTAGTACATGGAAGGAAAAACAATGACATTCGATTTCAGGCATAAGGGAGTGGGAAAATTTTCTTTTATAGGTAAGGTAGGAAGTTAGGCATTGGAATATATTATCAAGGGAAATAGAGAACAATTAAAATTTGTAAGGGGCAAGTAGATGGTGATAATAATGCACTGACAGTTTTAAAGATTTAAAATAAAATAATAACAACACAAATGAGACATGGGAAGGAGTTGTGCAGGGAAATTGCCAAAAGGCCATAACAATAAATTAAAACTGAATACAACTTGCAACAAGATGCAGTGCATGCTTCATTGCAATTCAGTTATTGGTGGCCATTTAATTTAAAAGTCAGAACCCCCAAAACTTTTTGGACAGCACTATAATAAAATATCTATCAGGTATAGTGTTTAATTCCTGCATGGTACAAAACTGAAATATACTTTTATATGTAAGTAAATTTGTGATCTTTTATATATATATATATATAAATAAAGGGCTGAATTCTTAATTTTCTAGAAACTGATGAACTGTAAAACCAAAATACCATAAAAGATTGACACCCAACCAATGTGAGTTTACACCATTCCCAACTTTTTAATTTAAGTTTTGAGGCATTTAATACCAGAAACCAGCAGGATAAGTCTCACATTGAATATGGTTTAGTAAGAATAACATAATAATCTTACGCTGAACAGCTATGTCTTACTTGGTTTTTTTACTCTCATTCACTTCTTATTCTAATTCTAGCAAAGGGTGTGAAACCAAAAACTTAAAATCAGTCATTATTCCATGTTCATGTATCAGCATTGTCCTGGCATCTTTTTATATATATATATATATATAGATTGTTAGGAAACAAAGGCGCTAAAAGCGGATATATTGAACATTGGATAGGATAAAAACCACCGCTTACCAAGAAGGGGATTCCAGCGGCGTTGGTACACGAAAAAAACACGAACACACAAAGAATAAAATTTTCAAGCATGGCTCTTCCTCAGTAGAAGTGAGATGGCTGCATGCAAGCGCTTGCTGGCAGCCATCTCACTTCTACTGAGGAAGAGCCATGCTTGAAAATTTTATTCTTTGTGTGTTCGTGTTTTTTTTTTTTCGTGTACCAACGCCGCTGGAATCCCCTTCTTTGGTAAGCGGTGGTTTTTTATCCTATCCAATGTTCAATATATATATATATATATATAAATTGTTAGGAAACAAAGACGCTAAAAGCGGATATATTGAACATTGGATAGGATAAAAAACCACCGCTTACCAAAGAAGGGGATTCCAGCGGCGTTGGTACACGAAAAAAAAAAAAACGAACACACAAAGAATAAAATTTTCGAGCCTGGCTCTTCCTCAGTAGAAGTGAGATGGCTGCACGCAAGCGCTGCTGGCAGCCAACTGCGTGAGCCACAATTTCGGTGGCTCATGGTGGGGGAAATACATCATGGCAGGAAGTGAGGGAGGGGGTAGAAGAGTACAGGCCGGAAAACGGAGATGAATGGCAAGTATAAAGCAAAACTGTACAAGGTCCTGATGCGGAAGGGTAGTATATCTCAGTTAATCAAGTAATGGACACAAGTGGGGGGGGGGGGGATTTTATTTGAAACTAAAACTAAAATTCGAAATCACAATCTATACCTAAAGATAGGCTCTGGTGAGCGGTGGTTCTGTGAGGGAAGGTGGAAGTGAGGGGGATGGGTGGGGAGGAAAATTGGTGCTATCTTAAATTTAGACCTGGAGATTGTCTGGTCCCCAGTTGGTACTGATAGGCCAGTTCCCACCTTCTAAGTTCTGAAATACTGCTTTTATCTGGGAGGACTCTGATGGCGCGGACCGAGAAACAGGTATTAAAATCGTTGGTGCCATGTATAGTGGCATGATGAGATACAGGGTGGTCAGGGTTCTTGGTATGTACTGATTGTCGGTGTCCATTCATTCTGATGGCTAATGGATTGGTTGTGAGTCCGATGTAGGAGGCTGGGCAATGGTTACAAGTGAGTTGGTATATGAGGTGGGAGGATGTACAAGTGGCAAATCCTGTGATGGGAAAGCTTTCCCCAGTTACGGGGTTGGTAAAGGTGGTGGAAGGCGGGTGCATACTGCATAATTTGCAACGGGATCTGTTGCAAGGAAATGAACCTTGAGGCTGTCTTGCAGGCTGGGGGACCCCGTGCTTATGGACCAAGAGTTGGTTGAGGTTTGGAGGTCTGCTGAAGCAGGCTCTGGGTGGGTGAGGGAGGATTTTAGGAAGGAGGTTTCTCATCTCAGGGCAGGCTCGAAGGAAGTCGTAACCTTGTCTCAAGACTCGGTTAACGGACTCCAAGCCTGGGAAGTAACGGGTGATCAAAACAGGGCTATGGTGGGTTTTAGAGGATTGTGGATTGTTGATAGGTTGTGATGTGGCACGAGAAACCTGTTTGTGAACTAAAATTGGCGGGTAATTGCGGGAAATCAGGGCTTCAGAGATATTGCTGGCATATTGTTGAAGGGCTTGTTGATTGGAACAAATGTGACTGCACAGTCACATTTGTTCCAATCAACAAGCCCTTCAACAATATGCCAGCAATATCTCTGAAGCCCTGATTTCCCGCAATTACCCGCCAATTTTAGTTCACAAACAGGTTTCTCGTGCCACATCACAACCTATCAACAATCCACAATCCTCTAAAACCCACCATAGCCCTGTTTTGATCACCCGTTACTTCCCAGGCTTGGAGTCCGTTAACCGAGTCTTGAGACAAGGTTACGACTTCCTTCGAGCCTGCCCTGAGATGAGAAACCTCCTTCCTAAAATCCTCCCTCACCCACCCAGAGCCTGCTTCAGCAGACCTCCAAACCTCAACCAACTCTTGGTCCATAAGCACGGGGTCCCCCAGCCTGCAAGACAGCCTCAAGGTTCATTTCCTTGCAACAGATCCCGTTGCAAATTATGCAGTATGCACCCGCCTTCCACCACCTTTACCAACCCCGTAACTGGGGAAAGCTTTCCCATCACAGGATTTGCCACTTGTACATCCTCCCACCTCATATACCAACTCACTTGTAACCATTGCCCAGCCTCCTACATCGGACTCACAACCAATCCATTAGCCATCAGAATGAATGGACACCGACAATCAGTACATACCAAGAACCCTGACCACCCTGTATCTCATCATGCCACTATACATGGCACCAACGATTTTAATACCTGTTTCTCGGTCCGCGCCATCAGAGTCCTCCCAGATAAAAGCAGTATTTCAGAACTTAGAAGGTGGGAACTGGCCTATCAGTACCAACTGGGGACCAGACAATCTCCAGGTCTAAATTTAAGATAGCACCAATTTTCCTCCCCACCCATCCCCCTCACTTCCACCTTCCCTCACAGAACCACCGCTCACCAGAGCCTATCTTTAGGTATAGATTGTGATTTCGAATTTTAGTTTTAGTTTCAAATAAAATCCCCCCCCCCCCACTTGTGTCCATTACTTGATTAACTGAGATATACTACCCTTCCGCGTCAGGACCTTGTACAGTTTTGCTTTATACTTGCCATTCATCTCCGTTTTCCGGCCTGTACTCTTCTACCCCCTCCCTCACTTCCTGCCATGATGTATTTCCCCCACCATGAGCCACCGAAATTGTGGCTCACGCAGTTGGCTGCCAGCAGCGCTTGCGTGCAGCCATCTCACTTCTACTGAGGAAGAGCCAGGCTCGAAAATTTTATTCTTTGTGTGTTCGTGTTTTTTTTTTCGTGTACCAACGCCGCTGGAATCCCCTTCTTTGGTAAGCGGTGGTTTTTTATCCTATCCAATGTTCAATATATATATATATATATATATATATATTTCTCGGTCAGCTATTTATTAATTAGTAAATAATGAAAACCTTTTAGTTTCAAACATTGATTTAGGAATTAGAAAGAACTTTTTTAAACTCTTTGTGGAGCACAGCCCTTTATGGTAGCGAAACATGGACTTTAGGAATACTGGAAATAAAGAAAATTGAAGCATTTGAAATGTGGTGCTACAGAAGAATGCTGAAAATTAAGTGGACAGACAAAGTAAGAAATGAATGAGTTTTAGAAATGATGGGTGAGAAAAGAAGTTTGTGGAAGAAGCTTACAGAAAGAAGAGACAGACTGGTAGGTCATATTTTGAGTCATGCAGGATTGGTTAATTTGTTAGTGGAGGGAACAGTCGAAGGTAAGAACTGTAGAGGAAGACAGAGATTAGAATATATGAATCAGATAAATGAAAAAGACACAGACAAATTAACACTACAATCTGCTTCATAATTACTGCTGAATAAAATTTCTTTTCGGAGATTTGGATTCCTAGAAAGATGAAACTGGCTGTCCTACCACTGACACCTGGATTAATACACCACCTTCAGAAGGATTCAACCAATTCCCAGTAGTAAAATATGTTAGTTTAAAATGTTTTTTGTACTGATATATTTGAAATGCCAATGAAACTAATATCAATATTCAAATACCTCACATGCAGCATACTTACGTAGTATTATCATTTATTTAAGCACTAATGGCATAATTGTCAACTTAACCTATATCGGAAAATAAAGATGACAATAATACATACAATGAGATAAAAACACGTGCATACAATTTTTAAAAATTGGTAAAATATCAGTTTATCCTTTATGTGATGCTAATAAGCTCACTGTTAATGTGGTCTTACACAAACTAACAACAATGACAATACAACAAAATACGTGAACAACACATTCGTCAAACTACTGTAGGTGTACTATCTTTTTAGTTGCAAAATACTGATCGTCACACTGTCACATGTAACTGATATGCTAAGTCTCAATACCAACTTATGTCATGGGAGAGCACACAATCGCACTATCCAAAAATTCATAGTGATTAACATGCTTGGGTGTAAAAATACAAAATTTAAAGTAGGAAAATTTGTGTTGCCTCATTAAAAATGAATAACTTTCATGAGATATTAATTCAAATGGAACTGTGAAAAACTGAAGTCTGAATTTCCTATCAATGCAAATCTGTCAAAACAGTGCTAGAATAATATAACCAGATTTATATACTCACCTCTAACTAGGCATTAAATTTACGTTTGCAATGAGAGAAAAGATTTATTGAGTAAGATAAGATTTCATTAGGGCAAAATGCATACAATCAATCTTCTCTGATGATGGAAAACAATACAATTTATTCATGCAACAGTCTCCAATTATAACTTTACATACTTCTTCAGCAAAACCTGAAATTCCTTATATCTTCACTGCAACCCAATTGGAAGATGAACAACAGTTGTACAATAGTTTCAATTAAAAAATTTCCCTCACATCTCCATTTTGCTCGATCCATCATCCATTACATCAGATTCCAAGATCACTTCTGACGTTCAACAACTCAAGACAGCTTAATGTTTGTCACAAGTGCCCTACAACTTGACATTTGAAGGTGTTCAAAAGTAACAATATGTTTTCTTTTCTAGTGTTTTTTGCCACTTTACTTTCAGTTTTGGTAGATTAAGTTATCTTTTCAACAAAACTTTATAAATCATATTCCACCTTTGTGGCCATTCACTGAAACCAATGTGTTGACACTGGACAATAAGAAGGTGATGAAAGTGGCGCAACTAGTGTTGTAAAAAAAACGGTTTTTTTTTCTGGCTTGAAAAAAAACATGAAAAAAAACTTTGAAAAAAAACATGTTTTTTTTTTCAAAACTTTTTTTTTCACAACTACTAAATCTCAAATTTGTAAGGCAGTTATCGTTTAAAATGACTGTTTTAGAGTTTATTCTAAGTACTTATCTTAGTTTAAAATCTACTATATTTTTCTGGTTCAGTAGGAAAAAAAAATTGAAATATTGACTAAATTGACTGAAATTTTCTTTAAGAACGGGGATTTCCCGAAGAGACTAGGTTGCGCGAGAAGGAATCCCCATTCCCCATTGTTTGGATTGATACTTGCTATTTGAAATAGTGCTGCCAGCCCTAAAAAATTAACTATAGATCTTTGAAAAAAATTAGGAATTTAAAATTTATCCACGGTTTTTTGCCTTATTGGACTTTCCTTATATTCGTATACTTGTTAACTCTCAGAGTATAGTGGTACTGACTCATTAAATTGTCAGTAAGGGAGCGTGCATAAACCACATAGCTTCATTTTGGCCTCCTGTGAACCCCCACGTAGCCCTACGTGGCTTTTGCCTACCCCCCCCCCCCCCCCCCCCCCCCCCCCCCCCCCCGTTCACGAAGCATATAGCTTTCTTCCGTTTTGATTCCAGAAGACATTTTGTACTATTTTCTCTTGTCAGACTATTGTAAATTACATACGGGTTTAATTAACTGAGGGAAATAAATACTCACATGCTGTTGTGAGATCAGTTCCTCATTTTAACTGTGAAAAATGTTACGAAAGGAAAGTTACGTGGCCTGTCTCGGAACCCCCCCCCCCTCTCCTTACGTAGCCCAGAGTAGCCTTCCAGCTAACCCCTCCTCCCTCTGGACCGAGCCACGTAATTTGTGCACGGTCCCTAATTATGAATCGTTTCCTTGCAACCGTTGGTGTAAACAAACGATTGAAAAGAAATAAAGCTCCTATTTTTTATGATAATCGATTTTAATTCAAACTTAAAAGACCGTAATACAGAACTATTGGCGCAGTCTTTATGCACAGTGTGTACTTTGCTCACAATTTAAAATTTCAATCTGAAAATCTTTTGCGTACAATATAAGAACAACCAGTAAAAGAAAATTTAACTATTTCTGAAGTTAGAGGAGACAGAAGAAGAGACAGAAAATTCCGACACCGACCGAACTAGTGTTGGTATTACTGATACTAGTGAATGTGGTACTGACATAGAGGATGAATAAAATTATGTTACCTATATAGATACACTTATGAATCATTATGTTAGACATTATATGATTCAGTAAGACTTAAAACACACTTGTAAAATGGAAGTTCCTTAAATAAAACTATAATTTATGAAATATATTATTTTCTGAAAAAAAACAAAATTTAGAAAAAAAACACGGGTGCTAGGTTTTTTTTTCATGTTTTTTTTCAAAAAGTTGAAAAAAAACATTTTGTTTTTTTTTCAGTTTGCAACACTAGGCGCAACATACCAGAGTGAAACACATTCATGTCCCGAGTCACCATGACGCGCCACAGTTGAACTGTAGTGAAGAAAGTGCTTGGGAAAACTATTAGTTCTGTCTTTGGGATTGTACGCTCTTGGTAGATGGGGTTTCGCAAGGTATGGAGTACCTAAGGAGGATTGTTAGATTAATCATAATGGTGCCCTCTTTGAGTCAGGGGTCAGGACTGTACCTTTTTTCAGGTTGAACGCTTATTGTGAGGGGATACAAATAGGTGACAAAAGGAATACTGAGTTGTGATGCATACTGGGAAAAATCATAAAAAATTAGGCAGAGCAGGAGATGAAACAATAAATGAAGATATTGCAACAAGGAATGTGAAGAGTATTGCAGTTAAATTTACTTGTGTCATTTAGGATGGGAATAAGATTAATAACAGAAGGGAACAAAGATGTGTAAATCCATTAGTAAAGAAAGCAGCCTTTACAAAATTGGTAGAACAGAGCACAAGGGAATCAAACTTTTGGATATTAAAAAATTAATCAATGAAAACACACAGTAATGTTGAAATTCAAGATATATTCATTAACACACTGATAGTACAGATATAATATCTAGATACACACAAATGTTCCAGTTTGTACACCGAAATAACATTAAACATTTATGAAATATCTGTTAACATTTTATCTATAAACACTACAAAGAATTCTCATGTGCGATAATAAATAGAAATCCTTTGCAATTTTTTCTTCATCACAACACAACTGAAAAAGCAAATTCTTGACTACCATATATTGGCTTTGGATTTAAATAAATCCTAATTACTAGTTTCGATTTTTATTTTCAATCACTATCTCACATACTGCTCTATGTTTTTATTTTTCTTCTTCAATGGTCACTAGACCACAAGGCTGATATTCAGCAATCATAGGTATGCTTTACATACCTACAACAAATTACTATTTAAATTTCTTCCTATGTTTCCTGAACTCTTTAAAGTATATCTCTTACTTATCCCTGTGAGCTCTTGTATTTATTCAGTAATGGTAGATTATTAATTATTTAATTACGGGGCCTATACTGAACATTTTTATTTTAAATCTTCATGTAGTATCAGCTTAGGACATCTCTTTTAACATCATAAAGATATTGAAAAACTTTGAAAATAATTTGACAGATAAATATTTATCACAGGCTCAAATACACGTAGCACCATAAGGGGGTGTCAGACTTACTACTGACTTCAAGATAGGATATTTAAAGATACGACTTGTGAAATCTTGCAACTACTTTATAGATACCTGAGATATAAGGCTACAGAGCAAACCAAGTAGATGCCATCCAATGGCTAGTTATCATCTATAATTACGAAAACATTGTTATAAATAATCCTCTTCAGAACCTCTTATAATGTTGGTTTAAAATTGCACTACCTTTGTTTCATAATCACATAATTTAACTGTAAATTAAAGCTAATAATGAAACATTCCTACATATGGTTCAACATTACAAATCTGGATGTCAAAACAAAGTTTCTTTTTATACATATATAAAAAAAGTTGAGCAGAACCTGTGTTTACTATAGTTAACAGCAGGATGGCATATAAACACACAGGCAAACAAATAGCAGTTTGCGATATAAAAACCCTTCACTGGCAGAACAAAATGGTGTTGATTGCAAAGCAGTTTAGTGGACAATGCGAATATAATGCATGGTGGCACTTGGTGTGTTGATTGGCGAAAAAGGGGGTTGGAGCATTGGATCAAATTGGGAACAACAATGGAATTGGAAGGAGATGGAATCAACAGTTGAAATGAATAAACATAAACAAAAGACAAACATTTTATTAAAGATAACTTTAACACAAATATAAGTGGAAATATATATGACAATGAAAACAGATAGGAAAATGCTTGAAGCCATGCATGGTTGCTGCTGATGTCTGTGGGCAGACAAGTGTGTTTGTGTTTTTTGTTTTAAATTATTTAGCTGTTGATGGGGAAAATGGTAGCGAAAAGTTCAGCGGTTCCATCTCAGGTCGAAGCTTAGGGATTGTAGGGTATCCACTTTTGCAATTTGTACTTTTAGGCAAATATGAGTTCAGAAGTATTCTGATAGCACGAACAGCAAAGCAGCAATTAAAATTATTGGTGTTATATTCAATGGCATGAGAAGCTACAGGATGGAGTAGATGTTGGGTGAATACCTTCTGATTGTGGCCATTCATCCATATATCTTCCTATCCATGACATCTTGCTACAGCTTAATGCTGCTGACCATATGATCCACTTTGATGTGAATGCTGTCTGTGTGCTGTCATTCCAGAGCCTCTAACTGTTTTGAATCCTGTTGTAACTGCCCTGATTTCAACCGTTGCTACATGCAATTAACTTTCGCCCAACTTTAGTAACTATAGCCCAAAATTCCTTGGCCGTCCACTACAAACTAAATAATACATCTTTATAAATCACCTTTGACATTTACCTTTGACAGCTTGTAAATATGAGAATGTATGAGGGATCAGAAATTTTCAGTCGCATCAAGCTGGGAAGCATTCTATTATTCTTGAAAGCAATCTATAGAAAACAGTTTACAATAAGTGAATTCTTCCTATGCTGACATACGACTTTAAATGAATTTACAAAAGGCAAACTTAAGATGGCCCATAGAGCTATTGAAATATCAATTCTAGGTTTAACGAGAAGAGAGGAAATGACATTAGACCAGTTATAAGGGTCACACACATCTTGGAGAAGACAGGTTCCTTGAAGTGATGGTGGGCCAGCAATGTTGCTTGGAGGAAAGATGGGGAAACAGAGTGTTAGAGTGGAGCCCAAGATATCATCAGAGACCCAGAGAAAGACCACCAGACTGATGGGACAAGGACATACATAAGGATGTTGGAGTTCACTGGCAGAGAATCCCATGAGATTGCTCAACCAGAAGACTGCTTGATTTATATCTGAACTTAACTCTAAGAGCCATATCATTTAATGGTGGCTGATGATGATAGTACTCTGTAATTGGAAAGCTTCTTCAGCATGGAAACATGAGACTGGTTTGCTGCCTGAGGACAGTGGTATTTTTGGGAAGTCTATGAAAGCAAATTCTTATAATTGCAGGTAATATTATTACATAAAAGACACTTGACATGAGGATAAGTTTTGAATACGTGATGGAACTTTTATGATATGACTGATTAATTAACGACCAAGAAAAAACTGTATAATAATAATCAGGATAGAGTTTTTCTTGGCAATTGTTGTTTAGATGCTGGGATATACCATTGAGAAAATCATTTGCCTCTTGGCGCAGGTGGCTAACTGCTCGACATTCACATTTGGAAATTGTTGTTAGCACACTATAAGGGAATAACAGAACAAATACAAATGCCAGACACATCCAGCATGAAATGGGTGACTGTCATCAAATGTAGAAACTGGGGTACACTGAAATGCTTCATAGATAGAGGTAGCCACTAGAGAAGGATATATTAATGTACAGAAATGATTACAAGAGTAGTATCACGTGAAATTTAGAGTGTGTTAGTAGTTGAGTTGTTCAGGAAAATAGTTAGGTTATTTTCTCCAATAGGCAAGACATAAAAACATAATCTATGAACCTGACACACATAAGAAGTTCCAGAAGAACATAATCTCAGATCCATTGGAATGTTGCAGCTTTGATGGAAAATTTTTGAATCAAAGAGAAGAGGTTACTGTTCAAAATGAAATGAACCATGGAGGTGAGGGAGTCAATGCTTGGAAGACTCTTATTGGCAATATGTGGTGTTAGTATAAAGTGAAATTAAATGATAATTTCAAGCATGGAGTTGGCAGAGATTAGCTTATGACCACACAAGGATATTCTAAGCAGTGCTGTGTATCTTTTCTTTGTAAGCAAAAATGAATGACTTTGAGTTCATGGTGTTCATCAAAAAAGACAGTGTAATAAAATTTCCAGACCAGACATACATCTGAGTTACAAGTTTGAGATTTTTTGGCATGGTGTTGAATTGGTTTAGACGAGTCAGGAAGAATATGGATCGGGATGTGACCCTTTAGAGATGGCTCTTTCCACAGATGGATTTTCAGTGACATACCAGCAGATAAAGATATGTATGCAAAGTAAATTAATTTTGATTCTGGGTATATGTACGATATAGCTCATGATCCGCAATTTGTGAAAAGCTCTCTGATGGCACAGGTTTCTGACAAGCTGAAATTCCTGTTGCAAGAAAATAATTTTAGAAAGATGTATGAATAAAAACTACAGGAATTGCCATATTTAAGCCATATTAAGCTTGCTTTGAAAACTAAACACAACAGTAGAAAGTAAGGCGTTGAGCTGGCTCAATCAACTGTTGATACGAGCAAAGTAGAAGAGCCAGTGCAGAGTGCAGCAAAGAGACAGCGTGTGATGGATCAAGACAGTGTGATCTAATTTTGATGTGGAATGTGAGCCTTTTAGAGAAGATAGAGATTTGTCTCTCTCTTAAGAATGTAAATCATATTAACTGAATAAGTGGGTCAGCATGGCTTCAGACTAAAGTATCAAGAAATGTGGATTTCGGAGGAATGATTTGGAGGACATTCAAAATGTGGACAATGCAATGGTTTGGAGGGAATCAGTATTAAGGTGTTGGCTCTGGTGTGAAGTCATTTTTCCAAGGAAGAGTCAGATTGGATTTATGTACATTTTTGAAATTTTATGGAGTAGGCTTAAGGTTTTGGTAGCTACAGTATTTATGGAAATATAAGTGGGCCATGAGGTTACACAGGGTTGCAAAGGTTGAACGACCAAAGACATATGACATTCACTCAAAATCTCGATCACCTTGTAGCTGTTCTTACCACTGAGTATAAAACCAGTAATTTCAGTTTATGCTATTAGAGTCCTCTCAGTTAGCAATACTGTCTCTGACAATTTGGACTGTCAGCATGAAGCAGTCTCTAGGTCTCGATCTGATATATTTCCATTCTCTATACTTTTCGATTGTCTTCCAGATTTGTACCACCTCCCCTAACCCTCCTCTTTCCTCCAGTAACCCACCCACTTAACAACAATGCAGCTTATTTGAGCTATGTAGTAAGCCAAATCAATCTTTAGTCCACACCATTTTCTTCTGCTGAAGATGTATCATACCAAAATTTCACGAACTTGCACGTTTCTGCATCTTCAAATGATCAGCTATGGAATGTTGTGGTTACTTTCTGATCTTATTTATTTTAATTGTATTTATATGCTATTTTAGGTGTTAGAATTCAGCTTAAAACAACTTTACTGTTCCATATTAATGTCACAGTATAAAATACAGTTTATAAACACCAAACATCATCTTTTATACATTTGGTACATAAAGCCATTAACCATTTTATTCTTGTGTAAATAACCAATTGGTTAAACACATACATAAATTTTGGTATAAACATATATATAAATTTAATTTATCTCCCATCAAAATCCACTGTTATTAAGAAGTGAATGTCTGTATTAGATTTAGAAACAAAACTAATAATTTATGAAATACTTAATTAAAAGATAGCATGTGTCCTTCATTTGTTGAACTGCACATTCAGCTGTGTTACACTGGTTAATTGTGATGATCTTTCACCCAAAGTCGTGGAATGTCGCTACAATTAATCAATATAATGCAGCTCAACGCTTGGTACAACAAACGAAAAATGAATCTTCAGCTGTGAGAACCATTAGAATTTAATAGGACTGTGAATCTTATTACTCTTATTCTAAGCCATCAAAAAATTTCAAAAGAAGAAACTGGAGGACTATTAATATGTTTCCAACATGAGAAATATTTTAGTTCAAAAGTAAAATTGGATTTATATTAAAGAAACAATTTCATTTGGAAACGACAATAGCTAAGAATTTAAAACAAAACAAGTGATGTAAAATGTAAACAAATATCCACAATTATAACTCAATTTTGATTGTAATTGTATAAATAATCTGAGCACCAAGGTTTTAAAATCAAGTCTTTTAAATCTGCTGATGCAGAATTCTCAAATGATGCTTCAACTGAGAAGTTCTGTTGAGCACTAAAAAGCAAATAGGGCACTGTGTCTTCCCCGCATGTACATTCTTGTGATGGCGAAGAGAATCACAGTTGAGAAAGATCTTGCCACAAATCTGACACGGATAGAGTGAGTCCTTTGAGAAAGTAGTCACCGTCGGCACAATGTCGAAGTCAGGAGCATAAGTTCCAGAAGCATCTAGAAGAGAGGAAACTGTCATTCCCACCATATTTCTGGTATAAGAATATAAGTGAGCTTGAATCTATGATGAATGAATAACTGTGCATTGAAATGTAAGAAATTTGTATACCTATGATACACAAGATCCATGGAAGTCAAGTTACTTGTAATAAATTTGTAAAAGTTAACATGAAGCACACAGGCTAGGAGACCAGCATCCTACATATCTCTGACTACTTATATTTGAAATCTTATTCTTCAATAATGAATAACAAAACATGTAAGGATATATACAATTATTGAATCAAAAGCCAGAACCTATGAGATAACCTATAAATTTTGTATGTGTGAGAGAGTGATATATTTATAACTATCATTACTCAAATAGAGCTTATGACCCAATATCAATTTCTCTACACACCAACCTATTCATCAAATAAAATGTTTATTTTAAATTCTTTCAATGTTTCAGGTAACCTGTACAGAATCACTCCCTCTATTATTTTTTACAGACTCATACATGAAAACAGTCCCACTGGCTTATTTTCAAAGATCAATAGCTAGTTCATGGTCATTTCTTCCCTCCCACCTACTACTACTAATTCACCATCATATGCTGTGTGTACCAAACACTCTTGTGCTTCATGTCTTTAAGTAATTCCTGGCTTACCTCCTTAATTATATCAGTTATTGACTATAGTATATGAGTGACATGGGAAAAGAGGCCAGCTACTCTCCCATCATACTCGAACTAGGGTCTGACCAAAGTTTCATAGCCCTGTTTCATTACTCATCCCTTCCCTTTCACGTCCCCTCATCATCCTCTACCAGATGCATTGCTCTGAAACCTCTCCCAACCAACTAACCAATGGCTTCTGCCCGAGTATAATCATTATCCAATGATTAGGAAACGTGTTTTCATTTTGTGAGTCCCTACAGTTTATTCACACAAAATTTTAATTTTTACATATGTATATCTAAATAGTTGGCTATTTTTAAATATCTTTCTTCATTCTGTATTCATGTACTTAATTGTGTATCCTGTCCTGGTCCCTCTATAGCTATTCAAAATCCTAAAGGAAATGCTTGAATGTCACGTTCTCTTGTTGCGAGTATGAATATTTTGTTAACGAAAACATTTTGGTTTTCTCAAAGCCCTCAGATTGCTGAGTTAGCAGTCAGGACAGTGGGCAGAATTAACACTAGTCTTTTAACTGGCATCAACTCGGCAGTTGGTTTGCCACTTTGCATATATGAGGGGCAGTTTGGTATCAGCCATATCGAAAACAATATGGAAAGGCTTGGAGCACACAAAGAGTAGTTACTCTTTTATTAAATGCAAGAAGAGATACTGAAATTAGTGACAAGCTAGCTTCATCGTCATAAGCAGATAATAGCTCAGTGGCATTTAGGGACTTCAATCAAGATAAAGAAAGAAGTATAATAGCAACTACTTCTTTTCTATCGATTACCTTTTCCAAGCCTGAGAGTCGTCTTACATGGCAACCGTGAAACAGGATTAGTGGCCAGTGACAGCAAATATCTTGCTGTGAATACCACTACCAGTGATGACGGATACTGGAGAAGCCCAGTGCAGTCAATTTTCAGTAAATTAAATCCTTGGGAAAAAACTGAGGGTTTATAATACGAGGGTTGTTATTTATATTTCTGGCCTAATAATGAAAAAATAAATATTTATGATCGAAATTGGTTTTATTGTTTCTCAAAATATTCTCCGTAAGTGAGTTTGAACCAATTTTCGAAGCACATTTCCCTCTCTGATGGAGGTAACTCCACAACATGCGTCTTTAATGCATCAACCGCTTCTTCGGGTGTTGAAAATCATTGAACACATAATTTATTTTTGATGTGAGGGAATTAAAAAAGAAGTCATTGGGTGTCAAATCAGGGCTGTACGGTGGATGACCCATCAATTCGATGTTTTGACTGGTCAAAAAATCCTTTGTTTGAGCCAATGTGTGATAGTTCTCATTGTCGTGATGAAGAATTATTCGCCTCTTCTTCGACTTTTTCCGAACTTCTCATGGTAAACAAATGGTCATGTACCATTCAGAGCGCCAGTGTCGCCATGTGACTGGTAATGCTGAAGAAACAGGCAACCATTTGCTTCATTGTGCTTCTTCCGCAAACAAATTTTGTCGGATTTGGCTTGTCTTGGAAGACCCATACAGTCGATTGCTGTTTTGTTTCGGGCTCATATGCATAGATCCATGATTCGTCACCTGCGTAGATGTTATACACAGCCTTTGATGTACCTTGAAAGTATTTTTTTTTAACATTTCCTTGCACCAATCGATGCGAGCTTCCATTTGAGCGTTTGTCAGATTATGCGGGATCTAACGCGAACATATCTTTTTTACGGCCAAATGATCACGCAATATTTTATTGATGCTTGTCATACTATTGCCCAAAGATGCCTCAATCTCATGGTATGTCACATGACAATCTTGCTTTATCAGTTCACGCACAGCATCAATGTTTTCTGCCATAACAACCGATTTTGGACGACCCTGACGCAATTCGTCCTGAAGCGAACTTCGGCCACGATTGAATTCATTATACCAGTTTTTTACAGTGCTATATGATGGTACTTTATCGCCGTATAATGAATAAAGTTCATCAATGCACTCTTGTCTTGATAATCCATGTCGAAAATTGTGAAAAATAATCGCACAAAAATGTTCACGAGTTAAATCCATTTTTTGCCAGAGATGATTTTTTAAAGATACTGTAAACAACAAATCACGCCCAAATGACACATTGTTATGAATGAGACTATGTTCAACAAAGGAAATGTCAGATGGCGCCTGGCAATAATTATTGTTGCCAAGGCCAGAAATATAAATAGCAACCCTCGTATTATTGTTTGCTGTGTTATTGGACTGTTTCAGTGTTTTATCTTTTTATAGATGTTATCTTGTTGTTGCATTTTGAACATGGTGTTGCCTATTCTTGTTGGTATGTGTTTTTGTCTGTTCTTTAGTTTTCTATGAGTTGTATTTTTCAATATTATTATAGCTAAATAAAAAATATCAAAATGAATCCAAGTATGTCTAATTTGAAGGAGATCTTCCAAAAAAAAAAAAAGAAGAGAGAGAGAGGGAGAGAGATAGAGATTTGCAGAATTAAAGGCAGATTTCAACAATAAATTTGCTGGCTGCATAAAATGAAAAAATAATCTGCTAAAGAGTCTAAGGAAAAAATTTCAGTTCAGGGCAGAATTACAAGGGAGGCAGGCTCAGGTAAAATCCAGATTGTATTACTTAACAGTAGAAATAAGGCAACTACAGTAAAAACTGAGTGATTTGAGTTCCCAAGTCAGGTGTATAACCCTAAAGGTAAAAGATTTTCGCAATAAAACATAAAAGGTTATACCCGTTAAGAAATTTGACATTCAAATGCAGTAGTGAAAATAAAATGTAAACAGAAAATACAAAAAAAAAATTTTGAAGAAAATGTCATTATTGAGGAGGTAGACAGAGGTAATTTGATAAACGAAGTAACACCAGAGTAAAGTACACCTGAAAGCAAGGGCGGATCCGGGGGGGGGGGGGGCTAGGTTTTTTTTAGCTCTATGGATTCGAGGCCCGAGAAGGCCATAAAGACTACCCCATGGCCGACTTAAGCCCCCCCAAAACCAAAATCCACCGAAGGCAAGCCCTCTGAACCAAAATTCACTCAAGCCAAGCCCCCCAAAACCAAAATCATGGATTTGCCCCTGTCTGAAAGTGTAGTAATTTTGGCATCTACGAATTTGACATCTAACTTAAAATTTGGTAAAACGGGACACTAGAGTGAAGCAGAAACTTGAGCCAGCTGAAAGTGAAAAATTTAGTGTAAAGGATGTATTAATTCCTAATTTTCATGTTCAAGAAGTGTTTGAATTTGTCTCTTGTGACTGGAGTGAAATATTTAAATATGTAATTACTAGAAAGAAGCTAAGGAGAAAGTTTCAGTTTAATAAGAAAGGGAAAAAATGTTGTTTGCCTTGTAAAATTAGTATGTAAAAGTATGGAATGTAATGAAAAGAAATAAATGTAAGATGCAAGAACCGTGAAAAAAAGGTCACTAGTGAATGACTACTTCTTTGCTGTGATTGTATTAGGATCTTATTTTCTCTAACACTGATGAGGGGGGAAAAAAGAAGGCTGATAGATAAACAGAGTTCTGCAAAAAAGTATGACAGTGAAAATGCTTTGTCATAACTAGCAAGGTTATGAATAAAGGAAAGGATGAACAAGTAAAGCTGAGAATTTATTATGTAAATGTAACTGAAAGCAACGGAGAAATGTTTACTGCGTAAAGCATTTCTCTTTATAAATATCTTGTCTGAAAATTAACTTAAATAAACATGTTTTGAGTTATTTTTTATGTATGTGTTGGCCAGTATTCATTATCTAATTCTGCCAAGTTTAAAAGCTATTTTCATTACTGATCTCTAAAAGTATGTATTTAGATGGATTTGGTTTTGTAGTTAGAGGATGTGTTTATCTCTGTTGTTCTTGATAACCTCACAGTGGGAAGAAGAAAACACTTTACTGGTAAGATTTAAATTTCTAATTTAAGTACAGATAACCAAAATATTAAAGGGTGATGTAAGGGAATCCTTGAATTTTACATTCCCTTGTTGTGAGTAAGATTATTTTGTTCAAAAATATATTTTGGTTTTGCTGAAGCCCTCAGCATGGACAGGACAGCATGTGGCCCTGACACTAGGGAGTTAAATGGCATTAGTTGGACAAAGAGTCGGCCACCCTCAGGATATATTGAAAGAGAGAGTGGCTAAAGCCATATGGAAAACAAGATGGAAATGTTTGGAGCTCGCATACTTGCATGTTAAATTCAAGAAAAAGACTAAACGGCAACTACTTCTTTTCTCTTGAGTTCCTCTGAAAATCCAAGAGTTACCCTACACTATATTGTTTTAATATTACTATACAACATTATATCATGCAAACTACCTAACTTCTTACTGTAAATCAACAATAGAATTATTCATTAGAATAATGAATATCTTTGATCCAAAAACTCTATGCTCTGATATTCTGATTCTCGTTACCACTTTTTGATACCACATTGTTTCCCACTATATTAAAAACACCACTACCCAGAAAGACTTTTCATTTATACCAATGATTTTAACCTTATTCACCACAATTCTATAGCAATTAATTCAGCGAGATCCACTGCTGCATTATCAATTTGGTCTCGCTTCAGAATTTCATCTGTAACATCTTGGACATATTCCACAAATTTAGATTCATATGTATCACCTCTCCTTAACTCACACTTTTCTTTCCTCACAGGTAGTACTGATGTGATTTGATATCAAGTCCTCTGTCAACTTGCCCATTACTGTGATCCAACTAATAAGTCTGTAGTTCTCAATGTTGTTTGTCACTTGTTCTTTTTCAATTTGTTCTACTAAGACACATTTCCAATCCTCTGGTGTGCAACAAGACTCCAACTCAATGATGTTTCTAGACACACTACAATGCCCACCCAATCTGATTATTTTATCCATACCTACCCAACCTGATAATAAGTAACAATGAAAGGAAAGAAATGCCGCGAGGCAATATTTACATGGAAAAGAAAGGGAAAATACACCCAACACTAACCAAAGTTGGTTAGTGTTGGGTGTATTTTCCCTTTCTTTTCCATGTAAATATAACCTGATAATAATATATCCGTACCATCCCTTGATTCTTTTTTAACGTATAGCATCTTCATAATCTTTTTAGCATCCATTTCTGATAGCCTAGACTGTTCATTTCTACTTATACTCCAGTTCAAATATTTTCTGTACTATCGCTACATTAAAGTCTCTAATTACATCATCAAAATAAAGGCTTGATATTTCCTTCTTTCCTGTATTCTTGGTAACTTTTCCCTGAATATACACTGTACAGTCAATGTTATTAGGAATTATGGGTTTCAGGGGTTTTGGTTGGAGATATTCAAAATGTGGGTAATGCAGGATTTGGAAGGAAGAGGCCATCCATAAATTATGTCACTCCTCTGTCATGCCGTGTTATATTATGACCTCACACATTTCAAGATTTTAAATTTAGAAATTGGTTTAAACAGCACTTCCAATTTGATGTCACAAATATTATGACTTCCCTTCGAAAGGAAAGTTGTAGAGCAATTTAAAAAAAAAAAAAAAAAAGATTGCCATCTAGCCTGGTTGCGGGGGCCCCCTAGGAGGCGCGAGGCCCCTACAAGGCATGAGGCCCGTAGCAATTGCTACCTCCTGCTACGTGGTTAATCCGGTACTGGGATAGCCCCTAAGTAGATTTTAAACTTGTGGTATGAAATTATGTTGTTAAGGAAGGCTTGGACATGTTTAAAGTTTGGACCTATACTTTATTTAATAGTTCATGGAGAATATTGAAATCTTTTGTGACTAGTATATTTATTGAAAGAAGTAGAACACGTTCTAAATGTGGTATGAGAAATTGAAGGTTAAGAAAATTTCCTAAATCACATCCCATTTAAACACACTGCTCAGTTGAAATACATAGATGATATATTTATGATCTGAGTCCACAGTAACTTCCTCAGTTCCTTTAAGAATATCTATTCCATCAACATTATTTACTCCCTCACACACTTCATGGGGGCATTGCTTTAGGGCAAATTATCTGTTTGACATTGTCAGCTTATTAGAAAGTTGTTTAAATGTCCTCATCCTGGTTCTACATACCAAGCACTCATCGGATCACAGACTGTTGCACCATTTCAAATACTCCCAGACGGTGGTGAATAGTTCTTCAGGCGCACATGACACATCAACGGATCGTCTCTGCGTTTTTATATGCCTGTTTCATACAACCAATTGTTTAACATGACCCTACAGATAAAACCCCACAAGAACCAGGGTAGAGAAACATGCAGGCCATGGAACTTGTCTTCCCTTAACTACCCATTTGTAACTTTAGATATCAGCTAGTACATTTCGAGTATTGTGACTAAAATGTGCATAAACCACATATTTCCTCTTTTCTTACAGGCACGCATCTTGCAGCAAGTCTGTAAGAGTGTTCTGAATGAATTCCTTGTAATTAACACCATAGTAGGAAACATATGTTCATAATTAGGGAAAATATGCAGGCAAATATGACCTTAAAAATGGGTAAATATGACTGACCTAAAAATGAAAAAATATGACCAATGTTTAAATTTACTATACATCAAAACATACTCAATTATACGTATCATAGCTTTCACCTAGATAGCATAATTTACTTGTGCACTCATGCACCAATAGAAAATTAAATTTTAAATCAGTTATGTCAAAGATACGGCTCGCGATAGCAATGATTTTTAACAACCGTATATTATATACTATACAATTAAATAAATAAAATGTTATAATAATTCAGTACATTTTTTTTATTTGAATCTGGCCCGCCTACACATTCTAAATTTAATATACGGCACTCTGCTATGTTTTAAATCATTTTATTGAAGTCACTTTAATTTTACAGAATTAACACAGATGTCTTCCATCTGTACTAAAATACCTCTCTCTGAGTTCCCTTACGTAACATTTTCGGAATGGCGGTAGATCTACTCACTTATCCACTGCAGATTTAACAATGACTGAGAATATTTCACTGAGATATTGAATGACATGGATCGACAAAGGCATGCTTCTGCTGCACTGTTGAGATTAAAAGGTGGGTGGAGCATTACGTTTCTAGAATGAAAATAATTTATATCTTTAATTCTTGACTGGTGAATTTTGACCACAGTGAAAATTAGTTCCTTTTTCCCCACCTGTAAAGCAGAAGTACAGTTCTGTGAATAATTATCTTAATTTCTTCTTATCTATATCTTGTGAATTCTTGGTACTATTAAAAAACTACAAGATTGTTCCTCAAAATATGCCCATAAATATTATTGAAATATGACCAAAACTAAGAAAATGGTCTGAACATGCATTTATATGCTATATAAAATACATTTTAATACAATCAGAAACGTTGAATCAGTGTTTAATTCAGTATTTCAGCTCAAAAAGAAGGCAGGAAAAAAACATGTCCTAAAGTTCCGAACCCTAGTCATAATAGACAGTCGCCTACAATTCCAAACCACAACAAACTCATGCTGGTATAGGCTCAAACTTACATCATTGTTGTATAGTAAGTACCTCAAAACACTTTGAATGTAAAGTTATGTTCTTTTTCCTTGTTTCATATATATGAAACATCTTTTAAAGTTTATATGCTATTTTAGTCAGTCTCCTACAACACTCACCATCCACAATGTTCTACTTTCTGATGAAGGCTGAGACCTAAAAATTTCAAATGTCTTTAATGTTCACGCTGCCCATTCGTCACCTAAGGTAAATAGTGGTATATTACGCAGTGTTAGATCTAGAAGGGGAAGGAGGAAATGAGTGGGGAAGGGGGGGGGGCTTGTGGGGCACTTGCTCCGGCAGCAACGTTCGGGTGGTGGTGGGTGCTGGGGTGGGAGGGGGGGTTAACAAATTCATATCACGGCAACACTTAAAAAAAAAAGACAATGGGACAGCTATCTCACTGGCTCAGAAAATTCCTAGATCTGTCACCGCCATTACCCCATCCCGTTATTCTTTTTCGCTACATAGTCTCCATTATTTCATTTGTGTGTGTGTAAAATGCACAGCATTAATAAACAATCTTGCCTCAGATTCTCATGCTAAGCTTGACATGGGTTTCAATCAATGTATCACATTGTGAAAAGGCTACATAAAATAGTGTGTAATTATGTTTGTATTTTTTTCCCTACATATCACTGTTCAACTTAACAGAGTTGGATTTACTCTATCTATCATGATAAATTTAGTATTGTTTCCTATCCCATTGCTGCAGTCATAGAAACAGAAAATATAACAAAAGGTAGAATGTAAAATAATTCCAAAGACAGGTACAAAATGTGTCATACAGAGTGGAAATATAACTGAATCACAGAATGATTTATAATTTATTTAATATTTTAATATTTCATTGCTTACATAACTTCTCATTTTTATGCACATCTTCAATGAAATATACAAATAATTGAATGTTAACACTGAAAACACTTAATACCTATTTAACGTGATTTAATACTATTGAAACAAACCAAAGTTATTTTGCTTTATTAAATATCATTTAAAAATCACAGAGTAGTACAATGAACAAGTATTTCAAAAGATTTAAATATTCAGTCTAAAACACAAATTAAAAATTAATCAGAAACTGAAACATATGCAGTCCCATTAGACTCATCAAACATGAGAACCACTCTGAAGTCAAGAAACTTGATAGAATATCAATGTTTAGTGAATTATAAAACATCTATACTAATAAAAATATTACAACAAGCATACAGCTCCATGTGAAATACGATCAATAAACAAAACAAATAATAACACATATTTTAAATACATCATGCAAAAATAATTCCAACATTTGATTAATTTAAAAATATTAATTTACAGAACAAAATTTACAGAATAGCATCTCTACACAACACATTAAAAATTCTAACAATCAGTTATTTTCTCTCTCTCCATCTTTTTTCATGGTCCTATGCAGTTATGATTCTTAACAAGTTAAAGAAATGAATGGAGATTGAAAATTAAAGATTAGTGGTTCTAGATTTCCTTACTACAGTTTTGGCAAATAATAAAAATGCTTATCATGGTGTATGATTATTTATATGATAAAAAATTAATACCTTTAGTCAAAGAACAGATGAGTCTCTTAAGAAGGGAGGAAATGGGGAGAAATGCTGCTTGAAACTAAGTGATATGGGTTTGTATGGATATAAACTAATTATTTGTAAGCCAATAAGTGCAGAGCAGCAAAAACTGTTGAGACGTTTCATTAAATACGGCTATTCTCTGATTATTGCAAGTTATACATTTGACAAATACAGCAAAATGCCCACACCATATAAATAACAAAGGACAGGAAAAATGACTCATCACTCACCAATGTTGAAGGCTGCGATGAGTGAAAAACATATAGGACGAACAGAAACATATGTAACATTTCAGTTTTACATCTTATTCATGTGGTACAGACTGAGTAATACGGTTTGACATGTGCACACATCTCTAACAATATGACTCGGTCCCTATCACGTGAATAAGTTGTAAAACTGAAATATTGTATATGTTTTTGTTTATCTCAATATTTTTCACTCCTCACAGCCTTCAACTTTGGTAAGTGATGAATCATTGTCATTATCCTTTGTTATCTATATTGCCTAAAAGCAATTTTCTTTTTCATAATATCATTACACCATTAAAATAGTTTTATATGGCTAAAACAAAATATGAAACAACTGAAATATCCAGTAAAGTTGTTAATTTAATGTGATTTTAGGCTAAAAAAAACTTTTAATGTCGGGTTCACAATAATATAGTGATGTTGAAAATCCAAATATTATTTATAATGTCATTAAATATTTAAGTATCTATACATAGAAATAAAAAATGTCAAGGTAAAACAAGGAGCCAACATTGACAGTGACCACTACCTCACAACAATAAAAATGAGATTCATCCCTCAAAACAGAGATAAAAAGAAAACAAACAGGAGAACTAAATTTGATGTTCAAATGTTTACAAACAACTTGGAAGTAAATTAAAAATTCAGAGAGAAGTAAGAAAAGTACATTGCGAAGAACTGGGATGATCTGAGAACAAAAAACACAGAAGATGTCCTATGAAGAGAAATAATAAGCATAGATGGTGAAATGAAGAATGTGAAGTGACCATAAGTTAGAGACTGATAGCTTGGAGAAGATGGCATTCCTTAAAAATCAATAAAAAATTCAAAAATGTTCAACACACTCTGGAAACAAACTATAAGAAGTGTCAAAAGGAGTATGAAAGAAGTAGACTTATACAAATTGATGAAGTTTTCACTAAAAGTAATACAATAATTTTTTGCAAAATGTTCAAGAAGGAAACAACTAAGTATCAACTGCTGAGCCTTGGTTTTAAAGGTGAAAAGTAAAAAATTGGGGTAATCAAAAACTGTAAAATTTTGGCAGTTACTTTGTGAACTGTGAAGAACCTAAAGAAAGATTAGAATTCGCTCAATCACAAGCAAACATTAAACCGTCAGGCTCACCAAGTGAGAAAAATATATGATATAATTCAAAGCCTGAAAAACAATAAAACTGGAGGGGAAGTTCTGATTATTGTACAACTCTTGAAAGAAGCAGGTCATAAAGTGAGGCAGAAACTGGCGAACGTTCTAGAAGAAATCTGGTGAATGGAAAGAATTCCAGACGATTGGAAGAATACACTGATATACCCATACTACAATAATGATGACAATACAGATGCAAACAATTTCGCTGGTAGCAGCAGGGCCGCATTTAAGCATAGGCTATAGCCTAGGGGCCCACACCACAAAGGAGGGGCCCGCACCACAACCCTGGGTCCCCCACTTGGGCCAGTAATAGAGCAAAAAAAAACTGAACCTATAAATTTTTTGGGTGAAGTGAATAAAAGGAAGGATGAAGGAGGAAGATAAGAGTGCCAGACAAACACAAGCACACTTTACAATATTTTGTTTCAAAAACCTTATTATAATATGTAGAATAGGTCGAACTCTATGTATGTTAATAGTGTTTTTAAACCAAAATATTTTAACTGTGTTCATGTTTTTATTTGTCTGTACTTCCTGCCTTCATCTATGGTAAGTTATGAGTTATTTTCCTTATCCATTATTATTTTTATTGCCTACCGGCACTTTCACAAAAGTGAATAAAAAAGTGGCAAACTCTGTGAATACATTACATTTGCTTAATAAGTTGTTACAGCATATCTCAAATGACAATTCTTCTCCAGTGCTATTTTCCACAAATAATTTTATTTACGCACTCCTCAATATTGTAGCCTTTTTCACATGTATGAACAGATAAAAGTAACTGAAGGTTTATAAAATATTTTCACTTTCTTTGTGCAATCTGGGAAAACAATAAGCCAAGAAGTAAAGTTTGTTAACTTGTACAGAATGGATTTAAAAACAAAAATACTTTCTAGTGTTCAGCACCATGGATACCATGGACTACAGCCATGTGCGTCCTGACGTAAGCTATGCGACAAAGCACCACCTGGCAAATCGGGCACCGTGTTCGCCCCTCGTGAACAGGTGTGTGCTTGCAAAATGATTCGTAGTTCGTGAACACTTTCTGACATATCTTGCAACAGTGGGTCTCTCTCGGGCCGGATTGGTCCACCCAGAAAGTACCTAAAGAGAAAGCAGAAAAAGTAAACTAACTTCCAACAACACCAGTGTATTAGTACGTGCACCCAATCTACAGCCCAACTGAGCTCCGATATGAAAAGCGAAATATACAGACAGTAATCTCATTGATTGTTTCTTTCATTTACACCCATCACAAGATAGTCAACTGTTTAAAATATTAATGAACATGTAATTTGATAAAAGTAATAGTGAAAATGCTGCTAGGCAATGAAAATAAGGAAGGACATATAAAGCAAATCTTTCACCATCTTTCCTTAATGGATATCTAAGTATAAGTAAAACAAATTTTATACAAAAATAGCTGGTACCCACGACTTCGTTCGTGTTTGTAAAAAATTTGTATTGACAGCTACCGACATCTAACAACTATAGTGCACAATGGGAGACGCGATGCTATTACCACACACAAATGCCAGTCATCTGCGCTATGTAGTTCAGGCAACAAAGTAAAATTTACGGATGAAATACGAAAATATCCTTGATCTACCACTTTCAACCACCATATCTCCCACACTCTCACAGCTACTGAAATTCGGCCAACGTTGTGATCGATGGGTGACTCTGTTTTACTACCACACACAAACGCCAGTGATCTGCGATAGATAGTTTTCGCTGAAAAGTGATACACCATGACACATGCGTCTTTGGCAGAAATATGAAATTGCCGCAGGTCGACACACTTTCAACCCCCATATCTCTCACACCCCCATTGCTACCGACATCTAACAACCATAGTGCACGACAGGAGACACGATTATGCTACCACACACAAACACCAATGTTCTATGCTATGTAATTGTGGCAGAAAAGTGACATTTGCGTAGACACATGTGTTTCGTCGAAATACGAAAATATCTTTCATTGGCCACTTTCAACCACCATATCTCCCTCACTACCACAGTTACTGAAATTCGGCCGATGTTGTTATCGAAAGGTGACTCTTTGTTACTACCACACACAAACGCCAGTGATCTGCGATAGATAGTTTTCGCTGAAAAGTGATACACCATGACACATGCATCTTTGGCAGAAATATGAAATTGCCGCAGGTCGACCACTTTCATCCCCCATATCTCACACACACCCATAGCTACCGAAATCTAACAACCATAGTGCACTACATGAGATACGATTCTACTACCAAACACAAACACCAATGCTCTATGCTATGTAGTTGTGGCAGAAAAGTGACATATGCGGAGACAGTCAAAATACGAAAATATCCTTGGTCGGCCACTTACAACCACCATATCTACCACAGTACCACAGTTTCTGAAATTCGGCCGCTGTTGTGATCGAAAGGTGACTCTGTGCTACTACTACACACAAACGCCAGTTATCTGTGATCTATAGTTTTCGCTGAAAAGTGATACACCATGACACTTTTGTCTTTGGCAGAAGTATGCAATTGCCACAGGTCGACCACTTTCAACCCCCATTTCTCCCACACCCCCATAGCTACCGACATCTAACAACCATAGTGCACTACATGAGATACGATTCTACTACCAAACACAAACACCAATGCTCTATGCTATGTAGTTGTGGCAGAAAAGTGACATATGCGGAGACAGTCGAAACACGAAAATATCCTTGGTCGGCCACTTACAACCACCATATCTACCACAGTACCACAGTTTCTGTAATTCGGCCGCTGTTGTGATCGAAAGGTGACTCTGTGCTACTACTACACACAAACGCCAGTTATCTGTGATCTATAGTTTTCGCTGAAAAGTGATACACCATGACACTTTTGTCTTTGGCAGAACTATGAAATTGCCACAGGTCGACCACTTTCAACCCCCATTTCTCCCACTCCTCCATAGCTGCCGACATCTAACAACCATAGTGCACTACATGAGATACGATTCTACTACCAAACACAAACACCAATGCTCTATGCTATGTAGTTGTGGCAGAAAAGTGACATATGCGGAGACAGTCGAAATACGAAAATATCCTTGGTCGGCCACTTACAACTACCATATCTACCACAGTATCTGAAATTCGGCCACTGTTGTGATCGAAAGGTGACTCTGTGCTACCACTACACACAAACGCCAGTTATCTGTGATCTATAGTTTTCGCTGAAAAGTGATACACCATGAAACTTTTGTCTTTGGCAGAACTATGAAATTGCCACAGGTCGACCACTTTCAACCCCCATTTCTCCCACTCCTCCATAGCTACCGACATCTAACAACCATAGTGCACTACATGAGATACGATTCTACTACCAAACACAAACACCAATGCTCTATGCTATGTAGTTGTGGCAGAAAAGTGACATATGCGGAGACAGTCGAAATACGAAAATATCCTTGGTCGGCCACTTACAACCACCATATCTACCACAGTACCACAGTTTCTGAAATTCGGCCGCTGTTGTGATCGAAAGGATGACTCTGTGTTACTACTACACACAAACGCCAGTTATCTGTGATCTATAGTTTTCGCTGAAAAGTGATACACCATGACACTTTTGTCTTTGGCAGAAGTATGAAATTGCCACAGGTCGACCACTTTCAACCCCCATTTCTCCCACACCCCCATAGCTACCGACATCTAACAACCATAGTGCACTACATGAGATACGATTCTACTACCAAACACAAACACCAATGCTCTATGCTATGTAGTTGTGGCAGAAAAGTGACATATGCGGAGACAGTCGAAATACGAAAATATCCTTGGTCGGCCACTTACAACCACCATATCTACCACAGTACCACAGTTTCTGTAATTCGGCCGCTGTTGTGATCGAAAGGTGACTCTGTGCTACTACTACACACAAACGCCAGTTATCTGTGATCTATAGTTTTCGCTGAAAAGTGTTACACCATGACACTTTTGTCTTTGGCAGAACTATGAAATTGCCACAGGTCGACCACTTTCAACCCCCATTTCTCCCACTCCTCCATAGCTGCCGACATCTAACAACCATAGTGCACTACATGAGATACGATTCTACTACCAAACACAAACACCAATGCTCTATGCTATGTAGTTGTGGCAGAAAAGTGACATATGCGGAGACAGTCGAAATACGAAAATATCCTTGGTCGGCCACTTACAACCACCATATCTACCACAGTACCACAGTTTCTGAAATTCGGCCGCTGTTGTGATCGAAAGGTGACTCTGTGCTACTACTACACACAAACGCCAGTTATCTGTGATTTATAGTTTTCGCTGAAAAGTGATACACCATGACACTTTTGTCTTTGGCAGAAGTATGAAATTGCCACAGGTCGACCATTTTCAACCCCCATATCTCCCACACCCCCATACCTACCGACATCTAACAACCATAGTGCACGACAGGAAAGACGATTCTACTTCCACACACTAACACCAAAGGTCTATGTTATGTAGTTGTGGCAGGAAAGAGAAGTATACGGTGATACGAATTTTTGGTCGAAATATGAAAACGCCCTGCACTGACCAACTTTAATCATTATATCTCACACATCCCCACAGCTATCGGCATTCGGCCAACGTTGTGCATGACAGGAAACTCCATGCTACTTCCACCCACAAACATCAGTGATCTGTGCTAGGTAGTGGTGGCTGAAAAGTGAAATATAGGAAAAAACACGTCTATTTTTATATATATATAAGATTAGGTCAGAGAAAGCAATCTCTTTCTTAGCCAAGCTGAAGGCGGGAGAGCTCTGATAACAATAATAATAATAAAAAAGAAAGCTATGAAGAAACTACACTGTACGCCAAATTATCAATTAGCCATACAAAAAAATGGTGCATATGCTGAGATTTTTGGAGAAACCTGTGGCCAAAATTGCTTCACATTTGTCCATATCTCATTTTTTGTTGATGCTGACTTACTGTCTTCAGATTTAGTAATTTCTCGGTTTACTTCCTCTACCCTCCATCTAATTTCTAACCTTAATGCCGTTCCCTATCCAATTAAAATTTTTATTTCCTTTTCCAAAACTAACAAAAAAATCTGATCAAAAGTTCTTCTTTTGCTTCATGAAGTTTATAGATGCAACTACTGAACAAATTAATTTTTAATATATGATGGATATACCTGACCATCTGATAAAGAGACATAATTAACACACACTTCACAAATATAACCGTGAAAGGGTAAAGGGAGATCAGCTTAGCACAAAAAGCAGGGGACACCACTTCTGGCAAGAATAATGCTAACTGCCGAAACATTGTGTCTCTTGTGTTTGTCTTTTTGTGTTCTTCATTCCCAGCCACTGTCATATATGGTAATTGTTGAGTCTAATTTCCTTGTCCTTCCTTATATACGAGGGCAAGTCAAAAATAATCCAGACTTTCATAACAAAACACTTTTTCAGTAGTCGTACTGCTTTCTGCGAATGCTTGTTTACAGTTGATACTACTGTGGCCAAACGTGCCTCAGCCGACCTTGATCGCAACAGGCAGTGACATCGTAGCTGTTTGCAAGGAGCAAACAGTCAGTACTTTTCCTTCCCTCTGTCCTCTACTTGCCTCCATGCCCACTGTCTACAGTATATTGAAACACCACATACCAGAGGTGACGTTTCACTACATAGATTCTTTTATTATCATTATCATATATTTTCTCAATTTTATTTTGTTTACTTATTTACTTTCTCAAATTTATGTTATGAACATTTAATGTATTTTTCTGCACTTTTTGCAACATTTTGCATTGCTCAGTTACTAGCTCCAATTCACTAACCCCTTCTCCCTGCCCCCTGTTTGAATTTACCGCCACCATGTTCCTGACTAATGGTCATTCTGTGAAACGGTTCCCCACACCACCCTCCATCTTCGATTTTCTCCTGTTGACGAAGGGCTAAGTCCCAAAATATTCTTCCAAAATATTTTTCCTGTGTTTTGTGCTTATTTATGTGTTCACCCCATGATACCATCATCTAAAGTAAGTGGTGGTTCATTTCGCTATCATTTTTTTTTTTTTAATTTCCTGGTAACTATATGCCTTGTGTTATTTTCTCTGTTTATTTAAAATTAAATTTTTTAAATGGAATTAGAGATTTTTTACACTTTTGGCAATGTAGACATGAATCTCAGCTGTGTTCAATTTCTATTAGAATTGTATGTAGCAAATGTTAAACTGTATTGAATACCTTAATGATTTTCAGTTACTTTCATTTTTATCGTTTTTATAAATACGATGCAGTAAAATTTTCTGAAACTTAATAATACAGTAAATTCAAAATGTTTCTTTTTAGATTTTTAGTTAATCGTCTGCAGATTCTAAATACATCCCTGGTGTACTTAACTGAAGATTAGAGGAAACTTATACACTCACTCAATGACCTGCAGCAAATAATATTAAATGTTGCCTCTAAAAGTAAAATGTGTATTGTACCCAGGAAACTTAAGTTTGAAAATGATAGAATGGAAAGTATAAACACAAGAGAAGGATTATGTTTAATGATTTACAAGTAACCAAGCTCACTTCATTCAAACATTGATAACATATGTACTAGAAGGATCATGCCTCTTAACTGTTCTCATAGAGGAAGTTGATTGTTAGATGACAGATACCCCTACTGAAAAAAAAAGTCAACTCAAGAACATAAATCAAGTAATCCGTTATCACAAAATTGTACAGTTTGTAGTAAAACACCAGTCCTTGTTTGTATCAGTTAAGGGAAGAATATAATTCCAGGACAGAGTTAGATTTCTGATGGCAGAAGTAGACAAGAGAAATTAATGTAAGACGGGAGTCAATTGACAATAATGGCAGAGATTATGACCAATGAAATGTTGTGTTTTATCAGTAGTTTCACTCGGCTAGTTCCTTGAAAGGATTTTATTCAAGTAAAATTCAGTAAGATGACAGCAAAAAGCTGGGGAAAATCAACTATAATTTGGATGCAGCTCTCTCTTCTGCGTACAACATACACCACTGAAAAGGGATTTTCAAAACTGTAAGCAGATTGATTGCAAGATCACTTACTTGAAAATATTTAATCTAAACTCAAAGTTACACAATAAGAATATTATAGACATCTCTTTCCTCTGAATAGTAGAAACTTGATGAAGTAACATATTAAAACAAAGACAAGAGCATTACTAAGTAAATAATCCCCGAATATTAGTATCAATTTTTATGATTGTAGTGGAGGGAAGTCAGAGGAATGAACAGTTTCAAATTGTAAGACATCCTAAAAATTAATTTGCATATAGCTATCATCATATTCTTACCAAGGGGTTTTCTTTAAAACAAATAGGATAAGGTATACAAAATCCCTACATATTACCTGTTTGAGAGGACATTCTTTATGTTATCAACAACTTTTACTACAAGTGAAAAAATAGTTAACAGTGTAAAACAGTAAAATATATTTTGAAGTGAACCTCCTTGCAGTTCTGATAAGATATCTCTAACATATTAGACCAATTTCAACAATGTATTCAGTATACTACATTTAAAATTATAGTCCAACACAAACATCAGTTTATTAAGGTATCAATATATTCCATTAAAGCAGCAGATCCCAAACTTCAAAAATCCTTTACAGTGTTTAAAGACAGTATATAAATTCTTTAAACCTTTAAAAACTAGTTCAGCAAAAATAGTTGATAATTCCTATTACTAAGTTTTACTGTAAAGTACAAACTCTTAGGATCAGCAATATTAAAACTATACTGCCAGAAATAAAAATCTCGTCTTCTTTTTCGGTCACACTATGAGATGTGAAACACAGATTTAAAAACTAGAACTGCAATTAAACTAAATGGCCCAAATGCGAGTATGAAAAACACTCTCATACTCTTGACAAATTCTGTTTAAAAGCAAATAAGGGTTTATTAGTACCAATGTATATCATGAAGGATAGAAAAAGAAGCAAAAGATAAATGGAGTTCTCCATAGGCATTACTTTCTTAGGTTTTGAAGAACGTCTATAGCATATTCTGTTTATTTCTCGCACTTAAAATTTCAAAGGCCTAAACTTAAAAAGATTCCTAAAAATTACTGCTAAACTGAAATTTTATTGCACCTGATGAGAGACAACAACTCAAAATCACTTCTTAAACACCATAAAATCTTAATCATTTTTATATTTCAACAGTAACATAACTTTTGCAAACAATACAGAATGCAGCAAACATGTTAAGAACATTTAATAGCTCCTGTTTGTTTCTGTGGAAATGTAATCAATGCAAAGACTTAGCTTGCATCCTTTTTTTATGTCTTGTCGAGTGATTTGGGGAAACCATGCAAAATCCAAATCTGGATAGCCAGATAGGGATTTCAAGCCACTTCCTCTCAAATGACCGAGCGTGGTGGTGTAACGGATAGCATTCTGGCCTCGCATTCGGGAGGACGGCGGTTCGAATCCCCGTCCGGGCATCCAGATTTGGGTTTTCCATGGTTTCTCAAATCACTCCAGGCAAATACCAGGATGCTTCCTTAAAAAGGCCATGGCCGAATTCCTTCCCATTCCTTGCCCCCATCCTTTCCCGTCTCTAAAGACCTCGCTGTTCAGAGACGTAAAGCAGTTAATAATAATTATTAAAAAAAAAAAAAACTCTCAAATTCGAGGCCAGAATGTTAACTGTTCACCCACCACGCTCGGTCTTAGATTGATATATGTGTTTCAGCCGCCCTTCATTCCCTTTTATCTACTAAACACCAGATGGTATATTTCACTCTGATCTTCCCTCTGTGTACATTCTTTTGTTGGCACTGGAGAATCTACAAGCCAAAATGCTTGTTACACATTTAACAACGACAGCGCTGCCACTCTTCAGACTGATGATAGATTGACCGTGGCATCATACTGCTGATTGTTAAGTTCAAATCTTGTATTTAATACTATAAGAAAAATATTTAAACTAAAAATTATTTCAGTTTTCTACCATTATAACAATGGCACTTAACACAAAATCAATGGTATTTTATTTGATTTGGAAGTAAGGAGCCTCCAAGAATCTAAAGGCTAATACGATTTGACCATGCAATAAGGATTGCTTGGTTTTGTGTGAAAACTGGTGGTCTTACCCTGAACTGTAACTGCAATAGATTAAACTGAATTTTGAGAAGCTCTAAAACTACATAAATTATTCAGAATAGTGAAACAGTTAAAGCAGATCTAGTTATCAACTGGTCATAGAATAATAAAACGCCAGATGTAATTTGATACCAGAATAATTATAATAAGAATGACACACTTATATTCCTAAAAAAAAAGGACGACTTCAACCAATAATTAATCAAGAAAAGTGTGTTCAATAAAAGGGCAAATAACAACACAGAATACATGTGAGGAGTTGTTTATTAAAAATATTTAAGTCATGTACAGTATGTAAGGTATATGTATCTGAATAAGCTAGAAATAAGTAACATATAAAGTAAAACAAAATGGTCAGATCTCTGCAATAAAATTTTACCTCACAGTACAGAATTTGTAATATAGGATAGAACTTGAGAAAAGTATAGGTCACACAAGATCTAGCAATTTTCTGCACAAGGAACTAAATTAGATTCTTAAACACAGTCACAAGCAATTGTTTTTACACATAAAAACAGATAAAATGTTTCTCAAAATTCAATACATAAAGCATTTAAAGATACTATTGTGCATCAGCCTGCTTTCAACAGTTCGTCACTGACATTACAATAGAATCAGCTAAAGCCTTCTAACACACATGGGAGAGCTTTATATTGGCACATGCTGGAAATAATTTACTTTGTTTTAAATTTACTTCAAGTTCATGTAACACAGGTCAAAGAATTATTCAAATCATCCTCCACAATTACTAGCCACTAGTAAGGTCTACTTTGCACACGAACCTCTCCATTTTGCTCTCTCTTTCCACCAATCCTCTCATCACAACATTTGTCCAGAATTATTAACAGAATTTTTTTAAAAAAATAAAGAGAGCTACATCATAAAGTATAATTCAAAAAGAAAATTACAGCAGTCAGAACTGAATAAACTTCTTACAGATGGGAATAATGCCATCAGTTCCTTATCAATAATTGTAAAACTTGCAAACAACATGTGAGAGATGGATCCTACACGCTTAAGACTAATATTACTGACAAAGTTCACTTCAATAGCTTCATTTTAAAACTATTGTTTTTTCAAATAGATAGTAAAAAATCAACCAATCTAAGTTTAGCCAACTGAGATCTAATACAGTGTTTCCCAGTTAGTTTCTCCCAAGTACCACTTCAAGAAAGAGCGTAAGCAAGACAGTATCCCTTACAGCTGAAATGATAAATAAATAGATGTGTTCATCCAATCAAGTGCGTCACACAACCATAGCATTACAATATATAATTCACACCGACAAAGTTTATCTCAAAATAGAGTTTGTTGGTAGCAATGTTTATGTGGTTTTTACAATTATCATAGTGGTTACCTTAATTAAGAATTTACCCACATGTACTCCTTAGATGGACCTCATGTACTCCTGGGTTACACGTACCACTAATTGGGAATCACTGATCTAATATATCCAAATTGGCTGTATGCTTTTGTTTAGCATACTGAAAATAGTACACCTCTTAGATACAAATTCAAAGATTTAACACTGTAACAAAAGATTTAGCAGATTTTGAAGCCATTATGTTAAAAAAAACACTTAACAAAATATACACCACATCTAACATACTCCATCTTTCTTTCGACATTTTGGCCAAGGTCATGGGTTTTGTGCAGCGGTACAATAATCTGACTAATCTGGAAGTAGTGGATGCATAATATACATAGCAAACATCTCATAAAGAATTTGCTAACATTTCAAATTTTTATAATAATATAACTAGTGATAAATATTGTTTTCAAAGCTTCTGTACTGGAAATTTTAAATCAGTAGCACAATGTTTATAATTCATTAATTTTGTTGTAGGGGTTCAAAGAGGAACAGAGAATATCAAATTTGGTTATAAACCACAAAAAAGATGCAGACGATAGAGAATGCTGGCTAATCAAAATCTCATTTTAATAGATATTGTCAAATATAGTGTGTATATTCATCACAACATATCAAATGATAAATGCATGTTTGTTTCGCAGAAGAAGAAAAAAACTGGAGTTCAAAATATACTTGGAAATTATATGTTTTAAATGTGCTAACTCCAATTGCCTGAAATAACTATGGGTGAAAGAAACTAATACCATCATTTCACAGCCAAAATATTTTATCTGCAATTATACACCTATATTACAATTAATATTCCCAATATAGTATTTTTATTTATGCTCAAAATTTTTTATGACTGAACAGTATTACATCTACAGGCAATGGAAACTACTCTCAGAAGGTTCCTCACACCACTGCTTTATCCCGGTGCACTGTGGCAAGGTGAATCTTCAGCGCATATATACGAGAAAACACTTTGTGACAGATTGGACAATCTGTTTGGCCCCGGTGGATGCTCTTGTGATGGCTCAGCGAGAGGGGATGTGCAAATGACTTCCCACATTCCTGGCAAGAGTAGTTGTGCGCCACTTTGTGCCAGGGCACTGCATCATCACATCTCATTGTGTTGTCCAGGAACAGTGTTTCTGAGGAACAGAAAATACTTTTCAGTTCACTCGAGAAGCAAAATTCAAACAGATCAGAGTGCCAACCGATCATGAACTGGAATTAACACTCAGTCTATGGTATATGGAGAGAAACAGTGGAGGCAAGAAATGAAACAACATGCCATAAGACAAAATTTATAATTCTGCTGTTAACACAAAATTGTGTAACTCTTACATGAAACTTCTGATATACTGGAGTTGTGTGTGATGTGTACAAAGCAGGATTGCTTTCATTAAAAAATATTTCAAAGAAGGGAAGAAGAATTTATGAATTTTAATCAAAGCTACAACACAAATGATACAAATGGTGTGCAATCAGAAGGTGCTCTTTTTAACTGAAAGTTATTGAAAAACATGTTAACAATTTTAATCTTGGACTAAAATGGTATTCTACAGCCATTATTATTAACACATTGAGAGGACATTGCTCTTGGTCTGTGCTATTGCTGTATGAATGTGGTAAACTGGCATCTATTATATGTGTGATTCAGTAAAGACCCTATAGGTTTAATACCGGAGAGATAAAAGGAAAATAAATGCATAGACACTAGAAGTTTTTTAAGCAAAGAATGGTACCTGCAAGGATTGTACAGGATAATATACTTCCATATTCAATATGTGAATCTATCCACGAGAATTATAGTGAAAAAATAGGAGGTACAGGCATATTGTACCAAACTGCAATATTGTCGTGAATTTCCTGCTAAACAATAACATGCGTCTAATAATGAAACCATGTTCTCCTGTGTTATTTGAGGTCAACTGTTCGGTATTCAAGTAACATAACAGCTTTTTTTTTAAATAATAATAATAAAACTGTAAAAGGCTACTTCTGAGATCATATTTCACTGTGTTATTATCCACTTTTGACACTTTCTTCAACAGCTTATAAGGCAATATGATAATTTGGATATGCATAGTAGTGAAACTTGCAAATCAATAGGCTGGAAAGAGAAAGGGAGAAATGGTGATGGGATGAAGATACAAGGAAAAATTATAAAGCTGTAGAGTTTGGCATCATTTCAAATAACCCCCGCCTCAGGCCCCAGCAAAAGCTGGTGTACAACAGCAACGTGTCGTTTCATTGCGTACACTCGTCCAAAAACTTTGTGACAGATAGGACACACTGTGTGGCCGCGGTGACTGTGCTGGTGGTGACGCACTGACACAGGGTGTGCAAATGACTTGCCACATTCCTCACATGAGTAGCGCGGTGGCTCCAACTCTAACAGAGAGAAAAAAAATCTCACTTGATGTTGCACAAGAAAAGGAATACATAAAAATGGTATGACTCTGCAGACTGTTTAGTTATATTAAAAATCAAATGCAACAAAAGTCACAGATAAGAATTTGTGCACTGACGTTACATTTGCTCAACACAATATGGATCACAGTGTCTGGTGAAACTGATTTTCTTGACTCTCACAATCCCCCTAGTTTTTACCCCATATACTACTCAAGTAACTCTGACCCTCCTGGTCTGAAAAAACAAATTGTTGGACTTGAATTGTTCAACTGTCAATACTGCTTGGTCACAATAGATCATAAGGCCAAATCTCAAAATTTAATAATTTATTTTCTTTCAGCACAGAGTTTCACCTTGTCACAAATGTCAATCTAAAGATGATCACTTAGAGTAAAGGCAAATGCATATGCAAAAAAGTAGATCCTAATTAAAAATAAGTAAAATAACAACTTCATTCTGTTGATGAAAAAGTCTACCAAATAAATATCACACTGAGGTACTAAAGTATTTACTACATCTCATACACTGAAGGAACAAAAACTACTTGATAATTATACAAAATCATCAGCATCAATTTAAATAGCTTTCAACCACTGGCAGGATCTGCTTTGAACAAAAGCCTTTCCAAATCCTAATCTCAAGCTTGTTCTTTTATATTTGAAAGCGATCAACTGATAACTTGCCAGGAGTAACACAGTTAAGGTTTCTTTCAGGATATAAAAATATAAGACTACAAAAATTTAATTACAAGAGTGTCACTGTCAGTCAATTCAACCATGGAATGATGCTGTCTCTTTGAGCCATGAGTCCAGACAGAACTTCAACAGTCTTCTCTATGTAAAACTGTGTTGAGTGATTCTTATCACACAAGAGAAATTGCAACAGAAAATTATTATAGCATAAGATATATACTTAGGCTTTTATAAATGTTGTAGGGTTGTTTTCCTTTATGAGAAGAACATCGTCTTATTTTAGGGAATTAACCAAATGAAAGCATTGATCAAACAGGCAAAATTTTTACAATAATGTATTTATTTCCAATGGAGGGCATGCTCTGGTAGCAATTTCCCTACACACCCATTTTCCCCCTTCGTGCACTTCTTACACCAACTTCAACCCACCCCTTTGTCACGTATCTGTGACAAGTGCCAGAACTTTCCAGTCACGATTTTCCCCAAATACTTCTAGCACCTTCTAAACGAACTTTAAATTTACTTGATAAAGTAGTCTAATAATGTTTATACTATGTTTCTAAACAATTGGATAAAAGTTTTACTCCCCAATCAAGTTACTGTAAATAATAAGTAGATAAAAATACTTTAATTTTTATTGACTTAGAAGTTGCTATTTTAATATTTTTGGGAAGAAGAAAATATAATATTATATTTAAGACTGAAATAAGTAATTAACAAACTACTATGTTTAAGATTGAGTATAACACCTCAACATATAGGAGGTGCACCATCACAATGGCAAATACCCCTCCTCCTCTTTTGTGTACACAAACATATTATTATTATTATTTAATGTTCTACCTAGATCTTATTCAACGAGATTAGATTTCAATCATCACAACAGACATACTCCTCTCTTGTTGAATACACACAAGATAATCTCATGAATATCAAGGTATTAAGCTCTGATTTCCTTTCTTCAGATATGTCTAACTCATATGATATTGCAACTCCTAACTTCTGCAACATCTAATTTTGCTTCAGTTATTTCCTGAATATTATTTTATGTTTTAAATATAAAGATAAATTTCAATAATTAAAAATGTCATATTATGTATAATATAGCCAATTTTTAAACTACAATGCTGCAGAATTTTTTAGTCAGGCTTCTTTAAACTTCTCATTGCAGCCATTCAGCAAGTTACAGACGTACAAATCTGAGATGATTCAATATTCGATGAAGGTTTTTGGTTTTCCTTTCTGGAATCCGCTGTGAATTTACTGTCAACTTTAGGAAATGTGTTACTATCACTAATCAAATAAAAAAAAGTGTTAGCCGTGTAAAAGATCAAATATTTGTATGTGAGTGAGGGGAGCACAGGATCAAGTTGTAGTAAGTATTATGATATAAATAAATTGAACAACCTCTAAACTAGGCCAAGAGTATGCAACTGAAACCAAATAAAGGATGTTGTAATAAACAAGAAAACGTCAACAATCTTTCAAGCAACCAGATATATTTTTCAAAGTTAAATCTTCAGTTAACCGGAGACGTGTGATATAAATTTTGAGACCAGAAGAGCCATATTTGTGCATTTAAAAAAAATAAGTGGTAATTCTAGAATTAATAACATGCCTTGAGTAATCAGAATTTTATTAGAAAAGAAAGGCACACTTAATAGATTAATATAATTTCAATCTTAGTAGTGATTTCTCCACTGCCCCCATCATTCTCCAGTGCCCCCTTCATTAAGTATGTAAATTGTAAAGAAAAGAGAAATTAAGTTAAAATTTGGTAAAAAATAGCTTTGACAATGTCTGTGGCAAAATCTTCAGAGGGGTAGAAGTTATTAACACTTCAATGGACCAGGCAGTAAGTTAAATGATAAGCACAAGAACATAATGTCGTTTGTTAGCAAACAGACCAACAGACAGTAACCTTGGAGACATGAGGAATAACACCGAGTTTCACCACAGAAGTGATACTATCTAGAGACACAGCATGAAAGATCTCCCTAGCAAACTAGCAGGTTCATGTAAAGTACAAAATCCAAACAAGGAAAAGCTGGCTGGAGCCGGGAGATGAAGAGACAAAAACGAGAAAAATGTAGACTGTGCATTAGACTCGATGTACTGTTGCCACATGGTACTTCATAGTGTAAATGCGGGCAAATACTCTGTGACAAATGGGGCACACAGTCTGCCCTCGGTGACTGCTCTTGTGGTGACCCAGCGACAAGCGGTGTGCAAAAGACTTCCCACATTCCTCGCACGTATAGAGCCGCGGCACCACGGACGGGTCTGAGGAACAAAAAAACATTCTTCAGTTGGGTTGAAAACAGGAGTAATACTTTAGTGTGTGGTCTTTAAAACACAGATGGAGGTCTCCAACTCAGAAGTATCCTTATGTCACTAGAAGGGAAATTATAAAAGCCATTTATTGTCCTTTCATTCAAATACATGTTATGGATCTATCAATGCTATTAAGCTTTCCAAGATCGTCTACTACAACATGCTATGAAACTCACAAAATTAAAGCAGAGGCAAAGAAAAAATCTGTACAGCTGTGTGTGTGATAGATCAGTATATCTGAAGTGTATCATGAGAGCAACTTTCCAGTTCCTAAACCTCATATACGGCAATTTCCCTTCACTGTAATAAGAAATAACCGATCGATCCAACTTCACAGCTACTACTTTTCTGTCTACCCACATTCCAGCAAGGTTTGTAATCTCTTGTATCCTTTATCTGGATATATCTAAGCCACCAGGGTTTGTGTCTTCTCCACCATTCAAGTTTACATCAGTTATTTCAATAATATTTCAAGCAAAATCTGTGACTTTATACCTTTCAGGTTATTTCATTTATAACAGAGGTCTGCATTATTCTTTCATTATTTTTTATTGTCCTCTTAGACCATTCAAGGCAACAATAATGGAAATACACGATGTGAAGATAAGTGCAGTTGATTGGATAAAAAAATTAGATCTAGAGATGTAAAATTGTTATATGTTCAATCAGTTCTTATCTTTTGTATCTCTTGTTAAGTGTCATACGATAAATTAATAAATTATTCTTTTTCAGAATATACTTTGAATTTACTATAAACCTTAGGAAGTGAAATTCAAACAGCAACAGTATAAATAAATAAATATAAATTTGTAGATGGCTGAAGTGACAGGGGACTCACTGGCACTTAGCAGGAAAGCATATGAATATCAAACACTCCAGATCGAGTAAAATGCCTCTTCATCTATGGGTTTAAAGGTGACTGTGAAGTCCAATGCAAGAAGCACACACTTTACTGCAATAGTGACAGGTATTCCCAGGAGAGACAGCTGAGAGGCTGCAATTTTTCTTCAAATGTTCATTTTCTTTCCTGCGTTACCTCTTTTCATTTACTGATAATCGGCGATTATCTTCAAATAACATCATTCCACGATGAACAACTGACCTCCAGGATGAGTGGTCAAGGACAGAGGTTTCCCAGTTGTCACTGCTTTGGAAACGTCTTTAAGCCGCTTCCTCTGACCACCACTACAGCGCTTACCTACTGTTAGCTCTGAGTAGAGAACTTGTTTAGGAATGGGAGTGTTGGACATTCGGACCACGTGGCCGGACCATCGCAGCTGTCATTTTTCAATCATGAATTCTGTGTTAGAGGATTGGAGTTCTTCAAGGACACTGATATTGATGCATTTAATTTTCCATGTTATTTGAAGGATTCTTCTCAGGCATCTTTGATGGTATTGTTCTGGGATCTTAGGATGTCGTCTGTAGCATGTCCAGCATTCAGATCCATAAAGTAAGGACGGAAAAATAACAGAATTATACACAAGGATCTTAGTTTGAGTACTGATGTCATGATTGTCAAAGACTCTTGATCTTAGCCTGGCAAACGCTGCTCATGCATGGTTGATTCTGTATTAAAATTCTGCTTCAATGTTTGCAGTGGATGAGTGGGTGCTGCCAAGATAGGGGAAGGTGTTTACAACTTGTAGGTTTGCTCTTCCTTTTCCCTTCCCCAGTAGTTGGTTGGTGCAGAATCTTGGTTTTACTTGTATTCAGTCTAAGAACTATCTTTATGTATGCAGCGCATTTAAAATAGTTACAAGTTTGAACTCTGTTTGTACTACAACTGTGTTATCATCTGCATACTCTAGCTCAATCACTGCTGCAGAAGATGTTCGAGTCCTTGCTTTTGGTCTACTCAGATTAAAAAGTTTCCCATCCATTCTGAAGTTAATCTATATTCCTGAAGGGAGAGCGTCTTTAGTGGCAGCATGACAGTAGCTATGTAAAGCGAGAACAACATGTGAAATATTACACAGCCCTCTTAACACCTGTATTAATGGCTCACCAACAGGACCATTATTAATGGCTGCAGATGTCATATTAATGTAGAGCAGTTTTAAGATGGTAATACAGAGGTAAAAATTTTCATAGTGCTTCGCGATTCACTGACTCAAAGGCCTTGGTAAGATCAATGAAAGCAACATAAAGCAGTACATTTTGTTCCCTGCATTTCTCTCGAAGCTGACAAGCAGTAAATATCATATAAGTGGTGCCTCTAGATGGTCTGAAGCCACACTGGCTCTCTGGAAGTATTTCTTCTACCAGAGGTAGAATGTGATTGGCCAAGAGTCTAGCAATAAGCTTTCCAATTAAAGATAGTAATGAAATGCCACAATAGTTACTACAGTCCACTCGGCCCCATTTTTTAAATATAGGAACTACCAGACTGTCCCTAAGGTCAGGAGGCATTTCTTCAGTCCTCCAAATTTTTAAAATAAGTTCATGCCTGTGTTTTATAAGTTCTTCACCTCCTTCATTGAGACCCTCTGCTGGTATGCTGTCCGGGCCTATGGCTTCGCTTGATTAATAGCTTTTCCGAGTTTGTCTAATATGGGTAAGAGGCCTAGTTCTTCTTCCATAGGCACTTGCCATACTTTATCATACATTTCTTCATCAATTGATTCTTGATTAAGGAGGTCTTGAAAAAGCTCTTTCCCTCTATTCTCGTTGGAGTGTTTATCTTTTAAAAGTTTACTTTCGTCGATCAACCATACACTGCTTTTGTGGCTACATAAAACTGTCGCAAATCCTTATTTGCTAGATGTTGCAGCTCTTTTGGTTTGGTTATCCACCAAACATTCTTTAGTTCATGGGTTCTTCTTTGGATCGCCTCTTTGGCCAGGCAAAATCTTTCCTTTTTAGCATGAAAGTTCATTCATGTCTTTTCGCCAAGTTTGCAAGAGTGTGCATAAACCACGTAGCTCCATTTTGGCCTCCTGTGAACCCCCCCTCCCCCACATAGCCCTACATGACTTTTTCCTCTACCCCTCCCCCCCCCCTCCCCCCGTAGCACGTAGCTTTTTCCCTTTTGATTCCAGAAGACATGTTGTACTGTTTTCTCTTGTCAGACTATTGTAAATTACATAAGGAGAGAATTAACTGAGTGAAATAAATATTTACATGCTGTTGTGAGTTCTGTTTCTCATTTTAACTGTGAAAAATGTTATGAAAGGAAAGCTACATGGCCTGGCTCAGAACCCTCCCTCCCCCCCTCATAGCCCAGCGTAACCTTCCAGCCAACCCCCCCCCCTCCCCCCCCCATGGACCGAGCCATGTAGTATGTGCACGCTCCCTTAGGGCACTCTCTTGCCCTTGGGTCGGGGAACTGCCTTAATGAAGGATGAGCCATTTATGCCCAATGGAATAGAAAGTCCTCAACAGCAGACCAAGTGTAGGGACAGTCAGTGTCTTCTCAGCTGGAATGGCAGATGAAGGCTGCAGTCACTAGGAACTCTTCAAACGTCTTACATTTGCTTACCATTGGAGATAGTTCATAAGTCATCAAGAAATTGTGCATCTGTTGAAGTGCAATAACACCCCCACCTTAAAAAAATTTATGCACAGTTGTCTTCCAACTATTGTCTTTCTTATAAAAGCCCTGCGGCGATTATGGAGTTGCAACATCTGAAAACCTCTAGTAATAGCATGGCACATAGGCGGTAGGTGTGTGATCGGTCATTTTGTTCAAGGACTGTGACTGTAGAACAATTCGGTTGTTGCATCTATGACTGAGCAGTTCTATTTAGGGTCCACTCTGCTCACCTCTCATGGGGAAAGGGCTAGAAAAGGTGCCCTAAACATAGTCAGCCACTTTCTTTCACAAAGCGGTAGAAAAAGTAAAAAAATAATTTTTCAACCTGGAACGTAAGAACACTCACTCATGACAGTAACGGAGAAAGACCTGAAAGGAGAGCAGCCATTGTGGGAAGAGAACTAAGAAGGTATAACATCACTGTAGCAGTACTACAGGAGACCTGTCTTGCAGAGGAGATTCAGCTGAGCAAACAAGGAGCAGGATACACATTCTTTTGGAAGAGTAAAGCTCCCAATGAGCACCGTATACTTGGAGTTGGCTTAGCTATCAAGAACAGACTTCTCTGTGATGTACAGGAGCTTCCAACTGTATATAATCAACACCTCAAGACTTCTTCTGAATAACAACCAGTATGCAACAGTAAACAGTGCGTATGCCCCCACATTAGACGCTGACGATAATATTAAAGAAAAATTCTACTCAGATCTGGATGACATACTACCTAACACCAAGCAACAAGATAAAATCATAACAATTAGACAATTTTAACACTAGAGTAGGTAAGGACTTCAAAGTTTGGAATGGTATTACTGGTAATGAGGGTGTAGGACATATAAACTCCGTCGGTATTAGACTCCTCTCTAACTGCGCTGAACATGATATGACAATCACTAACACCATCTTTTGCTAAAAGGAGTGCTTCAAGACAACGTGGGAACATCCTAGATCAAAACACTGGATTCTCACTGATTATGTAATTGTTCGCAAAAGAGTTATTCAGGATGTTCCCATCACCAAAGCTATGACCGGTGCCAACAATTGTTGGACAGATCACCGACTCGTTAGATCAGTCATGTGTTCGCCATTGCACACTCAAAAGATGGAGGCAACTAGGAAGCTGATTTGATAAAGAGAGAAGTTTGCAGATTCAGGTACCATTTTGATATACAGAGAGCACTTCCGAAGGAATACCACTCTGATGTAATGCAATACTGGAAGAGTTTGAAGACTATTATCCTGGATGTTTGTAAGGAAACTTTAGGATATAGAATCAGGAAACATTAGGACTGGTTTGATGATAATGACAAAGAAATTGGAGAGAAACATATACAGTGACATTGTTAACAGTCTTGTAGATCCTCCAGAACACAATAAGAATATTCAGCTGCAACCACACAGAAGAATTTAAAAAATAATAAAAACACGTTCTCTCTTTTAACTCACTTATAACTATTCGGATCTTTATGACCAAAACAAATAGAGAAATATGCAGGCAAATATGACCTTAGAAATGGGTAAATATTACGTAAAAATGGGAAAATATGACCAAACATTTAAATTTACTATACATCAAAACATGCTCAATTTTACATCATTTGTTTTATCTAGTAGTGTCGCTTTCATTTGGACAGCATAATTTGCTTCCGTGAAATCGCTGCACCATTGGGAAATTAATTTTTAAATAGTTTTGTTGAAGTCACTTTGATTTCAGATAATTTACAGAATAGAACTCTTTCATCTCTACTAAAATACTCCCATCTAAATTCCTTTATGTAACTTCGAACTTTCAGAAAATTTTGTATTCGGCATGGCAGTAGGTCTACTCACGGATCCATTGCAGATTAACAAAGACTAAGAATATTTCATTGAGATATTGAATAATGCGGATTGACACAGGAATGCTTTTGCTGCATTGTAGAAATTAAAAGGCAGGCAGAACATCAAGTTTAGAGAGTGACAAGAATGTATAACTTTAATTCTTGACTGGTGAATTCTGACCACAGTGATTTTTTTCCCCTCCACCTGTATAGCACAAGTACAGTCCTGTGAATAATTATCTTGATTTTTTTCTCATCTATATCTCGTGAATTCCTGGTACTGTTTAAAAAAACCACCAGAATTTTCCTCAAAATATGACCATAAATATTATAGAAAAAAATTGACCAGAACTGGGAAAATGCTATATAAACTACATTTAAATACAATCAGTGTTTAATTCAGCATTTCAGCTTAAAAAGAAGGCAGGGAAAAAATATAACTTGTCCGAAAGATCTGAACCCTACTGATAACTTAACAATCTAATGGATCTTAATGTGGGTTGCAATGTAGTTATATTATTTAGTGAGGAAATTTCGCTAGATAAAGAAAGCCATGTATATATCAAAGGTTATGATGCTACACTGACATTTGTGAAAGCCACTTGGCTCACTTTCACGGTCAGCTCCTTAAGCATCGCATATACTCTGATGCTACTGTTCTTCAACTTGCAGGTAGAATTTAGCTAGTAGGGATTATTTTTAAATTAGGTAGGTGTTATTGCAAGTGTAATTTAAGTTCCTTGAATCTGTGTAACAGGATCACCAGGGAAGTTGTGAAACTGGATAATTATCTCCTACAGACCACCATAATCAGTTTGTGTTTGCGGCATTGGAAATGAAGAAGGGGGATGATACTAAGAGAAGACTAATTTTCCAAAATTGCCATGTTAATTTAAAACAAAATGTAGTTCTACATTTGGATATGTTTTCCCATGTTCATAAATAAACAACAGGGCAGAACATTTAAGAGTGCCAGTTAGAACTCTGCTTTCTCTTGGATAAATATATGAGGTTTTCTCAAGATATAGTTCTCCAAGCAACCAGCACAGTATAGGTTATCTGGAAGGTCTAAAATAAAAATTATGTACTGAATAGAAAAATTCACCTTTCCTAATACATTTTTATTTTTTACTTCTGAAGCTAAAACCACAATTTCACACAATTGGGACTGTGAGAAAAGCTAGTAAATAATAACGCACTATCAATCTTTCAAACAATCATATGGATTTACAAAATGCAGATTTCGGGGTAAATTAGAGACTTGTATAACAGTTCTTAGAGCTGCAATTGAATCTTAACAACTGACTGTATATTCTTTTCTTAACACTGGAAGTAGTGAGAAGTAGTTATTAACAATCATGTCTCTATTTATCAGCAGTCTACTGTTTGAGAATTAAGGCATACCCAACACTGACTGAAAGAATCTTGACTTTACTTGTGATTTCTGCAGATCAGATTAATTTGCTTTAGTGTTAACTGGTCAAATAAAATATTAATTTCAATAACAGTGTCAAACCCTGAAATAATCTGTTTCTTCATTCATATTGTTATCAATTAGATTTTAATTCAGATTATTAACTTCTTTATGGTATCCTTTTCATATCACTTTTAACTATTTCCATTATAATCAAAGGAGATTTATATAAAAAAAGATACGAGTTATGATTTTGCAACTAATGTGATGGAACTTCAGAATCATTAACACTTTAATTGCCCAGGCAGTAAGTTAAACAAATTAACTCAAGTACTTGACATTCGTAAGTGGACTGTTAGAAAGTGGGTAAATGATGAAAAATGTGAGACATGTGGAATAATATAGTGTTTTACCATCACAGCGGATATATTCTTTCACACATAACATGAAAGAAGGCTCCATGGCAAAGTAACAGGTTCGCAAAATGACAAAATCTGCAAAAAAAGAGGCTGGCTGTATAAACAAGAGAAAATATTAAAATGCCTTTAGAGTCGATGCATTGTTGCCACATGGTACTTCATAGTGTATATTCGTGCAAATACTCTGTGACAAATAGGGCACATAGTCTGTCCTCGGTGACTGCTCTTGTGGTGACTCAGCGACAAGTGGTGTGTAAAAGACTTTCCACATTCCTCACATGTATAGAGCTGCGGCACCAGGGATAGGTCTAAGGAACAGAAAAACATTCTTCAGTTCGCTAATAAATAAAAGTGGTATTCAGTGTATGCTGATTTGTCATATGACAGGGTGGGTTTCTGGATATTAGCAGTTTCTTTGTCTCTTTTCTATATTTTTATTACCAGTGAAATCAACAATTTTTCAGAGATAAAGAAAGGAACTATGTAACTTTACTAATAGGATAAAATATTAATTAGGACATAAGAAGTGCAGTTGATCAGCAACATATGCTAAGCATACCTATGCCAATTCTTCAAATTCTTGATTTTACCAATGAAAATGCATTTATTACTTTTTTCAGATGTAATAATACTTAATTTATATCAACAACGAATGACAACAATGTGAAGTATATTATTTCTGCCGGACAACAAAGCACCATTTAAAGATAGAAATGGGTTGGATTAAAGAAATTACTGCAATTCGATTTTCATTTAACCCTGGTCTTGTTAACAGTGATATCTCTTCTAGACTAGTACTAAGCTCAATAACAGATCTACAAATTTTCCGAGTCAGGGCAAAAATTTTGAGACTGCTGCCCCTTCAAACACGATTTTGGCAATTCCGGAAGTTGCCACTTGGGGCTAGTGCCTTGGTTTGACACCCCCTCCCCCCCCCCCCCACCTTTTTTTTTTTTTTTTTTTTTTAGATCCAGCACTGACTAAGCTGGTTTTTACATTTGTATACTCTTGCTTCTCTTTCTTTCCCTTTAAATTAATTTTTTTTTATAACTGCTTAACATCTCTGTAGAAATGTAGAGGAAGACAGAGATTATAATATGTAAAGCAGATAATTGAGGACGTGGGTTGTAAGGGGCAGTGAGGTCTTTAGAGACGGGAAAGGATGGGGGGCAAGGAATGGGGAGGAATTCGGCCATGGCATTTTGAAGGAAGCATCCCAGCATTTGCCTGGAGTGATTTGGGAAACCATGGAAAACCCAAATCTGGATTTGGGTTTTCGGGGGGATTCGAACCGCCGTCCTCCCGAATGCGAGGCCAGAACGCTAACTGTTACACCACCATGCTCAGTCTTTAAATTGAGTGCTTTCATTAAGAGTGTTGTACATTCAACACAACACTACTCTACAATGTATGCTTGGACAACGTATGAATGTTTGAATAAGCAAATATTACATATATAAAAAATTAAATTATATAATATTACCGGAACAGTACATTTCACTATGAGCAGTATGTTTCACTTGATTGTGTTTAGTTAAAACAATTTTCATAAAGGCATTTTCTTTGGAGAAAAACCATTTCTAAACAAATAAATGATTCTTTCATTACTAAATTTTCATTTGTGAGTTATACTAATAACTGACAGGCTTCTGACCCCATTTAAGAAACACAGGTTCCAATAAATATTAAAACGCTGTTTCATATATTGTCAGTAGCCCTCAAATTGCCTTTGTCTCCCCTTCCCTCCTCACACACATGCTATGTGGCATTATAAGCACACGGTCCCCCATCCAAAAATACCAAAAAAAGGGGGGGGGGGGAGAAAACATCTAAGACCATCCAGACACTAATCAATATTTTTCTATCGATGTTTTGGTTAAAATTCTGTCATATTAAATGTTTTACACATCTGAAATGTATGAAAGTTTCTTAGACAGCAACAAAAAGTAATTAATGTCTGCTTGGCGATTGAAAGGTTTGAAATTGTTTTAAATTTTACTGGTGTCTTAAATGAGCAACCAATAAATGTGAATTCATTTTAGGTAGTGATAAGGGACCGTGCACAAACTACGTGGCTTGGTCCAGGGGGGTGAGGGGTTGGCTGAAAGGGTACGCTTGGCTACGTGGGGGAAGGGGGGGGGGTCCGAGCAGGGCCACGTAGCTTTCCTTTCATAACATTTTTGATAGTTAAAATGACGAACAGAACACTCAACAGCATGTGAATATTTATTTACCTCAGTTAATTATCTCCGTATGTAATTTACAATAGTCTGACAAGAGAAAACAGAACAAAATGTCTTCTGGAATGAAAAGGGAAAAAAGCTACATGCTATGTGTGTGGGGGGGGGGGGGGGGGGGTGTAGAGGCAAAAGCCACGTCGGGCTACATGGGGGGGAAAGGGGTTTCACAGGAGGCCAAAATGGAGCTACGTGGTTTATGCACGCTCCCTAAACAACCCTGAAACCTCAAGAAACTAAAATGTGGGAACAACAATAGGAAAAAAAGAAACAATAAGTTAATCTGCAATAGTAAAATTAATTATGGCAGTCAAACCATGAATATGAGATCCCTTTAACTAGGGGATACATTGTCATTGGTTAATAGTTGTGTATTAAAATTAATTTGGAAATAAATAGTTCTTGTAGCAATGAATTACTGCAGAATGTTTTGAAAAAATCTTTTACTAATGAAAACAATTCCATTTCAGAATACCAAAACAATCACTAGTCATTAAAACAAAACTGGTGTAGCTCCTCTTAAAGTGCTAAAAACAACTGAGTTGTTTATATAATGAATGATGCATGTCTTTAGCAACAAACAGTAAATTACAATCCATTCCAATTTTCCTAACATAACACTGTTATGGGAATCAGTATGTTTCATCATCCTCAACAGCTTCCAGCCACCGACCAGGTGTGCCTTGCGTACACGCCTCTCCATTTTAGAATCAGTATGTTTTATAGTTAGAAATATTTATTAAACTTGTTTAAATCAGCAAAAATTACTAACAAAAGGAACAAATTTCTGTAGTTCTTGAGGCATTAATTAGAATCAGCAACCTTACATTCAATTATGCTTCTTAAGTATAAATCATTGTCTATAGAAATGACAATCAAATCTTCTGACTGTGGAATTATGTTGATAACTGGTGGACACATAAGCTGAGTTACCTCAATGGCTGATCACTATCATAGCCTCAAGTAAAATCAAAGCGTTTTTTTTACTGTAAGTTCGCCCAACAGATAAATTTGATACTTTAAATTAGGGGCTCCCAAGTGTTTTCTTACCACGTCCCCTTATGTCAAACAATAAGTTCCCATGCCCCCTTCCGAGGCCAGAATTTTATTGTTAAAAAGGTAAAAGTTTCCTTCTCAGTACTAACAATGACATCTCAGAAGAAACTTACTAAAAATGTGATGTTAGAATAAAGGTTTTCAACTCTAAGAACCAGTCATGAGAACATAGTACTCCCGATGATGACCCCCAGTTTGGGAACCTCCAAAAATATTGATACTATCAATATACTGTTTCAGTTCATTATAAAATCCATTAAACATTAATTTTTCTTATTGCAGACATTATGCCAGAAATTACCTCATTAAAGTCAGTGTGCATTTGAAATGTGCCTCTTCACATCATAGATGCGACTAAATACTTTGTGACAATAGGGACACTGTGTCTGCCCACGATGAACACCCTTGTGGTGCATCAGCGACTGTGGGTGTGCAAATGACCTCCTGCAATCCTGGCATGAATAGTGACAGCCACTCAGCATCATTTCTGCCATTGAGGAGAAGATAGTCATATAAGTGCACCTATGTCAAACTGTGACTGGTAAAATGGGAGGGCATTTTTTTAATCATGGGCTTATTAATTACTTGAAACAGAATGGTATACACTAAATGCATTAATATTTCTGCAAAAGATGCTAGGTGTGTTATGAAAAAGATCCTAAAAGAATTGTTTACAGGAACTTTGTTTACTTACTACAAGAGACAAGCATAGCACATAGGTACATAATGTGTGGCGGTTGGTATTAATATTTGAATTTTTCTAAACAAATTTATGCTCAAGTGTTAATTTTGTAAATACGATATTCTAAATTAAAATAAAATTAACCGCTTTAAACTATAAGAGCACAGGTTAAAATAAATACAAGACTCTATGATGAGGCTTGTGTATGTCACAACTGCTGTAACCATTCAAAATACAATTTCATATTTAAGCAAACCGGGTCCTCAACTTAAAATTTTTAGTACAAGGTGCGGCAGCATAACTTCCTTTCTTCAAAACTTAATAAAACTCATTGTATTAATCAGAATTTTTTGTAATTTTATAATGTAGGCACATAAAAAAGTTTTGTTTTACTTAGTTTTGAAGATCAAATCAGGTAGTTGATGTCCCCAATTCTGCACACACTGAGTTAACTGATTTCTAGTGTTTGTCTTGACTCCTGCCGGAATAGCAGGTGTTATGTTGGCAATTTATTCCTGAATGTTGGTCTTCAAATCTTGTAGGGTCCTTGGATGGTTCACATAAACACGGGATTTAAAGAAACCCCATAGGAAAAAATCACAAGGGGTCAAATTGGGAGAACGGGCTGGACACTTAAAATCACCCCTAATTGAGATGAGGCACTCTGGGAAGTATTCCCTCAAAACAGCCATCGATGCTCTTGAAGTGGGTGCCATTGCACCATCTTGTTGGAACCAAGTGTCCCCTAAGTCTAACTCATCTAACCGTGGGGGGAAAAAATCCTGTAACAAGTTTACATACCGGTCCGAATTCACTGTCACTGTGACTTCATTTTCCTCAAAGAATCATGGACCAATAATTCCACCTGAGGAAATTGCACACCACACTGTGACTTTAGGTGAATGCAAAGGCCTTTGATGCAATTGTCGAGGAGTGGTGTCAGCCCAGTAGCACATGTTTTGTTTGTTGACGGATCCACAGAAATGAAAATGAGCTTCATCACCCAAAAAACAATAGTGTCCTCAGGAACGTCTTCCAGAAGAACCTCACACGCGTTCCTCCGAGAACTGAAGTCACGTTCAGAAAGTTTCTGCACAATTGCCGTCTTGTATGGATGAAAATGAAGATTATCATGAAGAATTCTGCTCACAGAACGATCGGAAATTTCAAACGCAGACGCATGTTTGCATGCAGAATTCCTCCGTGTTGATCACAACAGTGAAACTCTCACTGCCTCAATCTTTTCAGGGTCTCCAGTTCTCTGTCTTGTTGCACTTGCAGTTTGTCTGAACGTAGTAACCCACGAAACAATCGAGTTCCAGTTCGGGACAGAGGCCAATGGGGCTAAATCAATGCGATTCCAAAAAGCACGCTCGTTTGCACTCACAGAACATCCGCTCGAAAAGTATGCCTCAACGTCAAACGCACGCTCCTCACTGTTCCATATAGGGGGGGGGGGCGAAATCTCACGAAACCTCACCAAGTGGGAAGGAGGGTCAACGGAAATCTCACACGAGGTTTTGAAATGCTTGCAGAATGGCAGACTTAAAAAAGAGGCCTCAAAAAGTTGTGAGGTCGATTGGTGGGAGGAGGTGGGGGGTCTCCTTGAAAATCTCACATCACGGGGGGGAGGTCTGACCAAATCACGTCATTAATGGACGCCCCCGGACAAAACTTTATAGTCACGCCTCTCGAAAGGGACCACTAGCGCTGCGCTACAATTTCAACCGACTGAATGGCACGCATTTAAAAAAAGGAAGTTATGCTGCCACACCCCCCTGTATGTAGGGAAATTGCCCCCAGGGTACGAATACCATTGCAATTAGTGTTAAAAGTAATAAATGGAATTGGATAAACACACGGGATATTTATAATGAACTTAAAACCAGGATCAATTTAAAAAATTATTGGTAACACAGCAAGAAATAATTTCTTGTAACTAAGATACATTAACACTTAAGACAAAGATGAGAAGTAAATGGGGTTTGAAAAACAGTTGGTTTTAGACTAAAATTTCAGTACAAATTTATTCTCATCCATAATCAACATTGCACTGAAAGAAGTAAGTGTATATCTTCACTTTTAAGTAACAAACAGAAATTATACCACAAAAAAAGAATCCCAGGATTCCTTTCCTCTCATTACAGTTTATAAGGAGATCCTGAAATCATAAAGTAGGATAATGCTTAAAACACCATAATGAAAATTTATGAAACTTTCTTTAGAACGTTGCGATCCAGTGATTGAGGCCAAGAAAGGCTTCACCATCCATAAATGTACAATGTACTAAACAAAAGAGAAATAATAGGCCAAATTAATTTGTGCTACACACATTTACTATATAATACATAATTGAGCAAGTTACCATCAGGAAATATGCTCATTGAAAAATTTCAATGATTCTTGCATGAGCAGTATCCAAAAGTGCAGAATGTTTAAAGATGAGGCAAAAAGATTTATAGTTTTAAAATGCAAAATCAGGTAGAAATTTCGGAATATGCACCATGACACTCAACAGGAATCCAGAAAATTAGGTAAGTGTTCATTTTTCTCTTGTGCAAAGATTTAGGTCCATTTTAGGTAAACGTCATGCCAGTGTACTTTTAAACATTTAACACACTTGTGTTAACACGATAAAGCTCAAAGCAACAACATACTGAATATTAACTTCCACCTCATTTAGTAAGTCATCATTTAAGCATTGCTATTAACATTCAGCTACCACATCATTTAGAGATACAATAATATCTTAATTTAATTAAATACAGTGTAAATAATAAAAGTATCCATGCACTCTGGTATAATAATTTAAAACAAATTATTCACTTGAATGAAATTAAAATTTAGAAAAAACGCTATTTTATTCATTTAAATAAAATTTATTCTTTAACACATAATACAGCAAACATTTAAAATACATGCCTCCTTTACATTAATAGGTTTTCTTAGATTTTTTGAGAACACCAAAAAGAGCAAAATAAAGTAGTCAAAACTTAATCAATTCATTTTACTGTGATAGACAACCTAATTTCATCCTAAGTTTTATATGTACCTGTACTAAATCTCTCATAATTTTTTTCCCCGGTTGGTTATGCACATGTATGAACAAAATATAAAGTTATTACAATGATTTAAAAAAACACCTTTTCCTCAATTTCAGAAACATGCAAAACACATCAGCAAATTTAATATGTGTTTTCTACAAATCTGTTGTCACCTAATAGAAACAATTATTTTTGATGATTAATATTATTTTCATTACTAATCGCTGTTTATCATCCGTAGAAAGCAATGCAATAGCTTCTTCAATTTTTGGTTGATACTTGAATCACAAGTAACTCAGTTTAAAAGCAGAATAGGAAAATTACAAGGAATAAAATGAAGCTTAGGAATACACATGAACATTACAGTTTTTCACTATATACCTTAACCATGTTAGAGGTGATAGATTTTGCAAAAAGATCTCCAGAGAATATTTATTACAAAATGAAATCATCCTTTACCACAGATGTCCAAAGGATGGTCCAGGTACACAAAAAACATGAACACAGAACAGGATTTACTAAGGAATCAACATATCCTAAAAATGAAAGCAAGAAGGAGTTGAAACATAAACTCATATTTCCACAGAACAAGAAAATGGTCAGGTTAAATCATTGATCAGCATGTACACGATACGCACAGAGTGTTTACAGCCTATGGTAATCTCTTCAATAGCTGCCTTAAGCAATTAATCACTACATCAAGATATGCTGAGTGCACTGATATTAGCCGGGTTCATAAATGACACATATTATTTTGAAACTTCCTACCATACTCTATGTCTTTGCAATGGCAGTCACAATAATTTCACCACTGTTAATATTTAAACTCCAATAGCATATTCACTTTGACCAATGCTAGCCACTAAAACAAAACTCTCATTCACTTATCCCTGACCACTTTGGCTGACAAATATAACCCTTTCGCCACTCTCCCATCAAATATTCCAATAACATGTACCAAGTATAAGTGATATATAAATAATTTTACAATGCAGCATGCCAATCCATACAACCCAACAATCGTCTAATCCCAGTGAACAGATTTTACCCAGCTTCGAATTCATTAACTGTATCATTCAAAAGGGACATTATTTCTTTCAAAACTGTCCTGCAATTTAATTTCTCTTTCCCCAAAACAATTCCAGTTCTTCCCGGAACTTACAACAACAGATACTCTAGATTCAGCAAACTTCTGGTCCACCAATAACAAACCTATCTGAGGTAGGAAAGACCCATTTATCCTCTTCTTGCTACAGTAAATGCTGTAAGAAGTGATATATTCACACTGCTTTCAGCACATTCACTGGAGAAAGCTATCCAATCACGAAAAGATGTCTGTACAAGCGTGAATAAGAATCTGTTACTTGACCAAGAACTAATAATGTTTATCAAAATCCAGACAAAAGCCATCGTTTTTCACAGCATCATACTGGACCCCAGTAAGTTCAAACCTTGCTTTGTTCTGTTGCATCACTTCCTTTCAAATTTACTGAAATTAACATAGCAATATAAAATGGCACTAGCTACCTTGAAGTAAACCCTCTTTCTCTTTGACTCCCATCTTCAGTCACTTCCTTACATTTCCCATTTACTTCCATTTTGTATCTTAAGCTCCTCCTCCTCTTCTGAGTTACCTACTTTTTCCTTTCTTATCCTTCTCTTCCTACTCCCTGAAAGGAATCAACACTGATATCAGTAGATGTTCTGTATTACTGTAATATGTGATTTTGTTTAATTCATTTTTTATTTATTTAGTTTAGGTATATTCTGTTCAATATCTGAACCCATCTCTTTTCTTTTTTTTTTTTCTTTTTTTTCCCAACATTGGCCCTAATTCGAATCCCAGATTCTGACTCTTCCATAATACTTGTTAGCTCTGACAGGGCAAGTAAAGTTCTCACCATGATTAAAGATTTAGTCTTCTGTGGCCCTCTGTACTTCTGAATGTGCTACCATCATCTACAAAAATCGCTGGTTTATTCCATCGTCCTTGTTTAAATTCGCTAATCAGAAAACCTTTATTTTCAATCATATCTGCTGTAAACCTAAAATTAAATATCAATACACTTTTGTAACCTGAGAAGAACATTACAAAGCAATCACCAAACAGCATTTAATTTATCAGTTGTACAAAAATTATTGTCAACAGATTGTCAGGCAGATTTATTTCATACGTTTCTACTAGAAACTAGGAAGAGGAACTATGTGGGGGACATTTAAGGCATGCCACATGGAGAGCACTTACCATCTCAGAGCAGGGCTCTATTAAAGTAAAAGTTATCTGAAGAAATGGGGCTATGTAGAGGACAAAAGATGTGAATATAGAGATATGCAAATACAAGACCACCTGCTCCCTTGCCCACTCTTGGACAAATCTGTGAATCAGCAGGAATTAATCTTACCAAAGGACAATTTTGTTAAAGCCACTGAATACTAGAATGAGAAGATATAGTAACATAACAATTTTTAGATGAACATGGGAATTTACAGGACTTAATTTGTTTACCAAAGGACAATGCTGAGAAAGCTGCTGAAAGTTGGAGGAGGAAGATTGCTGTATTTCTGAACATTCTCAAATGAAAACAGATAATCAAAGCACCAGGCACCAAAGAACTTCTTCTTTAATGTAGGTTCATAGTCCTTCAAATCAAATTTATCTGCTAAAGGTTTTTGCATCTATTTGTATTTCACAATAATCATAGGTAGCACAACACTAGAAAAAGGCAAAACGATTTAGCAGCATTCTGTTTCCATCTTTTACACATAAAAGTGATGATTTACGTTATATAAAATGCGTCACATCTCACAAAATATTCCTAGAACCTAAATCCCACTAGAGCTAAAAGATATTATAAGACTTCACTCATGAAATATTCCACTTCTCAACAAATCCTGAATAATAAGGCACTGAAAATATCTTATGGTTGATACAATTGAATATTTTTACATGGTATGAGTATGATATCCATTTTAAGTGAACGATTTTTGCTAATTTAATCTTTGTCAAGACACCTTTTAATTCAATTACAATTAAACTTTTAATACTCTGCCTATGACTCACCTGTCCTAATATATTCATAGACCACCCTCGAAAAACAATGATCTATATTGTTATAGAAAACTGCCTAAGAACAATATTTTAGGTTTATGGTATGACTATAAATTACACCAGTTGCAACCACGTAAGTTCAATATCATATCAAGACAGTATTTCAGCTGTAACTCCAATGTTTATTGAGTTGTGAACACAAATTAAGTCCTCACAAGAAAAACAAAGGTGTGTGTGTTATATACAGTTAACAGAATAAATCTCTTATGTAGTGCAGCAAATGTTATACTTACAAATTGAAGCACTACAAATTAAGTACAGAAAAACCAAGTATTTCGAAGAGTAAGGGTAGATGTAAGGATTACAGGAAGTAAAGCACACACGTCACCAGGTGGGATCTTAACATTGCATGAGCAAAATTTTACTAAAAAATGTCTCCACTTTAGGTGTATTAAGAGCAGTTACCAGAAAAATCTCACTTTTACTTTGGTGGATTCCAAATGTGTTATCAGTTGAAATAATAATAATAATTAGCAGTGTAGCCCAAAAATAAAACAACTAGCACAACAGTGACAATATATAATGAAAGAGATAACCACTAATATAAAGTATGGTAGAGGCAGCTAGGAAACCATTTTTCTTTAAAGATTCTGAAATAAATATATGAATATGTAAAATCAATTTTTTTAGTTACAAAATATTATTTTCTGCAAAATGCGATGTCCACCAATTTCTGAATTTTAAACACTCTATGCACCAACATTTCTAAAAGCAATGAATCAACCTGAGAGCCACCTATTTTAATCGATATTTGTTACTATATACCTTTCTTTAAATCTAATTTCTTTACATGGAACATATGGCAATTTTAGATGAACTCTGAGAAAGGATTAATTGATATTCTCTTTAAATGTGACACTGCAGCACAGCTGAAGAGAATGGAATTTGGCGTGGACATGCAGCTCATCTTAAAAAATATTATAAATGATACGGCTGTAATTTGTGAGGTGTTAATAAGTTTAATTTCGAAATTATGTGTACAGTTTGTATTTTATTTGGCCTCAAATAACATACATCATTTATACATATGCAGAAATTTTATGATATCACAGTTCCACAAATCATAAAGTATAAAAGAATTAATTCAGCCCATAATTGCAAGATGCCATTAGGTTTGACAAAGATATAAATATAAAGAATGGTTCTGAGCAAATCCAGACAGAATATTGAAAGAGAGTTTCAATACAAGCCACTTTTCCACAAAGAAGTGTTAATTACATCTCACTTTCCATAAATATCTAATTGTCACAAAATGAAATGAATGAAAGTTGTTTATTATGACATCTTCACAAATTTGAACAATAATGTAAAAAATATATATATTGTAAATTACCTTCAAATTCTTTTACATAAGTTTGCACAAAATCTATTTAAATGTGTGAAATAATTATTTTGATGGTAACTTGAGTTGGTCCTACAATATAACTGACACTTCAGTCATGTGAGACTGCACCACAGACAGGGAATCTGCAAATAATGCTAAGATTATACTGCTCTCATAAAAGTTGTCTTAGAAAAATACAATTGAGGAGATAAGGGAAAAGCTGAAGTAACAAGATGTTTTCCTAAAGCACAGACTTAAGTCAAGTGTATCATTGAGGTTACTCTCAGAGGTGATGGACTTTTGCGATATGGTTCTTCATATCATACACACGGCTAAGGACTTTGTGACAAATAGGGCAGATTGTCTCCCCACGATGGCAGCTCTTGTGCAGACTCAGCGAATTTGGATGTGAAAATGACTTCCCACATTCGTAGCACAAGTACATCATTGCTTCCACTGCGACCAATTGTGTTTGCCTCTGAGGAATAGAAAAGCACTTTTCAGTTCACAGCAAGAGAGAAAGAAAACAGAATGCACAATCCTGCTGGGAAAAGATAATTTAATGAAATTCAGACAAAAATAAAATTCCTTAGATTTTGTGCGTTGCTGATCAATTGACCAAAACACTATCTTGGATCAGATTACAAATTGTAGAAGACTTGACAAAACCGAGAAAAATAACACAGCTATAAAAATTCTCTCTCTTACAAGTATCAAGTAAGCACATCAACACTCCAAATAGTAACTTAAGAGGGGGCTGCTATACTGTTAACAGTAAATAAACAAAGATTTTGCAGTAATATTACAGAATATGTGCCACTGAATCATCCATAAGCAAACAACCTAAAGTGATATAATTCAGAAGAAGTAACACTGATGGTCATACCTGAACTAACATGACAACTTGTAGTATGCATACTGAAATGAGTGTAAAAGCTCTTCAGAACAGCGATAAAGTGAATAAGGCACTCTACAGGAACATTTACCAATTCTCTTCATGACTGGAGTGACCATCAATGGTTCAATACATGTGCAAAGTATTTTCTTCCAACCCCAGCTAGTGGTAAATTAGGTACACATAATCACCAAGTTAGGGAGTGACAAGATTTCCAAGAAGGCAAGTCTGATGTACGACAATAGTCCATAAGACTGTATGATGCAGGCTTTCAAGTCCAGGGGATTAGTTAAACAGATTTTAGAATGTGTAGTCCAGGCCACCTTGTCACAAATAATCATTAAAGTATCATTTACTGGTGATCACTTACAATATGAGGAAATTCAAAGAGTTTGAATGAAATGTTTATGTTCATGTACTGCAAATTAAACTGATTTTCAGCAAGCCTACTATTTCAATAACACATCTGGATATAAAGATTAATATTCCATATCTGCCTGCATCTTGACCAAATTAACAAACTTCAAAAAAGCCAGTACCTCATAACAAAATTTGGAATAACATATTACACATGATTTTAGAAAATCTTGTGATGGAAAACAAATCAAAAAAAGAATGAGAACAGATGGGATAAGCAAAACGGAAGTTACAAGTTATTGGGGTTGCAATTATATATATCTGACCACAAATCTGCTTTCCATAAGAACAAATGGCCACCGACAGCCTGGATTCACATGGAACCCAAAGCACCCAGTAACTGTCCATGCCATCTCCCATGACACGAATAATTTCAACACTTGTTTCACGGTCCGTGCTATCAGAGTCCTCCTTAATCGGCAGTTCCTCTTAAGACAGAAGATGGGAACTTGCCTATCAGTACAAACTGGGCACAAGGCAACCAACTTAAGATAATATCCAGTCATTATTTTTATATTTTTCTTATTTTTCTCTTATTTATGTTTACTTTTTTTCCCCCTTAACCTATCTTTGCCTCCATCCCCATTACCTAAATTGAACCACCACTAACCTGACTGAGGTGATGTTTGACTTTGCAGTGTTTAGTTTAATTTTAAAAAAACTTTATCTTATTTAAATTTGGATTTTCCTTATTTAGATTTATATTTTATTATATTATTTTGCTCTTCTGCCCTCCAGTGATCAGTTTTAACATTTGTCTATGCTCAGGTATTAGCTCTGAATCACTGCCCATCTACCTGCCCTCAGTTTCAATTTAACAATTCCATTTTCCTGGCCAACAGTCTTCCTGTGAGACAGTCTCCCGCAATACTCCCCCTCCACCCCTTCGCAATTATGTTCTCCTTTTGATAAAGGGCTAGACCCTAAAATTACTTTATCATATATGTTTTTGTCTCATCTGTGTGTTGCTCCCCTCATACACCATCTAAAGGTAAGTGGTGGCTCATTTCCCTACCCTAATTTGTTATTCCTTTTCACTACTTGGCACCTTTCATTTCATATATCCACAGTTTAGCACATCTAATTACGCAAGGATATTTCTCACCCAATGAAGCAGTTGCTAAGCAGTGTTGGCAATAACATCAGAAATCTGTTTTGCCACCAGGCTATATCATGTGCTTGCTATTATATAATCATGATTATTGATGCCAAATTGTTACCATACACTGCAAGTTAGTGCTTTAATTTTAACTATATATGTTTCCATGCACTCCGGTTTATGCTCCATCTGTGCCAACATTTCCACTGACATACTTTTGCCTTTTCTAGGATGCAACTGTGTTAATTTAAAAAAAAAAAAAAAATACTCTACTAAACACAGTTAAGTAAGGCATGTGAACACATCTTGGTGTAGTTCCAGCATAGAAGTAAGCTAATTGGTCAAAATTTCAGATTTAGTACTAGAACATGGTGCCACCTGGGGATCATGGAAACTATTTATGCTACCCTCAGAAGCCATCGATTACATTTGTATTGTACGAACACCCAACAGCACTTGAATCAAATTGAGAGCCATGTTTTTATTATTATTATTATTTGGTATTTATTACTACACCCAAGTAACTTTTTTATTTATATATATAAAAAAAACCTGGTTGCATTCAACATATTAAATTTTTTATGAACACCAAGAGAGGATTAATTCATACAATATTCACATGAAACACTCTACAGCACGCCTAAAGAGAATGGAATTTGGTGTGGACACGCAGCCCACATGAAAATACACAAGGTTTGATATAATTTTAATTTGTGAGCTATTAATAAGTTTAATTTCTGAATTCTGTTAACAGATCATTTTTTATTGCCCATGATTACAATATGCAATTTAGTTTCACCTAAATAATAAGAATGAAACTGAGCACATCAGGCTAATACCAAAAGTTTCTTTGCCACCAAGATGTGTCAACCAGATCTAACTTGTAATAAAAGTATGTTACAGAAATATCTTTCACAGACCGAGGTGCCAACCTTGTTTATTTTTATTACATTGAAATCACAACAAGCTCAGATAGTTATGCAATGGCAAAAAATGCCTTTGGTTTCTTATAAAACTATCTGAAATTATTTTACATCAGCTTTCACAAAATCTATTTAAGGAGCATAAATACTTTTCTATGATGGAAACCATTGTCCAACATAACTGAAACATCACTTACAGACGGAATTTCCAAGTAGTGCTAAGATTGTACCACCCTGGCTAAAGTTGGGTTAGAAAAATAGAATTGTAGAGAGAGGGAGGAAAATGGTTTGATGAGATGTTATCATAAAGCACAAACACAAGAACAGCTCCAGCGTACCATTGAGTTCACACTCAGAGGTGATGGATGTTTGCGATATGGGTCTTCATATTGTACACACGGCCAAAAACTTTGTGACAAACAGGGCACACTGTCTCCCCACGATGGCAGCTCTTGTGCAGACTCAGCGATATTGGATGCGAAAATGACTTCCCGCATTCGCAGCACAAGTGGGCCCGCAGATCCCTGCTGCCACTGCCACCAAGTGTGTTTGCCTCTGAGGAACAGAAAAGCACTTTTCAGTTCACTTGAGGATAGAATCACACAACAACAGAGAAAGAAAACTGGACGAACAATCTTGTTCAGAAAAGGTAAATTATGAAATTCTTGCAGACACAACCTAATTAAGATTTTGTGTGTTGCTGATACCAACTTATCGGAAGAATATTTCTGAATCAAATTAAAATGTGGAGAAAATAGTAGATAAGAGAATTTTTATTGCTGTATTATTATTCTCTACTAAGCATGTCAACACTCCAAGTAAAGGTGCTACTGTTAACAGTGAATTAAACAAAGAGTTTACAGAAATTTCACAGAAAAAGACATGTTCCATTACATCATCCATAAAGCGAGGACCCAAAATGATTAATTCTGAAGATAAGTAGTCATCACAGAAGGGTTAAACACATGTATCACGCTATGTGGTCAAATGGGAGTTAACATAACATTGTGTAACACACATACTGTAATTAATGAAAAATCTCTTTAGAATAGGAGAAAATGAAAGTGAATATGACACTTTACAGGAACATTCCCCCAATTCTCTTCATGACTGGCATGAACATCAATAGTTTTATAGTGGTGCAAAGAATTATCTTTTAACCCCTGCCAATGGATCACTATGTACACATAGCTAACAACTTAGAGAGAGAGAGAGAGAGAGAGAGAGAGAGAGAGAGAGAGAGAGAGAGAGAGAGAGGGGGGGGATTTCCTACATGAGCAGGTATGGTGTACAACAATGGTCCATACGACTACGTCTTGAAGGCATTCAAGTCAAAAAAACATCAGTTGGAAAGGGTTAAACAGATTCTAGACTGTATACTTTAGGCCATCTGGTCAGAGATATAATAATTAAACATCATTTACCCATGGTCATTTGCAATATGAGCAGTTATCATGTTATACAGTTTCAATGTAAAGAAAGACTATTAATATTACTGTTTTTAACTTTTTTCCGTGTCTTTACACCTCATCTTCATTGAGGGGGAGAGAATAGGGGGGCAAGGAACTGGAAGAAATTTGGCAATGGCCTTTTGAAGAAACCAATCTCCTGGCGTGATTTTTGAAAACCCTGGACTTATTTTTCACATTTGTTTATATTCTGACCAACTTAACAATCTTCAAACAAGTCAGTTTTATAGCAAATAAGTTAGAATTAACATATTACACATGACTGCACACTTTTTAGTGAAGGAAACAAAAATCAGAGGAGAATTGGAACAGACAGAATAAACAAGGCACTACCGGTCAGGATTGCACACTCTAAAACTTGTCGCAATAAAGATATGCTACTTAAGCTTTAACACCTAGATCAGAATTATAAATCATTTATTATTGCTAAGAAAACTATTCCAACCAGACTTTGTATTTTTGTTAAATTACACATGACGTGAACCAAAGGAGGAAATTTTCTCATGTCACAGTTTTCCATGTATTATTACACAGGGATGCTGATTAGCCATTCAAGCAGTTGCTAAGTAGTGGTGCCGTAAAACTCAGGACAACAATTTGTTATCAGTCATTATTACATGTGTATTGCTACCATACTGCCTTAAAATTTGTTAAACAAAGGCTTTCTTTCTGTATTACAATTGCTTAAATTTTAGCTGTACATTTTGAATAATCAATTATTCTTGTTTCTTTGAACTTCCTTTTACTAGCATCTTTATAAGAGTTTATTGTGCATGTTTATACTGTACTTCCTTTCACCCCTAAAGAGCATTTTACATACGGTGATCCCAGCTGCTGTTGGTGTTGCTTTTGGCAGAAATAAGATGTGAATCAAATAGCAGCAGTGAAAAGGAGAAAGAAGAGAAGGCTTTGTACATAATATTACATGCCAAGGAAAATGTTGCTGCACTTCAGAGCTGATGCACAGTTGCGACGTGGCGCTTCATTGCATACACACGATTAAAAACTTTGAAACAAATAGGGCAGATCGTCTGGCCGCGGTGGCTGCTCTTGTGTTGGCTCAGCGAAATGGGGTGCCCAAATGACTTCCCACACTCCTGGCATGAATAGTGATGTGCCACCTCGGTGCGACTGCGACTGAACGTGTTTCCCAGAACCAGCTCTGAGGAACAGAAAAAGATTCTTCAGTTCATCTGAACTGGTGATATTCATAGGTGTACGATTATACTAACAAGAAAGGTAATACTGAGACAAATTCTTAAATCGATTTAATCCCCTAGTCATATCACAGCAAATTTGCTATGATTTGTGAAAGGTCAATCAGAGAAACCTATGAAAGAATGCTGAGATCAGTGGCTGTTTTTGCGAAGACTGTAAGATGATAACAACAGAACATTATTGTGCATTGATCAAATTACAAACTTAACATCTTTGCAATTTTTCATTCGCATATATTACTCTCAGATAAATGTAAAGATTCTGATGGCAGTTACAAAAATGTTTATTTCTACAACTAGACCTGCCGTTCATAGCGTTAAGTTTTTTAAAAAAAATCCGATACTAATTAGACAGTGACAAAACTTAAAAAACACTTCCTGTAGGTTTTTAAAATGAATGTGAGACAGAAGTGGAAAACAGAAACAAAAGTCCTGCAGGTCTAAATATTGTGATCATTACAGGCAACTTATTTTGTGAGAAGGGAAATAAGTTACACCATCTGTCAACCAATAGTGCAAGTTTCTTACTGAAGCTGACAAATATATTTTGAAGAATGAATCAGGGACCATCATATTAATGGCTCCTTTTTTCCGCTAGATGAAATCTAGATATTGTTGGCTGTAATACTGCAATATTCATCACCATTAATGATTAAGACATTAAGGAGCTACAGTATAAGACCATAATGACAGGTTTTGAGATTTTAATATTTCACGTCATAACTTCCATACCAACTATTTAGAAACATGCACCTCCATTATTATTTCCATGGTTATAGTTCTGGAAGTGACTAAACCACAAGCTATACGAATGAATGAACACTGACAGACAGTATTCACCGGATCCAAAGCATCCAGCAGCTGTCCATGCCATCTCCAATGACACCAATAATTCTATTTCTTGTTTCACGGTCCTCCCAAATAGCAGCAGCAGCACCTCTGAACTCTGAAGGTGGGAACTTACGGACTAGTACAAGCTGAACACAAGGCAACTACCTGGTTTCAATTTAAGATAATACCAATTCATTACTTTTCCTTCCCTCCATCCCTACTACCTAAACTGAAACACTGTTAACCAGAGGTCATAGATTCTTCGGTTTAACTTCTTATTTATTTATTTTTGTTTATTTATATTTATGCTGTTAAGATTTGATTATATTATTCTGCTCTTTTCACCCACAAGAGATTAGTTTTGATATTTTGCAATGTTCAGGTTTTAAATCAATACCTCTCTGCCTGTCCTCTGTTTGAATTCCCCATCTTTCCCCCTCCCCCCTCCCTTTTCCCATATTCCTGGCTAGTAGTCACTCTGTGAGGTAGTTTCCTGTAACACTCATCCTCCACCACATTCTCTAGTTGACAAACGGCTAAAAGGCGAAAATTTCAGTGTCGTTGTAGTTTGTTTTGTGTGTTCGTGCCACACAACCATCATCTAAGTGGCGTGGTGATTCATGTCACTATCTTAAATCCTTTTTGCTACTTAGCACCTATTATTTCATATATATGCATAAGATGCCAGAAATACAAAGTCAAGGCCGAAAATCCAGTTCAATTGAAATTTTGCCTGTGGCAGTTTTCTATGACATGTTTGTTTAACATCAGTACAAATGATGATGTTGCTCAGAGAAGAATGACCTACACCTACGAACATCTAGAGTTTATTCATTCCCATGTGAATGTAGCAAAATAAATAGTCAAATAAATAAACAGAAATTAGATGAGCGGTGCACCAGCATCATTTCTGCATGCTACAGCTGAACAAGTGCACATTAGTTGAATATAACTCAGACAACAACCGTAGAATAAATTTCAATATATCTGAAGTTTTGCCCCGCAATTAGTATATCTCAGATTCAGCAATAAGAGAATTGTTGTAAATAAGGCTACGCAACAACATAAACAGGTGATGTCATCTCTCTGAGTCCAGCATGGAGGTTCGTTGTTTATGATCTTCAGCAGCAGTGTGAAAGACATGCACACCAGCCAGGCAGACTGATGCAGTGTTGCACAATGCGTATAAAGCCTAGCTGACAGGACTGTTGAAAGGTGACCACTCCACATCCACGAGTGCTAATCGTGTGCCAACCACAATTGGTGTCATTGTATACACATTTATCTACTACTTCAACTGATGAAAACAGTGAAGAAAACAGTTGAAACATTGCGTATAGCAAAAATCATGTAGCTGAACATTTGTCATAACTGAGTAGAATTATTTGGGATTACCACAATTTTTAAATTTGCAGGGATGCTGCTAATCATAGAAAACACGGTTATCGCTAATAGTAAACACACACCTGAAACTAATATTTCCATAGTCTCTTGCAACTGATGTGGTATATAGCTTCACCAACCAGACTCAGACTCAGTGGGTGAGCGGTAATGTTCCGGCTTGACATTTGACAGGACATGGGTTTGGATCCTCGTCCTGCCATCCAATTTCCAGTTTTCTGAAGTCACTCCAGGTGAATTCCATGATGGTTCCTTGACCGAATTCCTTTCTGTTCTTTGCCCCCAGAACAGAAAGGGGCAAAATCGATGAAGTGTAAAGCGATAAGTAAAAATCCTTGTTATGTTTATACCTTCCTCCCCGTCACCCAATGCCTCAAAATTCACTGAGTTTTTTGTACTTTTCCTCACTGTCCTGTTTTCATGATGTGTAGAAGAATTAGTTTTTATTACTCTTTGCAGCTAGTTTCCCCACTGAAGTAATTTATAATTTAACTGGAATTAACAATTCTTGCTATTCCCCCAAATTTCTTGCCCTTTACTGAAGTCCATGAACCATTTAAAGAATTTCTTAACGAAACGCCAATACTGGGGAAAAGTCTTATTAAAAGCTAGATTTTCATGATGACTGGTGATCAGTGAAATCAAGTATAGTGAAAAAAAAAAAAACTAAACGCAATTTCTGTGATAACAGTGTAAACATGTGTATATAAATACCAGTATTTATATACTCAGTTTAGAAAAATTCAGGCTCACTGAAACTATTTTGTGATATAAATGACAGATTGTGATGTGTACTGATAGAGCAACTCTATTGGTAAAATCTTTGCTGAATGACTCATATTATTCATGGATACTGGAAGCAACAAAGTAGTTAGGTTATTGTGAATGTAGTAAACATTTTTTGTCCTGAAGACGATGCTTTCCGTAGTTGATATTTTTATTATACTTAAACTTTCAGACATAAATTCTAGAAATAATTGTTTTGGTTTGAAAAACGTCTTCAAAGTAAAGATACTACATCATACAGTTTTATAATAGTATAGATCTGTTCAATGCGTGTCATGTTTCTTATGAAACTTGCCTAGAGCACTTTTATTGTTGGAGTATACTCATCCAAATGATTTTGGCTGTATATGCAGTTTAGTCGTGATGTGACTCTGACTAAACATAGCCTATGAGGAATACTTCAACTCCACATATGCAATGGTAACATGTAAAGCAATGGAAAAGGAAGAAATGCTATGTGGTTACATTCATATGAAAGGGAAAGATAAAGTAGACCACTTAGGGAGTATCCATAAATTATGTGGCTCAGTCTAGGGGAAAGAGGGGTTGGGAAGAACGCTACACTGGGTTACTTGGAAAAAGGGAGGGGGGGGACAAACCAAGCCCCCTGGCTTTTCATTCACTTATTTGTCACAGTTAAAATAAGATACAACCTGAATATTTATTTTCATCATTTTGTTATATACAGGGTGAGGCATAATAAAGAGCGATTTTTAAAACGCTGTTAAGTAAAAACACTTCGTTTAAAAAAATATATCACAATCATAAAATACATGAAAAAGCATTTTCTGCAATACTAAAACATCGGTTATTTCTTGAAGATAACTCCGGTAAGATGGCGTCCTTTTAGACGCAAACATTCCTCCAACCGGACTTTGAAGTGACTCATCACATTGCGCAGCATTGCCAGTGGGATTTGAACAACTTCCTGTCGAATCCGCTCTTTCAGGGCTTCAATTGTTCGAGGAGGGTTATGTTGGTAAACTTTGCTTTTCAGATAACCCCACGAGAAAAAGTCACATGCCGTGAGGTCCGGTGAACAAGAGGGCCATGCAATATCCCCATTTCGGGAGATCACACGATTTGGAAACAAACGCTTGGCAATATTCATGCTTAATCCAAAAAATTCTAAGCAGAACTGGCTTCGGCTCACGTAATCTGTTTCCTTAAGAGCCTGAACCATTTGGATTTTGTAGGGGTGGAAGTGCAAATCTTGGTGTAAAATTCTTCTTACCGTTCTGTTTGAAATGCCAAGTGTAGCGCTGTGCCAGTGAGCTGAGTGGCGAGGGCTCCTCTCAATGGCAACTCGTACACGTTCAATGTTTTCAGGTGTGCGCACACTTTTTGGTCTCCCAGTTTTCTTCTTTGTTGTTGACGCCGTCTCTTCAAAGTTCTCAACCCATTTTTTAATCGCACAGGCAGATGGCACCGGGAGATTCCGATTAATGTTGAAGTGGTTGCGGAATGCTCGACGTGCTAGCTGGTAAGAACTACCGTTTTGATAATATGCTTTACCAGCATACGCACGATGCTGTGGGGTCCAGGGCTCCATTTTAACTGAATGCTATTTCGCTCCCAACTTAACTGACACTATCCCCTCCACCTCTCTCCGACACAGCTCGATTCGCGTGCTTTTTAAAATCGCTCGTTATTATGCCTCACCCTGTATATATGTAATTTAGAAATCCTACATACTGACAGTGCTGTGTGTGAGTTCTAATCATAGCGCTGGGTTGCATGCGGCTGGTGCATTGGAACTAATTGACATAAAACAACCCATTACTATTCGAAAAACATAAGTCATGCTGTACCTGGACTCAAATTCACTTACAGATGTCAAAAGGGATTTTCCAAGGCAGTGACAGTTCGTATTATTATGATGGTTTGAAAAAAAAAAAAAAGAAGACATTTTTAACAGGATCGTCCATTAATAAAATAATTCTAATTTTGATCTGTAATGTGAATTTCAGTGCAACTTTAATTATAGTGATAACTCAAGTTTATTTCAAGTTCAAAGTGTGGTGAGAAGAGGTGCTGTGCAATAAAATTACAAGGCGTATGAAAAAATGTTTTTCCAAATAGTGTTTACTTTTCAATGAGTCTGGTATTTTTTATTTTTTTGCTGTCGTCAGTCTTTTGACTGGTTTGATACAATCCTCCATCCCTTCCTATCCTGTGCTAACCTCTTCATTTCTACATACCCCTTACAACCCACATCCTCAATTATCTGATTCATATATTCTAATCTCTGTCTTCCTCTACGGTTCTTACCTTCGACTGTTCCCTCCACTAACAAATTAACCAATCCAGCATGGCTCAAAATATGACCTACCAGCCTGTCTCTTCTTTCTGTAAGCTTCTTCCACAAACTTCTTTTCTCCCCCATCATTTCCAAAACTCGTTCATTTCTTACTTTTTCTGTCCACTTAATTTTCAGCATTCTTCTGTAGCACCATATTTCAAATGCTTCAATTTTCTTTCTTTCCAGTATTCCTAAAGTCCATGTTTCGCTACCATGAAGTGCTGTACTCCACACAAAGAGTTTTGATAAGTTCTTTATAATTCCTAGATCAATATTTGAAACTAAAAGGTTTCTCTTCTTCATGAAGGCTCTTTTTGCTAGTGCTATTCTGCTTTTAACATCATTCCTCGGTTGTAATTTGGCTTCCCAAGTAACAGAACTCACTTACTTTTCCTACTGCATCCAATCCTATTTTTATATTTAATCTACTAGTATTGGTATCATTTCTGCTACATTTCATCACTTTAGTCTTGCTTTGATTTATAGTCAGTCCAAAATCTTCGTTCAGTATTTAGTTCATGCCATTCCGTAACTTCTCAATATCCTCAGCCTTCTCTGCTAACTAGACAATGTCATCGGCAAATCGTAGCATTCTGATTTTTTCTCCCTGAAAACTTATGCCACATGGAAATTTTTCTTTGACTTTCTTCATTGTTTCTTCTACATACAAGTTGAATATTAACGGGGATAGACTACAACCTTGTCTCACACCATTTTTAACTGATGCATGTCTCTCGTGATTCTCTACTTTTATTATAGCCACTTGATTCTTATATAGTTTATAGAGTATTCTTCTATCTCGATACTTTAGACCTGACTTCTTTAAAATTTTGAAAATCTAGTCCCACCTAACATTATCAAAAGCTTTTTCTAAATCAACAAATGCCATAAAAGTATCTTTGTTTTTCTTGATCCATCCTTCAAGTATTAATCTTAAAGACAGAATTTCTTCCCTTGTTCCGCGATTTTTCCTAAACTCAAACTGATCTTCTCCTACTATCTTTTCTACTACCCTTTCCATCCTTCTGTATATTATTCTGGTCAGTAATTTTGAAGCATTTGTTGTTAGACTAATGGTGCGATAATTCTCACATTTGTCAGCTTGTATTTTCTTTGGAAGTGTGAAGATGATATTTTTATTAAAATCAGTTGGAATTTCTCCTGTTTCATAACTTTTTGATATCTGCTTGAATAATCTTTCAATTCCTTCCTCTCCTAGGGATTTAAGAAGTTCTGCAGAGATATCATCAATTCCAACTGCCTTATTTGCTTTCAAGTCATTCAGAGCTTTATTAAATTCTGTCCTCAAAACAGGATCTCTAAGTCATCAATGTCGACATCGCCTTCCTTTTCCATTACACTATTGTTTAAGTCGTCCCCAACATACAGTTTCTCGTTGTATTCCTTCCATCAGTTAGCTCTATCTTCTGAGCTTAAAAGAGGTTTCCCATCGGCAGCTTTAATGTTCATACCTCTTTTCTTCATTTCTCCAAAATTCTGTTTGATCTTTCTATATGCAACATCTACTTTACCTACGACCATTTCCTTTTCTACTTCTTCACACTTTTCTTGTAACCATTTTTCTTTTGCTATTTTGCATTTCCTATTTATTCGATTTCTAAATTGCCTGTACTGCTGCTCTCTTCCTGCTTCATCCTGATCATTTTTGTACCTTCTCCTCTGATCCATCAGCTCCAAAATTTCTTCTGTCATCCAAGGTTTTTGGGCAGCTTGTTGCCTAAAGCCTAATGTTTCTTTACCAGCTTTCATTATTTCGGTCTTTAATGCATTCCATTCTTCATCGGTTGAGCTCCTTTCAGAGTTACTTCTTAGACCTAAGTCTACCATTTTTGAAAAATTTTCTCTCTTGCTAGATTGTTTCAGTTTATTCACTTCCAGTCTGTTCCGCTTATACTGCTTCCTTATTCGCTTAAATTTCAGCCTGCACTTCATTATTATCAAATTATGGTTAGAGTCTATGTCTGTTCCTGGGTACGTTTTACAGTCTAGAACTTGATTTCTGAATCTCTGTTTGACCATAATATAATCTAGCTAATATCTGCCTGTATCCCCAGGTCGTTTCCAAGTGTATATTCTTCTTGCATGGTTCTTAAACAGTGTGTTTGCCAATACTAGCTTATATCTTTCACAAAATTCTAGCAACCTGCTTCCTCGCTCATTTCTTTCTACTAGACCAAAACTTCCTACAGTATTCCCCTCTTTTCCTTCTCCCACTATTGCATTCCAATCACCCATGATTATTAGATTTTCCTCCCCCTTCACATATTGAATTAATTCTTCAATTTCAGCGTATATTTTTTCTATTTATTTGTCATCTTCCTGTGACGTTGGCATATACACTTGTACTAATGTGGTTGGTACGGGCTTAGTGTCTAACCTCATCAAACCATTGACAGCTAGTGTGCTAATTATCCTGTGTTCCTCAGACCAGAAATCCTGTGCATCCTTCCATTTAATCTCACTAATCCCAACAACATCTAACTTAAGTTGTTCCATCTCCCTTTTTAAGTTTTCTAAACTACATGCCCTATTCAGACTTCTAATATTCCACGCTCCGACTCGTAGAATGTTTCTATCCATTCTGATGACTCCTCCCTGAGCAGTGCCCATTCAGAGATCCAATTGGGGGACTATTTTACCTCCGGAGTCAGGTATAGAAATCTTTTAAGCATATCAAAGAATCATTCTTCAGTAATGCGAAAGAAAAGTGACAGAATTGCAGCAAAAGAAAACAAAAAATGCAGCTCTTTTTAGTTTTTTTACACGGCAGGTATCTTAACTTTTTTTTTTCAGTTTAACGTCCCTTTTTAACAACGTGGTCTTTAGAGACGGGAAAGGATGGGGGCAAGGAATGGGAAGGAATCCGGCCATGGCCTTTTTGAAGGAAGCATCCCGGCATTCACCTGGAGTGATTTGGGGAAACCATGGAAAACCCAAATCTGGATGCCCGGACGGGGATTCGAACCGCCGTCCTCCCGAATGCGAGGCCAGAACGCTATCCGTTACACCACCTCGCTCGGTGGTATCTTAACTATGTTGTTAATAAATGAACAATGGTGAATGAGATAAGAAGAATGTTTTTATTAGCACCTCAATACGAAAATGATTCCTTACACAACATGAGAAAGAGGTTTTTCTCAATGATTGATTATCTGCAGGAGTGGCTAATGTCAACATTTCATTCAGAATATTTATCATCTGGATATTGCGGACCATTTCCTCAATTGCGGTAGGATCTTTTTTTTTATATGAATAATTTTCATGCCAATGGAATTGAATTTGTTGTTTTTATTTTCCTTATGTGTTTCACTTCATTCTCTGAAGCATCTTCAGCGGTTCAGAATTTTTCCGCTGAAGATGCTTCAGAGAATGAAGTGAAACGCATACGGAAAATAAAAACAACATATTAAATTGCATTGGCGTGAAAATTATTCATTAAAAAACCAGAATATTTATAATTAGAGAAAAGTACACAATGCAATTATTGGTCATGTTTCATTAAATGTGCAATAATTTTAACAACAGTTTGCTAAGGAAACACAGCAACATGTCTTCTGGAATTACTGGGAGAAAAGCTATGTGCCACAGAGGGGGGAGGGGTGTGTAGAGCCAAAATCAACATAAGTCTATGAGGGGAGCAGGTGGGGTGGGGGTTTCAAGGAAGGCCAAAATGGAGCCAAGTAGGATATGGAAACTCCCTTATTATAGCTAAAGGAAAGAGGGCCGAAATGACCAAAAAATAATAATACACAAACACAGTATTTCACACTTTGTACTTAATAATGAAAATAGAAGCTGAGGCTCACCACTATGTTCGCACACATGCCCGCTGTAAACCCAGCCACATGAATAGTTGATTTTGACCATTAGGTTCAGAGTAAAAGTGATAAAAGTGTGGTAAAATCAATATAGTTGAAAATATTATGCACAGAAAATTTTAATAATAGCGTAATAATTAAGTGAATGTATAAGTAGTGAAAAATTATGATAAAAGTATTAAAAAAATGAAAATGCTGTTATGCAATGAAAATAAACCCATGTCTCACCACAGATGAAAGCAGGACAATGACGAACATCGTGGTGAATGGATGCATTCTGCACATTTTGTAACACGAACTAGGGTCATGGGGTGTATTAGGAACATTAGATAGTTGATATTTGTGTTCAAGTATGTTTTGCAAGTTATGATGGTCTGCTATAGATGTTGTAGGCAGTATAGTGGGAAAGTAATTAAAATATTATTGGGAAAAAAATCCAACCAACAGAGTAATGTAATCCACCACCTATAAGGCAGCAAGCATTTCTGTATGTCTGATAGCTTACACACATTTGGTGGTAAATTATCTTGCATCGCTGTGTATTCACGTCACTTTCCTAAATAGAACAGTTTCTCTCAGTGTTGTAGATCGTTGAGATTTGTCCATTATGTATACCAACTCTCGCTAAAATAAAAGCACAGTGTGTACGATTAACTCTAAGATTTGTAAAACCTGAAAGAGTAGCAACAAAAATCTAGGCTTTTGTGTATATGTAAGACTAATGAAGCAACAAAAGTATTTACATACGTAGAAGTTTCGGTAACTAGTTTAGCAAAATATGGCTTGCATAATGGCCAAGTCACTTGATTTTTTTTATTTTTGAATTTTTAAATCAATGATTCATTACACCGATGAACAAGGTCTCATAATGTTTTATCAGTAAATAGTCACAAGACTTGGCCCTTGTTTTCGGGGATTTCATTTCGTTTTCTGGGTTGATAGCTTACTTTGATTCATCTTTTTTTTTTTTTACTCTAAACTTTGCAAAAAAGAAACTTTTTATCTCCATCTTTTAAAAGATTCAATAATCCTTCGAGAAAGTGTATGCTCATTTCAAACAACATTCTGGGTGAATGCCAATTGGTGTGAGTGCTTATATTAACACTGTGATTGAAGGCAATCTCGATTTAAGAAGAAAGTAAACTTTAATGTGTCAGTTAAGCTTACTGATCTCTATGTATAACAGAAACTTAAGGTATATAACATCATTTAAAGCAAAGCAAATAAGGTACAAATAGGCACCAAAATGTTTCATGTTTATGATAGCCATTGGATAAATATGGGGAAAATCACCAATATTGAACTTTTTGTATGATTTTTTTGGGGGGAGGGGTGAAACTATTCACAAGTACCAAATTATCTGTTTCTATAACTATGGGAAATACTGTGGAATTATGACAGAGTTAAAAAATTTGAATTTCCCTAACTTCCAAAGCAAGGGGAGGATCAAAGTAGTATTTAACACATCATTAAAGCTTAGTAATCTCACCTTCTAATAAAAATCTTTGGCAAACAAATATATTAGGGTAGAAAGTGATTCCATGTTTGGGGTAAATAAGGGGTAAGTAAATACACGGAAACTTTCCAATTTTAGACTTTTTTTAAAAAATTTGGATAAAAATTTATCTGTGTACCAAATTTCAGCTTTCTAAGACTATGGGGAGTATTTAAGAGTTTTGATGATCATCAATGAGTGAGTGACGAAATGGTGGATATTTGTAAATGATTGCTGATATCTATGCATAACAGAAATCAGAGGTATCTTGTGTCATCCTGCCAGAACATATAAAGGTACAAAAATGGTCAGAATAACTTCGAACAAGGGTAGGCAGTGCCACCATTGATTCAATATAACAGGCACACGCTGTGCATCCATATAAGATATTCAAGGTGAATGATTTTCTCAATCCAAATATTTTTTCCTAATACAATATGCTTCAATTGACTCAGATTGTTGGGGACTCCATGATGGTATCTGGCACCTGAAATACGAATAACTGGTTGGAGCCAAAGTGATAGAAGAAATTTTTACCATCAGAACTTGTTCAATAGAATAAGAAGTTTGTGGTTCATGATTCTTTGTCACTAGGTTATACATCAAAGTCCCAGATTAAACCCCAAAAACTGAGCCCAGTGGGAGAATAGTAATGCTTGGGCCTGGTATTCAGAATGTGGCTTCAAATCACTGACCGGCCATCCAGATTTTGGTTCCCAACTGTTCCCCAAAATCACTCTAGGTTAAACCCAGGATGGTTCCTTCAATAGGCCAAGGCCCAATTCTTTCCAGTTCCTTGTCATTGATAAGGTGTAAATCATGAAAATCAAAAAATCTAAAGCCTCAGTGCATATGGTGTGAGGTCATAGACAATGTCGATGACGATTTGTTCACTGGGTGAGGAGGTAGTTGTACCTTTCAGAAGATTGGACCAACTCCACAAAACAACACTCTATATTGAACACACAGCACTGCAGTAGTAATAATAATAGTAACCAACCCTTAACAAACACTGTCACATTACAGACATCAACAGAAAACCACCCTAATATATCTCCCAGGGACATTGCTATGAAGAAGTAATGCTCTCCATTGTGAACTATTGTGCCCAAATAATGAGTAGGGCACGTGCTTTGACTTTTGACAAAATGCTTCACTGGATGTTTAAACTAAGGCAACGTGCAGGTATAAATCAGAATTACTTGTAACGTAGATCAAAACAATATCCCTAGACTACAGAGAGAGTCAATCTTATTTAATACTCTGGATCGAGATCAAAATATGGGAGATACACTGCACGTACACCATTTGCGGAAGAATTTTGGAAAGGTGGGATTTCCTTACAACCCTTGAAGTTGATTTTGATAATTATCTGAAAGTTTAAAAAGCACAAAATGGAGAGTTTTCATATTCAATTAAATAACTTTCTCAAAGAAAAGGGCAGGTGAAATGTCTGTGATTATTTTATGTACAAAATGAGAACTCAGCATGGAAGTGACATGTAAGTATGTGATCCTTTATATCTTTGCATAACAGTACCTGAATAATGTTAACAAAATATGGAAGCTTGAGTGTTAGGACCTGCATTTCATGTGCTTTAAGCTTTTAAGAGTGATATGTCACAGAATATGTATAGAAGTTCCTACAAGTATTTAATAATAATTATACTTGATTAAATTGGGATGGAGCACACGTGCCGGTAGCAATCTCCCTACACACCCATCTTTCTCCTTTCCTCTTCCCATCTACTTTTGCCTTCTACTAATTTTTACTTTAAATAATTTCAGTTATATTGGTTAATTATTCATCATTTCTCTTGGTAATTTATTCCAAACCCTTACTCCCTTTCCTACGAAAGAAAATTTTCTCACACTGTTATGCCTGAAATAAAGTGCCAGCTTGTGGTTATGGTCATCTTTGCCCTTCCACGCACACTTTCCTACCAATATCTTTCTATGCTTAGTCACCAATATATGCCTTGTACACTCCCACGACTCTATTCACCCTCCTTCTATCCTCCTATGAATCCCACTCGAGCTCCATTATCATGTTAGTTAGCGATTGTGTTTTGTCATAATTTCCAAAGATGAATCTAGCAGCCCATATTTCCAAGCATTGTTTTAAAGGATGAATATTAACTCTGTCATTCAGATTTCTGTGAAATATTCACTACATGGTGGTACAAAATAATGTCACGAAAAAAAGTTTTTTAGCCCCTTATGGCTTTATGCCTTGTTGATGCCATTAAAAGCGGAAAGCATGGGCACGGGAATTCAAACGTATGTCCTGAGTGTGAAAGCCAGAGCATTAATGTTCATCCCCTTCACTTAGTATAATAAATGTAATGGCAAAAGAAACTTAATTTATCAAAATAACTGTACCAACTTGAATTTATTAGTCAGTTTCCTTGGTAGACCAAATGACAGGAAAATTTCAAAGTCACAGTATACAGTGTGTAATTTTGGAATAGTCAGTGTTCTTTCCAAATGTCACTGTCAATAGCATATGCCTATTTGAAAAAACTGATACCACAATCACCAGTTATAAATAAATAACATGGATCACCATGTAATTTCAGTATGGATTACTTGAAATCTGACTATGGAACTGCCTACCAGCTAAAATAAGTTTCTGTCACAAATCATCATTTCTCCCATGAAATGGTTTTGATTTCTATACTGTAATTATGTTTAATGTGACAAATGCATCAATATGTCATTTTTCATGTAGTATACAGGGTTTTTCACAAATTTTGACTGGGCATGAATGTAACAAAAAGAGAACATACTACAAATTCAAAAAATCTAATTACATTCTACTTCTTTCACATCTATATTCCACACTCTCTCTTGATAACTCTTCCTTTCTGACGAAAATATTTGAGATCAACACTGTTTGTGCTATTCCAATGTCACAGTGAGAGTAGGAGAATTATAACTACACTGTGACTATGGTATGATTTCATCTGCTTTGTGCACACTGAACATTTCAATCTTTAACAACTGTTGATCCTATTGATACTTACTGTATTGTGTTTGGTACGGAAGCTATTTCTAATTGATCCTACAATATAAATGATGGTCACAAACAGGCAAATTGTCTTCTTATGATGTCAGGTCATAAAGGGTATCAACTTTCACTTCAGACTGGCCTAAAAGTGATTTCTCAATCAGAAAATCATTTTGCAAAAAGTTATTCAACAGAGTATGTTGTTTTGTGTACTGTCAACATGTGTAACTTCATGTTGGTGACACGGCTGAAGATTTTCCGACAGACAGGGCAAACTGTTCTGCCTTCATGTTGTCTCTTGTGTTGCCTGAGAGAATTTTCATGTGCGAACAATTTTCCACACTCAGGGCACTGGTGCAGAGGTCGGTTGGGACTCGGGGGCCAGTCTGAGAAACACAAAGAGAGAACTTTCTGTCAGATGCCGAATATTTTCAATTAAAATTAAAACAATTGTAGAAAAGAACCTTCCACTATGCACACTAACTTATAGCGGCTACTCTCAATCTCGAATTAGGCATCTTCAATCCTTCATTATATGTTCATGCACATTGTTATTGAGATTACAGTTACATAATTAGCTGTGTTTGCTTCTGGCAATATCTGGATAACTGATTTTAGAATTTGGATTAATGCTGGTTAATCAAAAACCTAAAATTCATGAACATTTCTTAACCAGTTCTATAAGCAATGTAAAATTTTTAAATTAGATCACCACAATGCTGAGCTGTAATTTTATCCCAAAAGGTTTTGTAGCTTACATAGACTTAAATTCATGTCTTACAACAGCTCAATTTTTTTTTCCTGTTGCCAGAAGCATGAAAAATACATTTAGTTTGCTAGTATTAACAATGTTTCACCTGGTTGAAGACGATAATATTTTGTTTAGAAATGTTGTGCTGGAGGAAAATTGGTCTTTTCCATAATGGTCAATGATTTTTACAATCCACAAACAGGATGATCGTTGTATCACAGAATACCACTAGTTGTGTACAAATTTACAGATTTCGGTTACTCAGTATGTCGACTGTTTACACTTATGATGCCTGTGCCTTCCAGCTATAAATTATTCCAATATATAAATTTCAGACTTTTTATCCAAGGAGAATAAATGAAAACTCTATGTACTACACTCAATGACAATCATACAAAGAATTTATCACAGTAATTTCTTTATTTCAGAAACCCACAAACAGATAGATGGCGTGTATGTTATAACAGTGATTAGATAACAAGAAAGATATTCCACTGCTTGCAAAAATTCGCCTGCGTGAGGATTAAAACCAGGAACTAGCAGATGTTGCGATGCACAGCCTTCATGTGTCTTTTCACATAAGTAACACGACTGACAACAATTCCGCAGACAGGACACATGGTTCGACCCTTATGTTGCATCTTGTGCTGTCTCAGAGAGTTCTCGTGTGCAAAAGACTTTCCACATTCTTGGCACCAGTGGAGTTGCAGCCTTTCCTGAGGTGACCAGTCTGAGAAACATAATAGAAAGAAATTGCATGTTCAATGCATCTCAGCTGATACGTAGGAGTGAGAGTAGTAGATCTGTCCAAAGTAACTCAGGCAATTAAAAAAAAAAAAACATTTTATTATGTTCCAATTTTAAAACATCTTGTGGAATTTAGATAAGATAAATTTCACCCTCAAGAGAGCAGCAAAATAATCCCTTCCATTGGCATAATATGCAGTTTACAACATTATGCAAACTAAAAAATTAAATTCACAACTTGTAAGATCAGATTCTTTAAGCCATGATAGTTCACTCAGTTGATTTCCAGTCACTGATAGGATATTATCACACAACTCGTGAAAATCTCTCTTAACCTGAATCTAAATAAACTAAATTGGGATTTACTGAAAGAGTTGGTAGACATGCGGCTTATATGAGCACTTTGAAATAACTGCAAATAATATATCATCTTATATAATTAAGTGATAATTATGAAGAAAATTTAAGAATAATATTCACATCATACTATGTTAATGAACTCAAGCTGAATAGGGCTCAAACACATGCCAGTCTTGAAAACAACATAGATCTCAATATTATTGTATCGCTGATGATACTGAATGGTAAGCTCATACAGCCATTAAAATAAGGATTGGTTTAAAGGCTGTTTTATATTGGAATAGTTTCCTGAATATTATGCAGCTAACTGGTCAGGTGGCTCTGAGGTAGGCCTCAAGCTTTCAAAAATGAAGGTTCCCTGTTCAATTACCACTGTTGATCAGAATTTTCACAAGCATCTATCGTGACATTTGCTTCTCACAGAGATTGCTTTGCATATATGAAGTACAAGGAGATCTCTCTGAGGTTCAGATTTCAACTTTAATTGTAGGTGCAATAGGAAAGAAACAGGCTGTCATTCTGGCACACTGAGTTAGTATGCCTCCTCTTGGAGTATTATGGATGAAGTTAAAACGCAGTTAATTTCAAAATATAACAAATTAAATTTAACACTTATTTCTACCTTAAAACATCACAAAATAAACCAGAATATAACCTCATCCAATGAACAAACAGGGAATTTTAAGATTAAATGTCATGCACACATAGTGACAAGACAGTATATATATAGAAATATACTCTTTTCAGTATAAAATAACAAATCACAGGTCAAACTTAATATGTTTAACATCTTTTAATAATTTTCCTAAGATTTCAGAATAATTTACTAACTTTAGAAAGATTTTGAAGTATTCTGCAACCTCCAGTCAATGCGAAGAGGTGTGATTACATTCTTGCTTGTTTTGAAGAATCTATAAGCAATCTTGGGCAGATCATTGGTTGATCTGAATGGCAATAGCCCGAGTTGATAAGTTTGTTACACTTGTAGAAGCAAAGAGTAAGTCTAAGGAGCTTATTAAATTAATCTATATTAGTTGAAAAGATTTCAAAGCTCAAAGAAACAGATCTGTTAAGTGTTCGGTCTTTTATGCATAACACTGCGAGATGCATAGTTAAGGGCAGCTATAAAAAACTTCTCGTGATGGACAGTGGCCATTCATCGAGGATTAGTCACTTGAAGGCACCACCTTGCATAGGTATATGTATGTGTGTGTTGTTATGCTGGTCAACCTGCAAGAGACTACTCACTGCCTAGGCAGGAGACAAAATGCTGCAATTGTGCTGATCATCATGCAGCCTCTTACTGTGGCTGCGCAGAACAGAAACGTCATGGCCACCATGACCAAGCTAACACACAATGAGGTCGCCATATTCAGCCAACTATGCTCAACCCAATCAATCGTATTACCTACTGGACAGCCAACAGCACCTAGCCATGAAGAGAGAAGAATGTCAGCCAACCCACACCAAACTGTTCACCCAGAAAAGGACGATAAGTCGATAAACCTGCAGAAAACCGTGACCCAACTCTCGACACCCAAATTCAGATAGTTTTGCAACCAATCTAGAAGAAACGAAAACATTTTACATAAATAATAGAAATTTTAACTTGGCTCCTCATTGTGCGCTCCACACCAGCCACTAGACCTACTTCAGGTACCAAGGCTATCCAAGACAAACTGACAGTGAAGTTATGCCATCTCCCCTCCCCCCCTCAAAAACACAACTTGGAGGAAACGTCAAAACACAAAATAAATAACCTCTAACATACGCAGTCCCATAATGAATTGGCTGTTATTAGTTATTGCTACTGGAGTGGTCAGCCTATGCCTAGCTTTAATGGGAGAACGTCCATGGTGATTTTTTCCTCTGATCTTGGGGTTGTAGTTATCCAAAACATAGGAAAATTATCATAACTATAAAAGGCAGTACAATAAATAAAAGGGGCTGTGGTCACATCATACAAATTCTTTAGTCAAGTTGGAGAATTTTCTCATCTTTACAATAGAGTCAGGAATGTCATATGAACACAATATCTTGGTTTGAATGCAAAATAAGTTGGAATACTTGTGATTTTAGGAGATGACTCGATTTATGATTTGTTTAAATGTCAACATGAATTTTCATAAATGGTTGCATATGGACAATTTCAATAAGTTGGTTATTAAAATCAAAATGTGGCAGTGTTGTAGAGCACATTAAGGAGTCAACACACTGTATCGAGGATTGAGACCAAGTCCTTGTTTACTGGTCATCCTGATTCCAATTTACCGCAATCATTAATGCAAATATTGGAATGGTCCCCAATCTCCACCTCATAAAAGACATATTTCAGAAATAAAAAAACAGTTACACATTTCAAAGATGTATGGCAACATAAAATTCCTCGAATAGTGTAAATGCTCTGGATCTGACAAATCCGGTTCTGTCACTGGGGTGCCACATGTCATGAGAAGGAAAATGTTTTTAGGTGATGAAACTAAGGAAGGATAGGGAAATATGACCTAATATATATATAATAACAATGAAAAAAAGACGCTAAGTAGCGGAAAGGAATCGAATTAAGATAGGGAAATGAGCCACCACTTACCTTTAGATGATGGATGTGGGGCGCGAACACACAGAAAAGACACAAACACAAATAATAAAGAAATTTTTGGGAAAAAAACCTTCGTCAACAAGAGAACATTATGGGAGGTCGGTGCAGCCGGAGATTGCCGTCACGAAATCTCCGGCTGCACCTACCTCCCATAATGTTCTCTTGTTGACGAAGGTTTTTTTCCGAAAATTTCTTTATTATTTGTGTTTGTGTCTTTTCTGTGTGTTCGCGCCCCACATCCATCATCTAAAGGTAAGTGGTGGCTCATTTCCCTATCTAATATATATATGCACACAAAAATTTAACCATTCGCCTTTCCATCCTGCAATAACCTGTTATAATCTTTTTAATTACTTGAATCAGTTTAAATAGATTATTTCTTCTTAATACAAGGAGTTGTGACCACATTCATTTTCTATTCAATCTCAGATTAATATTCATCACCACAACAACAGACTAGTAACGAGAAATCAACCTCAAACTGTTCTATTACAATATTTATGTACATGCCCTTCATTTAACTATCTAATGTAAGTATGGAATCAAACCATTCCACGCCAAAAATGATACAAAATAATGAAACTATCAGGTATAAACATTGTCGAAACAGAAAAATGTAATACTTCTGTGTGTTGGGTGCTTTTGAGTGTAAACTGCAGGTATGATTACTTTGTTGCTGTCCTCTGTGTTCTGTAGTGGTTTCATCCTCTAGCCATAAATTAATTTGTTAACCAGCACCGCTTGCTTCTGGCAAAGGCATGAACTTTGATTATATGTAATACACAAATGTTGTATTAATTCAGAATCTCTTTATAATTCAAAAAGTGCATAGGCAATCATGTAAAATTCAAGATGTGTTTACAAAGTGATTCTAAAGCTCATGGTCCCACTGTGAACCTAACCTCAGTGTCGAGTAACACACTGTCACTGACCCAACATACTCTCCACCAGAAAACCTACTCTCTTAGTATTTCTTTTTAGTGACAAACAATATCCTTATGGATCCATCATTTGGTCACGTTTCTGTCAAACCATCATAATTGCTGAATCCCTTAGAAATTTGTGATTGTACATGAAGTCTAGGCTTAAATTCAAGAGAATGATGAAGCAACACAGGCAGTACAGACTGGAAATGTACAAATTGAAACAATCTAAAATGGGAGAAAAATTTGCAGAGATTATAGACTTGAGGCTAAGAAATAACTCTGAAAGGAGTTCTACTGAGGTTGAATGCAATGCACTGAAGAGCTAAATGATCAGGGCTGGTAAAGAAACATTATGATTTAGGAATTCAGCTGTCCGAAAACCTTGGATCACAGACAAAATTTTGGAGTTGAGGGATCAGAGTCTCAAGGTGCAAAAATATTAGGATGAAGCAGGAAGAGAGCATAACAGACATTTTAGAAATCAAATAAACAGGAAATGCAAAAAAGAAAAGTTGCTGCAAGAAACGGGCAAAGAAGCAGAAAATGAAATGGTTTTAGGTAATATGGATGTGGCCTATAGAAGTATCAAACACAATTTTGGAGAAATGAATAAAACATGTACACACGTGAAAGCTGCTGATGGGAAACCTCTTTTCTGTCCAGAAAACACAGAGAAATTACATGATCAGGATAATTTGTACAATAGTGTACTGAAAAAAGTATGCAATGTTGACACTCATGACTTAGGAGATATTGTTTTAAGGATAGAATTTAATAGAGCTTTGAAATCAAATAAGATAGTTGGAACTGATGATATTCCTGAAATCTGTAACAGAAGAAGGAATCCAAAAATGATATCAAACAGTTAGAAAACAGGAGAGATTGCAACTGATTTTAATAAAAGTAACATCTGCACACTTCCGAAGAAAGCACAAGCCGACAAATGCTTCAAAATTGCTGAACAGGATAATATACAAAACAATGGAAAACACAGCTAAAGATACAGTAGGTGAAGATCAGGGCAGGTTTAGCAAAACCCACAGAACAAGAGAAACAATTCTGGCTTTAAGATTAATACTCTAAGACAAAGATACTTTTACAGCGTTTGGTGATTTACACAAAGCTTTTAATAATGATCAAAATTTTAAAGAAGTCAGGTCTAAAATATCGTGTAAGAAGAATACTGTTAAACCTATTTAAGAATCAAGTGGCTCTAATAAAAGGAGAGAATTATGAGAGACATAGATCAGATAAAATATTTGCTGTCTATCACCATTAATATTCAACTTGAATGTAGAGGAAGTAATAAAGGAAGTGAAAGAAAAATTTGAATGTGGCATAAGAGTTCAAAGAGAAAAAGATCAGTAACTTCTCAAGATCCTGAATCTGTTATGCTATCAGGCAATATCATCACCAAACTATAACATACTGAAGCGCATGAAAAAAATACTCATGGAAGATTTTGAACTAAACACAAACCAAAATAAAATGAAGCAGAAATTATAACACAGTAGATTAAAAATAGGATCAAATGCAATAGGAGAAGTAAGTGAATACTGTAACTTAAATTACAACCGATGGCGAAAGCTGGAATGATATTAAATGCAGAATAGCACAAGCGAAAAGAGCCACATGAAAAAGAGAATCTTTTAGTTTCAAATATTAATTTGTGTGTTAAGCAATGCACTTCATGGCAGTGAAGCATGGATTTCAGGAATACCATACTGAAGGAAAATTGAAGCACTGGAAATATGGTGCTACAGAAGGATGCAGAAAATAAAGTGGACAAATAAAGTATGAAAGTATAAATAAAGTAATAAACTAATAAAGTAATGAACATGTTTTGGACATGATGGACGAAGAAAGAAGTTTGTGTTGAAACAAGGGACAGTATAGTGAATCAAATTTTAAGACATGCCAATTTGTTTAATTTGTTAGTGGAAAATGGAGATTATAATATACCATTCAAAAGACTGATGACAGCACAAAATAAAAAAAAAAAACATAACACTGCTGTAGTGCTGTAAATTTTCCCAGGTTCATCAACAGGTGGAGAGGGGGGGGGGGGGGGCAATCAATGTGATGTGATGTTATGTTCAACTTCCGGAAGATGAAGTCAGAGACTGGCTTTGAAACTTTGCATCAAATTGATGCCTTCATGCGCTGGGTAGGCGAAGAACATTTTATACAGCTGATACATTAGGAAAGCCTCTATTTATTCACTATTCTAGTTGTTACTAACCTTTACACAATTTTAACACAAAATTTAAAGAAATGATAAGGACAAACATAATTATAGAAGGTTTAGTGGGGGCTGAAGAAAAGGTTTCCCCCACATAATATTCATAGGAATCAAATTAAAGCTGACTCTCAAATGATTGGTAATTCCAATTTTTTCCACTGTTTGTAAAAGCTTTTTGTGAAAAACTATTCCTGCTTAAAAAACAAATTGACAGTGTTAGCGTGCTAAGATTTTCAGGAAAACTATTATGAGCTTTCAGAGTTTACGGTTTTTGCAAAGTAAATAAATGAATGATTTTAACTAATGTGGTAGTTCCACATATAAGGTCTTTTGACAAAACAATATTTGTATCGTATGGGAAATTTTACGAATCTGATCATAAACGTGTACTATCTGAAGGTAAACTTTTTATGTTTGAGTTATAAACAAAATTAGAAAGACAATTTTGCAGAATTTATAACGAAACCAATTTAAAAATTATTTGTCACTTTAATTTTAGTTAATTAAATGTAATACATAGGGTGCAAGGGAAACTTGTACTTTATAGTTCTGTTTGTTGAGGCTACAGGAACTGTGACCTGCCAGAGATAAAATAGTCACCTTCAATTTGTGGCAGATACTCCTTGTCCAATAGGCCAATATTCTGGAGTTTGGACTTGTTTCATTCAAAGAAAAAAGATTATCCCTCCAAACGTACTCACTATGGACAGAATCTACTAACTTCATTTGTGATTTCGTCACTTATGAGACCAACTTTTGTGGTATGTATCGAATATCCATTTCAAACAGTACGGTATACCTTTTTAGACACATTTATTCCAGTTACATGAATTCTTTGGTGTAATATGCCATTTAATTATTTATTTCTACAGGTGTGCTAATTAAACATATATATGATTAAATATTAATTTTAATGATACTAAGGAAAAAGGAAACTGCTTTTAGGCAAAATAAATGGAAAATGACTCATCACTCACCAAAGCTGAAGGCTGCGATGACTGAAAAACATATATGATGAACAAACACACACGACTGACATGATTAACTTCAGTGTGTGCGTGCCTACCGAACCACATGACTCGTTCCCTACCACATGAACAAGGTGTAAAATCAAAATATTGTATATGTTTTTGTTAGTCATATATGTTTTCACTCCTTGCAGCCTTCAACTTTCATGGGTGATAAGTCATATCCCCTTTCCTTTGTCATTTAAAAATTAATTTTATAGTCAATATCTATATCTGAGAGCATGATATTTGGTTTCCATGAAGCTAAAACTAGGAACTTGATAATGATTCTGAGTTATACTCAATAATAAATATATAAATTATGCTCATTCCCAAGCAGAGAACACTGCCCTTTCAACAGCTGTAGAGTCCGATTATTTAACTCAGTTTAAAACATTCCTCTTTGTAATTGATAACTTTTAAGCAGCATTTGATTGCTGATGTTTCTTTTGGATACATTTGCTCCAAAATCGTCTGTATTCATAATTTCTCAGCTACAAACTTTAATTACATACAAACCAAATTCAGAGCTTAATTAACTGCAGATTAGTCATGTGGAAAACTTGATGGGGCAAATATTTTGTCAGACTTATTTTACAATGTATTTTAAATTCTTTCCAATGATAAATGTAAGGTGTTGGAGCATATTCTGAAACTGCGTTATTTCCCAAGGTCTATTTTAGGTTACTTCTTACTATCACAGAAACTATTTCACCGGAATCCTTGTGACTCGAAATTTATCAGTAAAAAACAAGAAAATAAATTCAGATAGTGTGATGTGCAGACATCATATGTCGTTTGACATGGTTTACACGGCTGAAGACCAGGTGGCAGATGGGGCAGATAGTTCTGCCACGGTGCTGCATCATGTGTTGCCTGAGGGAATTCCCGTGTGCAAACAACTTCCCACACACGGCACACCCGTACTGCGGTCGATTGGTATGTGCCCAGTCTGGGGAACAGAGAGAAAGATGTCAAGGAAAGGGACATGTAAACTGTAGACAATACAAGGTGTGGTTTTTAGTCGAGAGACTTTATTTTATTATTATTATTATTATTATTATTATTGCAGCTATATCGATCCTTTTTTCAGGATGTAGCCTCTTTAAGCCTAATGAGCTATATATTAGAATTTAATTCTACATAGTGTTGCTGTAGTTCTTTCCAGGCCGATCGATCCTGAGCCGCCCTCTTCCAGTTCACGCCTGTAACTCGACGTATATCCTTATCCCAGCGATCCGGGGGTCTTCCTCTTGCTCTTTTCAGGTTTCTCGGTATCCAGTCCAGCACTACCGTAGTCCATCTTTCATCTCTTTTGCGAGCAACATGACCGGCCCATTGCCATTTTTGGGTCATGACTCTTTTTAAGATGTCTGTTACTTTAGTTATTGAACGGATGTGCACAGCCCTTTTCCTGTCTCTTCTTGTAAACCCTAGCATTGCTCTTTCCATACTTCGCTGGGCAGTTCTCAGTTTTTGCTTCGTGTGACTATTTAGGGTCCAAGTCTGGCAGGCATATGTGAGGACCGGTAATACACATTGTTCAAATACCTGTTTTTTTAAGATGTATTGGCATGTTCGATTTAAAAACTATGGAATTTCTTCCATATGCTCTCCAGCCCAGCTTTATCCGTCTGTAGATCTCAGGCTTTGAGTCACCATTCATATTGATCAGTTGGCCAAGATAGATGTACTGATCTACGAACTCAATACCAGAATCTTTCATGTCCGCCTTGTCTTTATCTTTTTCTGCCCATTTGTTTTGCATGATTTTGCTTTTTGATATATTTATTTTAAGGCCCACTTCACTGCACGCTGTCTCTAGTTCATTTATCAGTTCTTTGAGCTCTTCCAGACTGTTTGAGAGTAAAACTATATCATCAGCGAATCTTAAGTTGTTGAGATTTCTTCCATTTATTCTCAAACCTCGGTTTTGCCATTGGATTTTTGACATTGCCAACTCTAGGACTGATGTGAATAGCTTGGGGGATATAGAGTCTCCTTGTTTTACCCCTCTTTCTACTGGGAACTCTTTGGTGACTTCAGCGATGTTGACAAAAGCAGTGGAAGTGGTGTAGATGTTGTACAGTAAGTCAATATAGCCGGGATTCACTCCTTGTTCTAAAAGGGCTTGCATGATTGCAGAGTGATGGACTGAATCAAAAGCTTTTTCAAAATCGATAAAGGCCAAACAGAGGGGCATCTGGTATTCATTTGCTCGACTTATTACTTCGTTGATGACTTGGATGTGATCTACTGTGCTGAATCCTGACCTAAAACCAGCCTGTTCAATTGGTTGTGCTGTGTCCAAGGTGGAACTGATGCGGTTATTGATGACCTTTGTAAACACTTTGTATATGACAGGAAGAAGGCTGATGGGGCGGTAGTTTTTAATATTGTAACGACTGCCCTTTTTGTATAGCAACACAATCATTGCTTTGTTCCAGCTGGATGGGATATTTCCTTCTTCGAGGCATTGTGAAAACACCTTAGCTAGGTGTCTGTAAGTTTCTTCTCCAGTCAATTGGAGTACGTCAATAGACAGGCCGTCATAACCACTAGCTGATCCTTTTTTCATTTCGTTCACTGCCCTTCTAACTTCATATGGGAGGACTTCAGGAATTGGTGAGTCTGGGCTTGATGTCATTAAAGGATTTTCATCTTGCTTGCTGTATAAGGACTGATAGAAGTTCCTGATATGAACCAATACTGCCGTTTTGTCTGTAATACGCTCATTATCATCATCCAAAGCTATTATTTGTTTCTTTCCTATCATTAATCTTTGTTTTGCTTTCTTATAGCCTTTCTTGTTCTCTATAACTGATCTGACCAGGTTTTCGTTATATTTCTTGATGTCAGCTGTTATTTCTTTTCTAATGGTCTTGCACAGTTCAGCATATTCAATTAGGTTTTTTTCAGGTTTTACTTTCATATTCCTCCGTTTATTCAGGAGAGTTTTTGTATTATTGCTAATTTTACTTAATTTGGTGGTTTTAACAGTTCCTGCAATTTCTATGGCTAATGTGTTAATAGTTGAAGCTAAATTTCCATTGGCGGAAGAGACTTTATTTAGCAGTGGTATTTCTGAGTCTCAGGAGTCTTCAATACCTGTATCTAATTTCGATATTGTAGAGACAGGGAGACTGATTCCCTTCTATAAGCAGGTATGTCCACAATATCAAGAAAATAAATTGGGCCAAGGGCAAATTAGCATTGTGCAACTCAGGTTCCATACTCCAAGGACCTTAACAGTTATGGGTGCAGAAGATCAGACTGTAGCATCTTGGTACTAAAATCAATGCTAGACACATGACACTGCACAGTAACAATAGAAATAAGTGGTTTGTGAGGGAACAAATTCTCAAAAGACTGCTGCGAGAGTGGTGGAAACTTATTTAAAAGGCTATCAAACAAGTGCAGAGGATCACTACTGTAATAAAACAGACAATCAAATGTCTAATTTCTCTAAGATACACAACACTAAGGTAGCCGAAGGTGTAGTTGGCCAATAGGTCTCAAGAAATCCACTGTATGAAAATAGTATGGTGTGAAATTACTCAAGACCGCATGAAATGCAATAACACAATCATCCACAGTATAACTGCTACCACCCAATATGGACCGAGTATTGAACTTACAAGTTATTATCATAGATGTACTTTAGGTTAAGGGGGTAGGTACAGTAATAAGGTTTCAAAAAAATAATTTTTTTCTTTTGATTCACAAAAATAGTTTTTACTTTTGACTTCATCTTGTTGAAAAAATTATTTAAATATCTTTGATAGTGCGGGAGTTATGCGTGATTAAGTGAAGTCCTGCACGATTGACAGCCACTTAAATCTTACTGCACTTGAAGGTAAACCAAATCTTTAACCTTAAATATTTCAAAACAGTAATTCATCAAATGGTTTTAAAGATAACTTCTTTTTCCATATGCATAGATCTTTTTCAAATTTGCAGGACATATTCTACATACTAATTACTACAGTCCTAACCATTGTTGTTTATGCAGCTTTTTCCCCAATGAAAAATGTACCTTTATGTTTAAGCAAAATTTTTAATTTCTCAAATTTTTTTTTTATTAATAACAAATCTAGAGTTAAATATGTTATATTATTGGTTCAACTTATTGCCTTGATATTAGTTTACAATATTAAACAAACATTTCTGAAAAATTTCAAATACTATGCCTTCTGTCATTAAAACCCTTCACGACAACATATTTTTTACTGTCAGTTTGGATGATACATTAACCTATTGTTAAACAATATTTTTATTTTAAAAATCAATTTTTATATTTAGCTATAACAGTTCTATGGAGCTATGAAATTTGAACCCTCAAATTTAAATGGATTTGGAGAAAATTACATTTCAAATTTTTTTTAATATTTGTATGTATTAGGTGTACTTAGCCCCTTAAATTAATGTATTTACTTTGATACAGGATCACATTCAGTAAAATCAACATATGACAAAACCACAAAAAAATGTTGTTTTCTCAGAACTCAGTACAATAGATAAAGGTACTCATTGTTTATGTACATGATACGGTCAACATTGCAAACAAATTTCAAATTACTTCTAATAGCATTTTTGGATAGACCTACTAAGAAAAATGATCTAAAACGGGCAACTTTAATGAGCACTTCATTCTTAATATCAAAAGCTGAAAGAATATCCTATGTCTTTTTAACTGATGAGAGCTAAACAAAAAAAGACATCCCACAGACTGGAGAAGATATTTTTACCTGTCTTGCTTATACCAGATTACCCCTGTGTGAATCCGGCAGTGAAGATTATATTTCAGATTTTCCGTGTCCATTTCCATCAAATTTTAAATTTGATATTCAATGTTGGGTTAGTAAAACGTGTGAAAATTTGAGGACTGGAATTTTCCACTTATGAGCTTGAGGAATGGAACAGACAGAAAGGAGAGCAATAACAATAGGGCACCAAAAACCTAAAATGCAGAACCCCAAAATATTTTTAAAATTGCTTTAATAAAGAGAGTTTAGCAGTGAAGATAAGCCATTGGCAAATCAAGCACTACTTATAGGCAATTACGTTAGCCTCAAGCCATTGTGAGGCTTTGTCTTAATCTCAAATGCTTGATAATTGGAAGATTAACAAATTCTTTGTGCATATGGTTTTGCAGAAGACTTAACAGCTGAAAAAAGGCAACTCAGATGTGGAAATAAAGGAAATGTGGACACTAAAAATGCGTACTGGGAATGGTGGGTGAATCCGCTTCTGGACATTCAGTTTTCTATAGTTTCCAAAAATCAATACACATGAATGATGGAATTGTTTCTTTAAAAGGCCATGTCTAAAATCCTCTATTCCTTGTCCTCAATCATCTCCCAGCTCTAATTAACTAAGCACCACCAAGCTGTAAAATCATAACTAATAAAATGGGTTGTGCAAAGAACAGGAAAAAAAGATGAGCGAAGTTTGATGATTTCATGTGTAGGTTATAAATCACAGCTCTTCTCTTTCCGAATGATAATTCAGTGTGAAGAGACAAGACCAGAATATTGAGTAGATTTTACTGGCATTAGGTAGCTGTCAGGTGATTTTTCCTTTTGCTGGTATCAAACTTATATTCAATATATTATAATCAAGATGTGGTCAAATCAGTTTTGATAATGAAAGCCTTTTTCAATCACTGATTAAACTAGAAGCAATCTCTACATAAACCTATGTAGTAAATAACATAATCCAAAAGTTTCCTCTATCCATGAAAGGTGCAAAGATTTGAAATAATTTCTCTAATACCTGTCTTCTGCTGTGAATACAAATTCAGAGGAAAATGAGATATTTGTAGCCCAACCAATTTAATTTCTTCCAGCCATATCTAAGTGCCATTATCTTTATCGTGAACAGCCTGTAGATATCGTATCTATAATTTCATTCATAAAACAAACCACAAAAAATAAAAATCTCAATAGTTGAGCAATTGCACTCATATGATATGAGCAGCTTTTTGGGAAGGGAGGTAGTGGGTAGGGTACCTGATTATCATCCAGAAAACAGATTAAGAATCACTACACAGGAAGATAAGTATAACTTCCTCATAACACAATTAATCCAGCTAAAACAGTAGTAAAAATAATTTTTAAAGCATATAAATAATAATGGTCAGTCAGTATGAAGTGCAATTATAATATGGTAAGGAAGTTGTGCCCAGTACTTTCGATATTTCATCATTATGTAGTGTACATCCATAATAATGTCGCTGATTGATACAGGAATGAACAAAACATAACTCGTACGTCACACCATTTTGGTTCAAAATGACAACAGTTTAAATTCATTTAAACGAGTGTTTTATTGCAGAAAATCTTACACAGGATAACAGTGACAAAGAAAAATAAATTTCCATGTGTTAAATATTTTTTTCCATGCAGAAATTAAAGTAAAATGTTATTTAAAAGACACATAAAATCTATACTTCGTAAAGTTTTAATTTGCAAAACAGGTTTACATACATTTCTGAAAATTTTTAACTAAAATAAAACAAAACAAAAGAAGATCAAAATTGTACACTTGATACAATCTATACCCCTCTTCCAAAATTTGTTGAACACATTGTAAATAGTTAGTACAATCTAATAGTGACAAAATATTTGTATCAATATTAACCATTACAAGTACAAACTGAAATGCTGAGTTTTGAATATTTCATACACATTAAACAATTCGCATGAGCTTTACATGCCTATCAACTGTACAAAACATAGCATTACTAAAGTATGTAAATTGTGTATCAATGGTTGCAAATGAAATTAACACATTTTTTAAAAAATAAATCAATAAAATGGTTAAACAAATCTGATATGGCCCTGTAATAAGCAGAAGTACTATAAATAAAACTGATAAATATCCTACACTGGTGTAATGTCTCATAGGGTTTGGGTTTTCAAAAGAAAACTCAGTCAAAATTCTGGAGTAGCTAACAGTTCTTAGATCAAACTACAATGAATTTGGTTTCCATTGTATTAATGGAAATCACTAACTTGACGGAGAATTTCAGTCAGAAAAAAATCTTGTGGAAATCTACAGTTCAGAACACGGCATTAATACAAAAATGGATAACTCCATTTATAAGTTTTCTTAATAGTAAGACAACTCACTGCAAAACAAAATAAATCATAATGGGGAAAGAGGTCACTGTAATCATAGTTAAAGGCATAAAAATATTACTAGTAGAAAGAAAGACTCTAACACAATGTTTGTCCAAGAGGCAACTATGGTTAAACATGTCACAAGCATATGACATCTCAAAGTAGCTGAATACATTGCATTAGCTTCCATTTACACCTACTGAGAACTAGCTCCCAAATTTTGTAATTTCTTTGTCTGACCTCGTAAAGTCTGCCATTTTATCAAAGATTCAAAAGTATTGCAACAAAATAAAAAACTAAAGGAAAAATAAGACTAAACTTATCAATACTGAAACAAAGCTCAATAAAATTGACTACACAAGTATTTACTTTTTGCCTTTATTTTGATTGGTTGATCAGTCAGTCAACAATTAATAATACAGATCTAATTGTATATATCAATTTACCTTGGACAAACACATCACAAAAGTTTTAGATATTTATAGAAGCTATAACTAATGTATCAATAAAACTAAGGAAGGATCACTCACCACAAATGTAGGCAGGAAGACCATGATAACCACATGAATATGAACACCTCAATCATGCTAAAGGACATATGACAAAGGAGATTGGATGTGTTAACACTGTACATCATATGGCATCTTGGCGAGTGCATACCTAATCTCCTCCAACATGATTGATGAGCTGAAATAGTGTAAAGTGCCCCCATCTGTGGTGAGTAATCCTTTAAAATTTTCACTGCCTAACACATGCTAAGTCAATGAACTGCTGTTAACAACCACACACTAACATATTATTTCAATTCAACTAAAAAAAAAGAGAGAGAGAGAGAAAGGTGTAAAATGGCACTTCCACTACTGCGATCGTTAATAAAAATTACACATCTTAACATCCAGACAACATTTTTGTCACTGATATTTTATGAAAGAAACTGCCCAAAAATCTTAAATTATTATCACAGAGAGCTTACAGCTGTTCCTGCTTTAAATGCATTTAGCCAGGCCACTAAAATAGGTATTGAAAATAACATATAATGTGGTATCATTTTTTCTTATGATGAAATGCCCGATTCCATACACAGGTGGTTACGATGGAGGATGTACTCCTCCATGGGAACTGGGATGGTTTCACGTTGCAAGCCCTAGTGTTTATTCGTACATGTTATTGTACATCAGGATTACTGCAATGTTATGTATGTTTTGTAAAGAGTGCTGTATGAAACGAGAGATGAAGAAGGGGGAGGATGAAATCTAGTGCCTGCTCATTTAGGCCTACTCTTCTAAAAGACACCAGCAAGCCACCATGCTTAACGCCTTCGTCCAACGAACGAATCACCATATAAAGAGTCGTATGCCCTCACTCCTTACGTATTACAGAGAGGCTTTGGTTTTAACCCATGACTTTGGTGCACAATTTGGTGATTAGGAATAGTCAAGGCCTGTGGATAAAAATTTCTCCCACCACTAGGATTTAAATCAGTTAACCACGTGTCAGTGTTAGACACCATCATGGTGCCACAGCCAATTGAGCCAATGGGGTAGAAATAACTTAGTTAATGGATGGAATTAATGAATGGCAAAACTCCTTGAACAACTGTTGATTGTATATAATTAGAGAATGAAGGGTGATATACAAGGAATAATGTCTAGATGTTAATGGAACTAATATTTACTCGAGTCTTACGAGTAAAAATTAAGAATTATACAATTTTTGTTTCAGTTACACAAATATACTTCTGTGCATATTTCTGTGTCAATAAACTGATTTAATATCATTCTGCCCTGAAAAATGTTTAAATCTAGAAAGGTTGATGCAGAATTTATTGAATTTCACTGAGTCAACAACCATCTTTCCCATCACAATGAATTAGGTCACGCTTACCTAAAAGCCAGATAGATACTCAATGCTCTTTGCCACATTACCTCACAGTGGACAATTGTAAAAAAATCAACAGAGAGATTTAAATAAATAATAATAAAACAGAGTGGTCCATTCAAGGTTCTAAATACAACAAATAATGTTTTGAAAACCTTCATCTTTAACTTTCACCAATAACTCAATTCTTTATTCCTATATTAGCAAAAACTAAAAAAATCAAGAAGTTGTCAAAATCATGAATATCAAATTGAATTTACATTTATTCACAACTACAATTTACGTTGAAGTACTGTTTTCAGTATAGTTAATTCTGTGTCTTATTAGTGAATATAAGCTTGGCTTCTCTTTATATATATATGAAGTCCACATTAAACAACAGGTCCAGTTGTGACAGATGTAGAACACGCTGCAAATAAATAAATGTTACTTGGTGACCAAACTTCACTTTAGGATTCGGGGCAGCAATTCCTTACACATTTACTTTTTATTTAGTGTAAACTAGTTGTATGCCAGAGTTTCAAGAATATTTTGACATGTCTTTTGCATAGCTTTTTATTTTGAATGCTGTGTACAGTGCAACATAGGAAATAATTTAAGCATTTATTTGGCATTTAAAAAAGCGAAAAAGTGAACAATATTCTATGTCATACAAAAAAACTGCCATTCATTCTATAGTTCATCATATACTTACAACTACAGTAACTCACTGTGCTCAAAATGTAAAGCTGGCTTTAATGTGTATTGTCACCATTTATCAGAACTTCTCTGCACAATACACAGTTATGAATATATTTAAAATTTCTACACTTCTCACTGTAATGACAGTAACATTCAGTAAGTTTAACCTCAATGAACAGAAAATAAAAACAAACTCAGCCACACGAGCAGCCACCTTGTATATTTGTTTCGATTTTCAATTTTCTTCCCGTCTTTCCCGGCGTATCTTTGATATACATTCTTTGCAGGTTTGCCGCCGGATTACATTTTCTGCTGACAAGCTTACGGCGACTTGCACTGCCGCCATCATCAGTGAAAGTTGCCGAAAGCTTGTCAGCAGAAAATGTAATCCGGCGGCAAACCCGCGAAGATTTTATTTCAATTTTATTTATCACAGAAATTTTATTTCATTCGATTCTTTCAAACTGCTACCAATCCAATAAACAATAATTCCTCTGCAATGTTACTTTTGTATAACATTTTAAAAAATCAAACAAACAAAAGTCACAACTTTAAGTATCAGACAAAATGACAAATTCTGCAATCACAAATTAGAGGTAAAACCTGTGAACAGTAATTTTGTCATTAATATCACATAGTAAAATCCTGAATCATAGAGGCAGCTAAAGAGGGAGAGTATATATAAACAATAACTGTAAATTTTTTATTTAGTTCCTCAAATGATTCTCTACCATTTAAAGAACAAAATACAGCATAACTTGTGAAGCACAGGGTCTTCAGTTGACACGGACTGTGTCTGCCCCATGGGCCTTCATGAGATGGAGCTTGAGAGTGTGTATGCGGCCAAACACCCTGCCGCAGAGTGCACACCTGGTCTGGCCGCGGTGTGAACTGAGATGGTGGTAGAGGGACCCCGTGTTGCTGAACTTCTTCTGGCAGTGTGGGCACTGGGCACAAGGCACCTTTCCCCGTGCTGGCCCCCGCGCCCACAGCCACGCCCCTGTCGCACCATAACACCTCGTATTACCACCATAGCACCCGCTCAGTCGGAAAGAAAGTACCAGTGTCAGACTCAAAATGAAACCCAGAATCCTCAAAAACACACTCTTGGTACAAAAAACAACCTTTCGGCTTAGGTGGGCCCTACACCTGATGTTCTTGATTCATATCATGCACTAAGAATACCACACAATGACCAATACAAAGTACCATATTTTTTCTCCCAATGCACTGTTTGATTAGAAGAGAGCAATTGATCTTATAAATGAGGCAAGGACAAATAAGAAAGTAATATCACTGAATACATTATTTAATAGTGGTAAATGACAACATGTTTATAATACTTTCTTTCCAACCAACACAAATGGTACAAACAATATAGTCAAAACCAATATTATATATTCAAAAATCTACTGAGAAGATATAATTTTATCTAGTGGCCAAGCAATTAAGGAACAGAATGAAAACTTGTAGAAATAGGCTCTAGAGTTCCTATACATTATAAATTTACAGACATTTGAAGCAAAATATACTATTAATGTAGATATCTTTAACAAATACCATGCCTGTATTTTAACTGAATTTTATTTCAATTATAGTGCCAGTGAATTATGGCATGGAGAATTCACTTCAGATAAGTGACTGTTATTTCAGCACATGGAAGGTGGAAGTGAAAGAAAAAATTGAGCTGCCATTTATTAAACTTGCCAAATTATAACTTCAGAAATACCAAAGTAAAACACTGCAACATTGGTAAATTAAAAAAAAAAAAATTATGACCTACACACAATTTTCAACATATATCATACTTGAGTCAAACAACATTTTTTAAGTCTAACCAGAAGAGGTCATGAGTCAAACAACATTTTTTTCAATCTAGCCAGAAGAGGTCAACACCTCCAGTCAATCAATTTCAATCAGCTTAAGCTGGAGTCTTCTAAAGGGATTTAGGTAACAATCCTTTGTTTCTCAAAAGATAATTTTAAAAAAACTAGTAATTTGCATAAATTTATATACGGTCCACAAACTAATAATTTTTGAGGAATGAAAGAAAACTATATTTTTGTACAAGGTGTATGTTCCAATAACATTAAACTTCTTGCAACGTAATCTATAGCATCAAGATGGGTTTCGTAGTCCGAAGTTCCCGAGGTCCTAATCTGTCCACCTAAACTTTTTTCAATTAAATATATTTCTCCACAAGCACACAGTTGAGATGATGTGTCAGGAACTGTGTGGCTATGAGATTCTCTAAAGTTGATGCAAATTAGAAACAAACAACTAAAAAATCTTCATACACTTTTTAAAATTGAAATGAGTAAAATAACATTTCTCTTAGTCTTTCTTTCTTTCTCAGTCAAGTCTCTCTTCCTCCCCCTCTCTCTCTGTCCACACACACACACTTTTGCACTAAAACTTCAGAGAAAAATTTACAGTAAAAAAAAAGGGGGGATAGCACAGAAATTTCCTGCATGAAGCACACTGAATTAAACACACCTGAGCACAACAACATATCTGGCAACCAATAGATTTTGGGAAACATACTGCAGTCACATTAAGGAACACATTTCACACTGGAATGAATTTGGCTGCATACCATGCTTACATAAGACAACATGGAGCAGAAATAAATGGGTTTTAAAGAGATTTTTTTAGAGAACAATGGAATCGAAGGAACAAAGGTCATACTGCGCAACTAGAGCCTAGTCAGCTGAACATACCTACAGAATTCGTATGATTCCTCAAAGAAATTTATTAACACTGGCACATATTATGCCAAAGTATATTAGTGAAGAAATATATTTCACTGAAAAAATTTCAACATTCAACTTGGGACCCTTCGGACCACCAGACCAAACTTTGTGCCAATAGACTACAGACCACACTGCAAGAGGCTGAACATTGCTGGAATAAATGCCTTGGCCAAAAATCATGTTTCTAGCCCTTTATCAAAAACTATTAACTTGTGGAACCCTATATACATTTATGAAAATGATTCATTTTTAATTATCTTACGATTCTCTCTAGTCTGAAATTGACACAATGCATTGTCATTTCACCTAATTTTTTTTCCAGAAACTAAAGAATGTTAACTTAAACATCTTTACAGAACTCGGTTGAAGCTAATTGAATTCAACTGGCAGTAGATAAAGACTTCTGGTAAGCTGACCAACAAGTCTTCAGCAAAAATAAATCCAAATATATATCATTCAAGTAAATAAAAGGAATTTCTACACTCATGAGATTATATGCTCTGAGAATTGAACACAGCTGTACTTGATAAAATCAGGTTGATGCTTCTTAGTCGTCATGTCCAGTACAGAGACACGCACAACGAAACTTCGCTTTTATTCCTCTATGAAGATGGTTTAAATTCCAATCTTTAAAAAATAATTGAATAAATAATGTGTACTGCAAGCAGAATGATTAAGCAGAGTTAAAATGCTGTCCTTTAAACGTTAAAATCAAATCAGTTCTAAAACTCATAGTAAAAGCAAATCACATTTTGACAAAAAGTTAATCAGCTATTGCCATAGAGCAAAAAATTCACGTACCCTTTTGATTCACGATTTTAACTGTACATTTGATTTTACACTAACCCACTTTGTAAATGTGCCAGCAACACAGCAGACACAATTATAGATGTGTCACTAATTTTGAATTCAAATAAATAAAGCTTATGATATTGCATTCACACTTTATCTTTGTCAGAAACACCAGTAGAGGAGTGTCTGGCTGAAAAATATTTTGTTGCTTAGCAGCACAACATTGTGTGAACTGCTTAATTCAGTTCTAACCTACAGTTGTTGTTATTAAAAACATTAATTAGAGCTATTACATACAGTATGATGGCTTATTCCTGGGTAAAATATTCCAGAAGTAAAATAGTCCCTCAATCAGGTCCTGGGTGGGGACTGCTCAGGAAGGAGTCATCAGAATGGATAGACACATCCTACGAGTCGAAGCGTCGAATGATAGAAGTCTGAATAGAGCAGGTAGAGATTAGTAAACTTATATAAAGGGAGATGGAACGACTCAAGTGAGATTAAATGAACAGATGCATAGGATTTTTGGTCTGGGAAACACAGGATAGTAGTACACAAGCTGTCAATGGATTCACTGGTGTATTGATTTGTAATGAATAAGAGAGTAGGGAAATAGGTGAGTTATTGTGAACAGTTTAGTGACAGGATTATTTTGATGAGGTTAGAAACTCATCCCACCTCAACCACGTTAGTACAAGAGTACGTGCCAACGTCACAGGAAGATGATGAAGAAATAGAGAAAATACATACTGAAATTGTAGAATTAATCCCATATGTGAGGAGGGAGGAAAATCTAATAATCATGGGTGACTGAAATGCAGTAGTGGGAGAAGAAAAAGAGGTGAATACTGTAGTAAGTTTTGGTTTAGGAAAAGGAATGAGCAAGGAAGCAGACTGTTAAAATTTTGTTAAAGATATAAACTAGTCGCAATGAACATACTATTTAAGAATCATGTTAGAAAGATGTACATCTGAAATGTCAAGAGAATACAGCATGACATCATCTAGATTACACTATGGTCAAATCGAGATTCTGGAATCAAGTTCTAGACGGTAAAGCATACCCAAGAGCAGACATAGACCTGATATTATAATTATGAAATTCAGGCTAAAATTCAAGAGAATAAAAGAAGCAATACAAGCAGAGCAGACTGGAAGTGGATAAAATTAAACACTATCATGAGAGAAAGGTTTGCAGAAATAGTCGACTTGCGTCTAAGAAGTAACTCTTGAAAGGAGCTCAACTGATGACAAATGGAATGCATTAAAGACCGAAGTAATGGAAGCTGGTAAAAGCTATCCGAAAACCTTAGATCACAGAAGAGATTTTAGAGTCGATGGATCAGCGGAGAAGGTACAAAAATGCTCAGGATGAAGCAGGAAGAGAGCAATACAGACAAATTTGAAATAAAATAAATAGGAAATGCAAAGAAGCAAAAGAAAGATGCCAGCAAGAAGAGAGTGAAGAAGTAGATAAGGAATTTCTCATAGATAAAGTAGAGGTGGCATATAGAAAGGCCAAACAGAATTTTGGAGAAAGGAAGAAAAGAGGTACAAACATTACAGCTGCTGATGGAAAACCACTTCTAAGCTCAGAAGATAGAGCTAACCAATGGAAGGAATACATCTAGAAACTTTGTAATGGAGACGATTTGAACAACAGTGTATTGGAAAAAGAAGTTGATGTCGACATTGATGACATAGGTGATCCTGTTTTGACTACAGAATTTGATAGAGCTTTGTATGATCTGAAATCAAATAAGGCAGTTGAAATATATGAGATTCCTGCAGAACTTCTGAAATCCCTGGAAGGAGAAGGAATCCAAAGATAATTGAAGCTTATTTTCAAAAAGTTATGCAACAGGAGAGATTCCCACTGATTTTAATGAAAGTGTCATCTTCACACTTCAAAAGAAAGCACAAGCTGGCAGATGTGAGAATTATCACACTATTATTCTAACATCATACTCTTCAACATTACTGACCAGAATAATGTACAGAAGAATGGAAGTGTAATAGTATGTGAAGATCAGTTTGGTTTAGGAAACAACACGATACAATAGAAGTGATTCTGGCATTGAGGTTAATACTTGAAGGACAGATCAAGAAAAACAAAGATAATTTTATGGTGTTTGTTGATTTAGAAAAAGCTTTTGAAAATGTTAGGTGGAACAAGATGTTCAAAATTTGAAAGAAGTCAGAAGTTAGAAGAATATAATCTCTAAAAGAATCAAGTAGCCATAATAAAAGTAGAAAATCATGATAGACATGCATCAATTGAAAATGGTGTGAGACAAGATTGTAGTCTATCACTATTAATATTTAACTTGTATGTAGAAGAAGCATTAAAGGAAGTGAAAGAAAGATTTGAATGTGGCTCAAGTGTTCAAGGAGAAAAAATCATTTTGTTACGATTTGCTGATGACATTGTCTTGTTAGCAGAACAGATTGAGGATTTTGAGAAGTTACTGAATATCATGAACAAAATACTGGAGGAAGAGTTTAGTTAAATATAAATCAGATCAAGACAAAAGTGATTAAATGTAACAGAAATTTTACCAATAATAGATTAACGATAAAAATAGTATCACATGCAATAGAAGAAGTTAGTGAATTTTCTACTTAGGAAGTAAAATTACAGCCAATGTCCGAAGCAGGACTGATGTTAAAAGCAGAACAGCACTAGCGAGAAGAACCTTAATGAAAAAGAGAAATCTTTTAGTTTCAAATATTGATCTAGGAATTAGAAAGAATTTTTTTAAACTCTATGTTTGGAGCCCAGCACTTTATGGCAGCGAAGCATGGAATACCAGAAAGAAGGAAAATTGAAGAACTTGAAATGTGGTGCTATAGAAGGGTGAAAATTAAGAGGACGGATAAAATAAGAAACAAACGAGTTTTGGAAATGATGGGTGAGGAAAGAAGTTTGTGGAAAAGTCTTACAGACAGAAGAGACAGGATGGTAGGTCATATTTTGAGACGTGCAGTATTGCTTAACTTGTTACTGGATGGAACAGTAGAAGGTAAGAACTGCAGAGGAAAACAGAGATTAGAAAACACTAAGCAGATAACTGAGGACATGGGTTGTAAGGGATATGTTGAGATAGCAGGAGATAAGTGGAGAAACTGATGACAGCAAAAAAAAAAAAAAAAAAAAAACTTGCAGCAGACATTCCCACCAAAAATAGGGAAAACGTTGACAGTTTAAAGTCTTTCAAGTCCATGTAAATGGTCGATATCTCCCTTCCTAACTGTACGCAACTACTTTGGCATCCCACTGCAAAACTTGCCAACAAGCCAGGAGCATTCAGTCAACTAAGATCATGATATCCACTGACCTCTTCATGTGTCATAACTTCTCTATGGGATCAAAGGGAGTCTTCAAATTTACAGAGCACTTGTTTTGCCTGAACTTGCTTTTTCTACTATAAGATCGCCCAAAACCTATATTTCTTCCGCTTGTTTGCACTGAATAAGAACCTTAACGACTGACTAACAACCGAAATGAAAAGTCTTGATTTGATTAATTAAAATGAAAAAAAAATAATAAGGAAAGCTTTGTCAGACCATTGCTTGAATATTATTGGGTGGTAGTGACATAAGAGACTCACATGAAGGGTATTAAATGCAGGAAATGGAAGGGGTAGAAATGAGAGCTGGTAGATATGTTCGTAAAAATTACCAGAGCACAATCAATAACTGAAAAAGTTGGGAGTGACTGAAAGAAAGGAGGCGGGTGAAAAGTGAATTGAGAGTGCACTAGGCAATTACTGGCAATGAGGCCTGGATGGATATTGTAAAAAGTACATAGAATGTAAGAGATGACCACAAGCACAAATTATAACTTGAATTCAGAGATAAGAAGGTGAAAAAATTTTGTTTTGTTTGGGAAGTTGAACCAAAATGTTAAACTGTTTATGAGAAATAGTGCAATCTGAAGGGACTGGATTAAATTATCAAGGGAAATGTTGAACAATTTATCTGAAACAGTGAAAGAATTTAAACAAAAATTCTAGAAATTCAGAGACAGGGAAACAGCACTAGGGCATATGCTTCATCAAAATAAATTCAAAATTTTCAAATAATTCTTCTCAGATTCTGATGACCTAATTTCTAGGTGCCTTATCCCAGAAATTAAGTGGATAGTTTGTTAACATGGTCATCTCTTCCCTTCCATGTAATACTCCTAATAATTCTGCCAGCATCCATCCAGACCTCATGAACAATAAATGCCATATATCCGCACAGCTCTCACTTCTCCTGTCTTCAAATGACTTCCACTGTAGTTCCTTGCCATATCAGTTACTTATTGTGTCCTGTGGTATTTTCGCCAAACCCTCCATGTTAGAGTTATATTTTATATTTCTTCGCTATCTGCTTACGTCAAAGATACATTCTGCTGCTACTTCTACTACTTCCCTTCTTCCTCTCTCAATACTTCACAACCCATTCAACATTTTTATTACAGGAGTATAAAGTCAACATTCCTGATATGTACCGTCTTTCATACAAAACCAATTGACCTTTAATACACCCCAATGCATGTTGATGCTGGTGGAATATGCTGGGTTATACAGATACGAAATGATTCTAAAAGGCATACAAACAAACAAACAAAAATACTGACCATATTGTATATTGACTTACTTAATGATAAAATATTTAAAGTACAGCGTTAATAGCAAGAAAATTATGTTTAATAGTGAACACACAATTATTATGGTAGGAATTGAGAAAGAATTCATCACTCCCTATAAAAGACAGCAAAAAGTTAGCTAAACAAACTTAAAATATGACAGAACAAGAAAGATAAAATGTCAGCAATAGCTGATTATGTCACTCACTCCACAAGCACTTTTGTAAACTGCATCTGATAAATATCCTCCATAATGACGAAGGGCCAAATAATTATCTTCATAAAAAAAAAAAAACAATAATGGACATAACTTGTCCCTCACAAGGGCAGAATAATTACTGACAAGAAGTGAAATCAATTGCATTGTATCGCAGAAGGACAAACTGCCACACATAATTTAATAAATATCATATACAATATGATATGTATACACTGGTATGTATGTATGCATGATATGTATTACATATCATCAGCAATATACCACCTCCAGAGGTAAGAAGTAAGAAGCAGTGAGTGGATAAAATTACATCATCTTGACCGTCCCCAGGATCTCCCAAATCCACGAGGCTGTAAGTGACCTACCCCCCACTAATTAAAACTAAAAATATAATATGGCCTGATATATTTGACATCAATGTCAAGGGAAAATGGCAACAATGCTGGGACTCTGCATCTGTGAAACATCAAGATATTGAAAATCCTCCAACTGGACTTACGGGATTCCATCTGAATAGGGGCAAGTGGATCAAACTAAACCATCCAAGACAGGCCACACCAAATGCAATGCCATGCTCCATAAGTGGGGTCTTCAGGATTCTCCTGTGACTACAGAGCTGCTTCCCATTGTATGGAACACATCATCAAGGAATGCCCTCTGAGGAAGTATGATGGACCATTTCAGGATGTTTTCAGTGATACAACTGCCTACATAGCATGGCTGCTATAATAGGACATGAATTTGTGAACACTACCAACGTTCTTATCACTGTATAAAATTTATATGTATTACATTAATTGCTTAGCCACACGACAAATAAATAAATAATAATTTAATTTATACTTTATAATTACCAAATTTAATGAAAAGCATACCCGGAAATGTAAAGGAGTTTTAATAAAAACATCTCCAAAGGAATAAAAGTTCACATGTAGTACACGGTGGTACCACGACATACATGAGTGCCTTGATATATGAGTGTTTTGAGATACGAGCCGCCGAGCGAGCGATATTTTGCATTGAGATGCGAGCAAGAGATTTGAGATACAAGGAATAGGGGTGGCAATTTAAGTCACGGCGACCTTTTTTTTTTTTTTTCAGCCCTACTACTACTACACTGGGCCGCGACAACAATGCAGTTTGACTAACACGGGCCGGCAACAAGGGGGGCGCCAAACAATGTTCCAAGAATTTCTCACAGTTTTTGCCCGGCTCGACTAGACCTCAGTCTGTGTGCTTGTTTTGCTCGTTTTCGAAGCATTGAAAAACATGAGCAAGGTGTGCGAGTAAATGACTTTGCGAGGATGTACGGACGTAGCACATCAATGATATGTACTGTGCTTAAACAAAAGGAGTTTATAAAGGGTATAACACCAGCTAAGGGCGTTACAATAATTTCTAAGCTCCGGACCTCTCTCTCTATGAAAAGATGGAGAAACTACTGATGGTGTGGGTGACAGAGAAAGCGCTTCAAGGAGGAACCTTAACACAAAGCATCATATGTTAGAAGGCACGAGCAATTTACGGTGATTGCTGAAGCAGATCCCACACACTTCCACAAACAAGGAATCGGAAGACTCGTTTAAAGCCAGTCGGGGCTGGTTTGACAACTTTAGGAAAAGGACCGGCATTCACTCTGTCGTTAGGCATGGTGAGGCAGCAAGTTCGGATGTGAAAGCAGCCGAAGTTTACATCAAAACGTTTTCCGAACTGATAGAAGCCAATGGATACATCCCCCAGCAAGTCTTCAACTGTGACAAGACAGGGATTTTCTGGAAAAGAATGCCGAATAGGACTTACATAACGGCAGAGGAGAAGACGACGCCAGGTCACAAACCCATGAAGGATAGATTAACTCTAGCACATTGCGCCAATGCGAGTGGTGACTGTAAAATCAAGCCTCTGCTAGTATACCATTCCAAAAATCCCAGAGCCTTTAAGTCACATAAGATTTTAAAAGAAAAACTGCAAGTTATATGGAGGGCTAATCTGAAGGCGTGGGTTACCAGGAAATTCTTTGTGGAGTGGATAAACCTGTTTGGCCCTTCTGTTAAAAAATATTTACAGGAAATCAACCTACCCATGCAAGCCCTTCTCGTCCTCGACAATGCCCCGGCTCACCTACAAAATCTCGAAGATGATTTACTCGAAGAGTTCAAGATTACCACCCAACACCACTCCTATCCTGCAGCCCATGGATCAGCAGGTGATTTCTAATTTTAAGAAGTTGTACACCAAACACATTTTTCGGCACTGCTTTGAGGTGACGGAGAACACAAACCTTACCCTTTGAGAGTTCTGGAAGGACCACTTTAACATCGTGATATGCCTAAAACATGTTGATCAGGCCTGGCTGGGTGTTACAACAAGGACCTTAACCTCTGCATGGAAGAAGCTGTGGTCTGAGGCTGTACCGAAAGGGCCTTCGAAGGATTGGAACCCGAAGTGTCAGTGGTAGAGGAGATTGTTTCTCTGGGAAAATCCATGGGTCTGGACGTGGATGAGAGAGATGTGAACGAACTCGTCGAGGAACAATCTCAGGAGCTGACAACACAGGAGTTACATGAACTACATTCGCAGCAGCATTTGGTGGTTCAACGAAAAATTAGTTTTGAGGAGGAGCCAGAGATGGAGGAGGTTATCTCTACAAGAGAAATAAAGGAGATCTTTGGAATGTGGGAGAAAGTTGTAGAGTTCGTGGATAAAAATCACCCTGAAAAAGTTGCAACTGGTCGTGCATCGGAGTTGTTCAATGAAACTTTTCTAACTCATTTCCGCAATATCCTGAAAGGGAGGAAGAAACAAACCTACTTGGACAGTTTTTTTAAAATGATCTGCAGTTAAAAATGGGCAAAGCGTGACGAAAAAAGTGAAGACCAATGACGAAAATTAAGCGCTTCCGTAAGCACTTCACTTTTTCTTTTATTATGTTTTTACAGAATATGTATTTGTTATTTATAAATAAATGTTTCTTCTTGTAAATATGTACATTTTTCTTATTCAAAAACACACTGAGGTGGTTTTTTGGAAGCTGGAACGGATTAATGGCATTTCAATTATTTTCAATGGGGAAAATTGCTTTGAGATACGAGCAAGGTTACGGAACGAATTAAACTCGTATGTCGAGGTACCACTGTATTCTTTTAGACAAATTATCTGAGGAACCAGTTGGAAAAAGTTATGTAATTTAGTCTCAATATTTCTCTTCCTTTCTTCTCCATCTCTAGTATACATACACATAAATTGTGTGCCAACTGATTCCACGATAACTACTTAAGAAACGGTAAGATACAAAGATGGATTTGATACCTATTTTCCTGGAAACATCAACATTAACATTAAGAAACTTTGATTCCAATAGTATTAACATCAAGACAAAAGGAAAAAATATAATTACTCCCGACTAAATGCTTGACTATAGCAGCCAAGAACAGAATAAACATTACAATAGACTCATCTCATAAAATTGACTAACTTCTGCCTTTTAAGAACAGATTTGTTTTCTATAAACGAACACAGATAAATAAAATCAGTATACCTCTAAAGCACCTCTGAGGTAGTCATTAACTTTTAAAATCACATATACTAGCATTCAGAAACTCATTCATCCCTTTCACATGAAAAACAATATGTTTTTTTTTTTTTTTTTTTTTTGCACCTAAATTATTTTCTCTTTTCAACATTCTGGTTCTGTTTGAAGTCTCTACATATGGTTAAAGGGAAATAGTTTATGAAAATAAATATCACTCCCACTTCCTATTATGGTACTCCTGAAACATTAAAAAAATATCTGTGTTCTAGTTCATTGGCACATCATGAATGAGGTGCATGTGTATCTTCAAGTTGTATCTCCTACTGAAGATTTTGTGACAAATAGGACACTGTGTCTGGCCACGGTGCAGCTTTCGGTGCATTGAGATAGATGCGGCGTGCTTGAACGACTTGCCACAGATGTCACACATGTATGAGGCAGCACCCGTACCACCCGATACGACCAGCAACTTGCGCAGGGGGCGGTCTGGAGGACAGAAGAGAACATCATCCCATCACATAATGTAGTCTTCTATGGATTTCAAATAATATACACCCTCTGGAAAAACATGTGTCACTGTTCTACTTCAATTTGTTCACCTGAAACCCATTTACTGATTATATTTTATCCTGACTATGGCTGCAATCAATATCAAAGACAGGGACTGTCTTCACTTCTTGGCTGTTTGCATAAGCCGGTGCCATAAGAAAAAATGCAGTTTCCGAACACAATGTGAGAAAGATGTTTGTTCCATTAATCATCGATATGTGTGGAGGAGGGGAAAAAAAGTGATCCTGCCTATACTTCTAACTAATGGCCAAAACACAGTATGTCTAGCCAACAGCTCTTTCCTGATGCCTAAGTGTTGTTTTTTTACTATGGAATGTATATTTATTAAAGCAGAAATTGGGCAGAATACACCTAGATGATTATTGAAAACTGCCTAAAAGCTCTATCAGGATAGCTACAAGTTTTTACCTTTCTGAGGCCAGTATTGAACTGCTCCAAAGCACTCAACCAAACTGGTGTGTTGGTTTACTAATTCACTTGACAATACTGTCACAAATTTTGATACAGAATAACTCTGTGCCCATGATGGTTTAATATACTTAAAATAAATGTTGTTCAAAGTCTTTCTACTGATTGTAAAAGTCTATTAAATGTAACTAGTGGAAAAATAATTCTTTTCACTAAGTCTTGGAATGGAATGCATGTATGTAAATATATATTTAATTTAAAAAATTAATTCTATAGTAAGGACAGATCTTTCAAGCTTAATATAGATGTATTTACAAATATACTACGTTTTCAAAATCTATTACATTCACACGAACTTAAATCAAAAGAAAACAAAATAGTTTCAAATTAGGACAGTGAAAGGAGAGTGCTTCTAACATTTTTGTATCCTGTCCCCAAAACCATAATTCTGCCCTCTCAACTTGGTGATTTACCAGCCAGAATTAGGATTATTGGAAAGAATAGAAAAGACATTAGCATTATTTAATTTTTGGTATTCTGCTGTGATTTCACAATAAAGAAAAAAATGAATGACTGCGATGGATTTCATTCACGTCTTTCTGCTTAAAATACTGGCTCGATGACAATCCATAATACTATCAAATCAAAAACATGCTAACTGTGAAGAAAAGCACGATACAAACTTGCTTTAGTAATAAGTTGTGATTAAAGCAACAAAAGTCACAAACTTTTACACAATTAAACACTGCAAGCATCCAAGTATATGTGCGATGTTCACAAACAATCTCAGGCTTCAGAAATAAGCAATAAACAATCCACTACAGAAAAAATGACAATATTAATTGTCACTGGCACAGATTCTGAAATCACGATTTCAACACCAAATGCAAAAATTTGCACAAATTAACCACTGAGGAATTAAAGACCCAGAGTGTGTCTTAACAAAGCTTGAGGTTGAAAGAGTGATCTGGGAAAAGTTTACTCGGATAAGAAGTAAAAATGCCAGATGTAATGTGACAACACATATGTGGGACTTCACAAATGTGGGACTCTTGCCAGACAAAAAAATGTATTATAAAACAATAACATTTAAGGAAATATGAGCAGGAAACAAAATATTTTTTTTTTTGTGTTACTCAACTGACAGTGGAATGTTTACTGAAACTATAGAGAGAGGTGTGGCTGATGACCTTGTTCTGCGTGAATTATTCCTGATATATCTTAATTATTACTAGTGTTAAAATTATTGCCATTCCATAGAAAGAGTAAATAAAACTAAATATTGACAAAATGAGTGTTTGGTGACTTTAGTGAAGCTTCTGTGTCTTAAAAGGAATTCAGCTATACCATATCTAGGTCAATTTATTGCACTTTTCAAAGACACGTTCATCTTAAGGATACAAATTGAGACAGCAGTCACATGACAAAGGCAACAAAGGAAACTACATAAGGCACTAAAAATCCCCAATAAAACAAACAGCTTTAATACAAGAACATCAGTGAGGAAGCAGGTTCATCAATTGGCATGGTCGTTACCTATGCATAAGTGATCACTGCAGATGATAGCCTCATTCAAATCATGTAAGACAAGCAGACATACCTGTCAATGGATGTGGTTGCAACAATGGTATGCCATCTGGAAATTGAAGATATGGCATATGAAACAAGAATTTATAATCATGAATCTTACAGAAACGAATTACAGAAATGGAAGGATGATCACAAAAGAAGTTACTTGGGGTAGATTTCTGGGGTAATAAAAAAGAAAAAATCAGGGTGTTGGCTGCTTACCGCAGTGGAAGAATGACAGATGAAGATGAGGCTGTTGGAGAGAAATTAAATTCATACTCGGATTTCAGAGGTGAGAGAAAAGAATGGTCATTATTAGTGGGGATTTAAATTTACCAGGTATAAACAAGGTAGGAAATAAGATTAATACCACAATGGAACAGAGATTTGCAAATACCCTAATAAGGGAAGGAGGATTTACACAAGTGGTAGAGCAGAACACTAGGGGGCAAAATATTTTGGATATATTCCTAATAAAGCCCAATGATAACCTTGTGGGTGGGGTGTCAGGTAACCGAAGGAATAAGTGATCATGAAGCAGTTCTGATGGATATTAGAGGATTCAGTAAACCAGCAGCCAAAATTGAAAGGGGAAATAGGTACAATCATAAAAAGCCATAGATTTCGAATTTGAAGAGATATTTCAGAGAATATTTCAGCAAATGGAAGGAAGGCAAAAGTACAGTAGATTCAAGGTGGGAAGAGTTCAAGGAGTTAATAAGAAAGGGGAAAGAAATATTTATTTCAAAACAGAAAATAATGACAAGTAGAGAACTTGTGTACTACAATAGGGAGGTGAGGAGGTTAAAGAGGTTGTTAAGAAGAGAACATAAAAGAGTTAAGATACAGCAGGGTAGTAGGGAATATTTAAAACAACTAAACAAGGACTTAATAATAGCTAAGAAGGTGGGTAAAGATGGGTTTAGGAAGAGTATTGTCAGTGCATCTAGAAATTTCTATGGCTATGTTAGAAAACTGAGGGGAAGGAAGGATGTTGAGACGCTTATAGATAAGGATGGAGAAGAAGTAAGTGAAGATTTGAAAAAGGCAGGGATTTTAAGTGACAGCATTAGGGACAATGAATCAGAAACGGGAGGGTCTAACACGGAGAATGAGCTTAACAACACAACTAGAAATGAAGAGACCAAAAAATTTGAAATTCATTCTGAGGATATTATGAAGGAAATAAGAAAGCTGAAAAAACATAAAGGGGCTGGTTTAGATAATATTACTACAGATATCTTAAAGATAGCCAGATGTGACATTGTACCTTATCTTGAAATATTATTAAAATTAAGTCTGTATACTGGCTGCTTACCACAGGACCAGAAAAGTGCGATAGTAGTGCCGGTACGTAAAGGAGGGGTGAGAAATAGAGTCGAAAATTATAGGCCAATTAGTTTGACATCAGTGGTAGGTAAATTAAGGGAAAGATTTATATGCAACCACATCAGAAATATATGTGAGGAATGTAAATGGTTTTCAAGTAGGCAGCATGGCATTAGGCAAGGTTATTCATGTGAATCTCACTTGGTGGGATACATGCAAGATATTACAGATGAAATGGACAAGGGAAGTCAAATTGATAGTGTAGGTGATAGTGATAGGAAAATTCTCAACACTCCAAACAATGAACTGGGCATGGGATGGATAACAAAGGGTATTAGAATCTCTAGTAAAACAAAGAGGGACCTTTATTTAAAAATGAGAGAATCGGATAGCTATGCGCTGAAAGTTCACTATAAACTTTATTCTAAAATACTAAGAAATGTAATAAGGAAGGCCAAGAACAGGTACATATCGGCGAAAATTGAAAATTCAGACAATAAAATGAGAACAATATGGAATATAATAAAGACTGAAACAGGAAAAATAGAACAAAATGGATATGTGTATAGCGAAGTAGGGGAAGTTTGTGAAATATTTAACAAACACTTTACGTCAGTAGTAGATAAATTAGGCATAGAAAAGCAATCCCCACATAGTGCTCTAAGGCTTCTTGAGACTGCTTTCCCAAATAGCTTTGTGGAGACGAAATTGCCACCAGTAACAGTCTCAGAAATAAATAAACTCATTAAACAATTAAAACCTAAAAATTCTTCCAGCTATGACAATATTTCAAGTAAATTACTGAAAAGATGTTCAGACTGTATCAGTCATGTACTTGCTCACATTTGTAATGAATCCTTAATACAAGGTGTTTTTCCCGATAGACTAAAATATGCTGTTGTAAAACCATTATTTAAAAAAGGAGAAGTAACATGTGTAGACAACTATCGTCCCATTTCATTACTTTCAACATTCTCAAAGGTTTTTGAAAAAGTCATGTATAGAAGAGTAATAAAACATGTTACACACTATAATATCCTAACTAATTCACAATTTCGGTTCAAAAAAGGATCATCCATAGAAATGGCTATATATTCATTTTTAAATAACACATTTGAGGAACTGAATAATAAAATGAATCCTGTAGGAATATTTTGTGATCTTGCAATCATGAATTACTTTTGAAAAAAATGGAATACTATGGTATTTTTGGGACCGCAGGTAAATGGTTTAAATCATACATTGAAAGCCGAATGCAAAAAGTTTCAATTTTTGATTCTAAAATAAGTAAAGATGCTTCATCAGACTGGGAGAAAATAAAACATGGAATTCCACAAGGCTCTGTCTTAGGTCCCCTCCTCTTTCTGTTATACATCAATGACCTTCCTGGAAATTTATCCGACAAAGTTAAGAGTGTTTTATTTGCAGATGACACTAACCTGACTGTGCGTAAAACACCAAACAGTACTATAGAATTTAATGTAAATGAAGTACTTAGAGTAGTAGCAAATTGGTTTAAGGGAAATTCATTAAAATTAAATTTTGAAAAAACACATTATATTAGGTTTAAAACAAAAAACTATGCACAGCCAGATATATGTATAAACTATAAAAACAACACAATCTTAGAAACAGAGAGTATAAAATTTCTTGGTATTAAAATAGATCAGAAACTCTGTTGGCATGATCATATCACTACACTACTGGCAAAGTTAAGTAGTGCCACCTTTGCAATACGAACACTTTCTCTAACAGCAGATCTAGAATTAATGAAACAGGTGTACTACTCACATTTTCATTCAGTAATGTCATATGGCATAATTTTTTGGGGAAACTCTTCACAAAGTAAAAAAGTTTTCATAGCACAGAAAAGAGCTATTAGGTTTCTGTGTAGGGTAAAACCAAGAACTTCTTGCAGACAACTCTTTAAGAAACTCAATATTCTTACAATGTATTCTCAGTATATATATTCTCTCATGAGCTTTGTCATAGAAAATTTTAACCTGTTTACACCTAATTCACAGGTACACAGTTTCAATACAAGAAACAGAAATAACTTGCATAAAACACAAACATCTCTGTCATTAGTACAAAGAGGAGTTAATTATTCTGGGATACATCTGTTTAATAAACTACCTAATCGTATAAAACAGCTTTCAGATAATAAAGATGTATTCAAACAAAAACTTAGAGATTATCTTATTGGCAACTCCTTCTACTCCATTCAAGAATTTGAAGAAAATAATTAATTGTACTCATTATGACGTTTGCAAAACTCAGTTGCAAAAATGTATGTTTATTATTTCTTGTATTTGTAAAATATGTATATATATATATTTACTATGATATGACTCATATTATGTGTATATGTATCAACAATGACATGTTTCACATCCCAGAGGTATTTCCTCAGCAGGGATCCATGGAACAAGATTGATAAATAAATAAATAAATAAAACACTAGATCTTTCGAAGGGTTTTGACAGAGTGAGCCATAAAATGGTAGTAAATAAGGTAAAAACTATTGGAGTAAATGAGAAAGTGATTTACTGGGTAGAAGAATTTTTAGAAGGTAGAAAACTGAAAGTTAGGTCAGGAAATGCAGTATCAAAAGAAGTTGAAGTAAAAATGGGAGTGACACAGGGTAGCATATTGGGACCATTGCTATTCATTATTCTAATGAATAATTATGTTGACTGTATACTATCAGAAATTAGATTGTTTGCAGATGATAAAATGTTATATAAAAGGATCAAAACGGCAGAGGACTGTAAACAGCTGCAAGGTGATCTGCACAAGATATCTAGTTGGGTTGGTGAACATGGGATGAAGATAAATGCAAAGAAGAGTCAGCTTATTACGATTCGTAGATACACAAATAAAAAACTAAAGGTTGATAATGATTATAAGGTGGGGAAAGAACTGCTTGTTGAAGACTTGAAATGTAAATATCTTGGCATTACAGTTGATAATAAGCTTAACTGGGCAGGACACATTGGTCAGGTAGTAGGAAAAGATTTCAAAATTCTGAACTTGTTGGAGAAAGGATGTACGAGAGTAGTAAAGGAATTGGGTTACAAAACTTTGCTTGAATATAGTATTGTAGTATGGGACCCACATTTTGAGTAACAAATACAGGAGTTGGAGAGGGTGCAATGGAGGGCTGCTAGATTTGTTTCTGGAAATTACTGCAGAATGCAATCAGTTACAGATATGATAAAAGAGCTGGAATAGGATTCATTGCAAGACAGAAGTAGGCTGAAGAGGGTCATGGGAGTGTACAAGTCATATATTGGTGATGAGGCATGGAAAGATATTGGAGTAAGGATTAAAAGTAATGCATTATTCTGTTGTTCTTCTTAACAAACACATCAAAGTGCAGAATAATTAATAATATAGTGATGATGACTATTCCAAAAATGTTATTCCAGTCAAAAATTCTGTGAGTGCAGCACTGAATTGTGTGGGTACTTTGCAGAATGCTACACAATGAATAAATAAAATTTCCTTTCAAAAATTTGATCCAACTTACATTACAAAAAATTAAAACACCATTGTTTCTCACAACAATGACAAGCAATTTCACTTCAGGAGAGTTACTGTATTAGAAAGAATAGCAGTGGTATTACTAAATGATTTTTATTTTTAAATTATTTCTTTACTCCTCGTCAACGTTGAGGTCATTAGCAGTGGGATGGGACTGAGGACAAGAAACGGGAAGGAATTCAGCCATGGCCTTTTGAAGGAAGCATCCCAGCATTCGCCTAGAGTGATTTGGGGAAACGATGGTAAACCCAAATCTGGATACCCGGATGGGGATTCGAACTGGCATCCTCGCAATTGCGAGGCCAGAGCATTAGCTGCTCATCCACCACACTCAGTCTACTAAATGACGATAACTAATGTAACATTACCTTATTACTGTTGTTATTGGTAGTTTATGCATTGTAGGGGTGCCAGAACATGCTAAAAAATTTATGTCATTACATGAAACTGAGCCGGAACTGTGAGGGGGGGGGGGAGTGCTATTATGCTTAGTCAAACAAGTTTATATGTTTTCAGCCCATTCACAGGGTAATAATATATTGTTCTCACTAGCCATTTCATATTCAAATTCCACAACCTGAAGGTTGATTAGATCATTCCAAAAGAGGAATAATAAGCCAGTTTGTTAAAGCTACGCCAACCAGACCATTTTCTACAAGTTTAACATGGAATATGAAACACAGAGCAATAACAGCAGGCTCCTTAAACATAAGAAAACTTTGAGAGAGATAAAGGGTCTGTATTACGAATTGTACTGGTGATGCTCTGTTCCCAAAGCAAGTGCCTTACCACAATGCCACCAAGCCATTTAGGAGCCAAACATCACTGCTGAATTCACTGTTGATTACATGCTGGTTGTTCAGTAACATAGTTTCAGATGAGAACTTATATTCCACATGGAAGTTTGACCACTGCTGGTTAGCTCTGATCTTGCGACACTGGAGTATAGCAAACCGAGTGCCATCCGTGCTGCCCCAGTCAGCTTTGTGGCCAAGGGGAAATAGTTCACCTGGAATTCAGAGGCTTTACTCTTTGTTGCACTACCTTTGCAGTGAAATTTCTGAAAGTTCCTCTCTAGAACTCTCTTTCATGGTCATAGCCCTGTAGTTTTAAGCAACCAACACCTATTAAAGTTTCAAATTGGAATTGATTTGAGCACTTTATTATTTATTTATTATTTATCCCTCATTGAATATTCCAATTAAATATGTTTAAAAACTTTTAAGTGCTGGTAATAACACAAGAATCAGCAATTTCAGAAAAAAGATGTTCATTTATTTTGTCAGAAGCAAATTACAAACATATTAAACAAGACAGAGAGACCAAAAACATAAAAGGAACAATAATTCACATCAAAATTTGTCCACATGAAAGGCATCTAATTAGACATGAACTGTACTGGATCAGATGGAATATGCTCTGCTTTTGACCATATTCACACAATGTGAATTCCACATGAAGTGTAGCAAACTGAGTGCCACCCCAGCTGCGCCCAGTCAGCTTTGTGATCAATAGGAAATAATTCACATGGAATTACTGATTTACTCTTTGTTGCACCATCCTCACAGTGAAATTTCTGGAAATTCCTCTGTAGATCTCTCTTTATCAGCTAAAACATCTGCATGCTGTTATTCAAACATAGGATAGGTTTGAGATGTCACTGCCTTGCTCTTTTATTCAGTGGCTGCTATTTCTATGAGATATTAGGCAGTGCTATGCCAGCTGGACAATACAGCTTTTGTCCAGGTATAGGATGAAGATATCCAGTAACAGTACAGTATATGTGGTCGAGTGCCACATTTTGAATGGTGAGTATTGGCAAGGAAATAGAATCATAATCTTTGTAAATTAAAATCTGAAGTTATAAGGTGAATTTATGCAAACCCATAATTACATTGTAATAAACACTCCCCTTTTTGACAAATGTCTTTACTGATTTTGTCTTTGTAAACATCTTAGTTCAGTGTACTTTTCAGATACTGTTCTCTGTGGATGTTCCGAATGTGTTCTCTCATGTTGTAGACGGTACTGAAGACTTTCAGGCATGAAGGACAAGTTGTATCACCAGTGTGAACTTTTCGGTGCTTCAGGAGAGACTCATGGCACTTGAACGACTTGCCACAGAGATCACATCCAACAGGGCGTGGCACAGTCTTCATAAGCATCAGCAATGTGTCTACGGGAAAGAACATGAGAGTCTGCATCAACACAGCATACTTACTGGATTTAATAATTAAAGTCAATCCCAATAACAATTCAATCAGTATGGTATTAAAAATCGGTTATAGCAAGTTTACGTAAATATTACAGAATGTAGCCTGCTATAAAGGGTACAGCTACTAAAATCTTCTAATATTATTAGTTTAAGATTTCAAATGATGAGTTCGAGAAATATGTAACAAATGAAAGGAAGTTAGCACAAATACAGCAGATGTTCCCAAATGAAAAGTACTTCATCACCAACAGTAGTAATTATTATTTTTCTTTTATCTAGAGAAACACAGTAGATAGTAACATGCACTTAAGTACATGGTCATGGGATAGTTTCCAATGGAACACTTTTGTAAAGTAATTTTAAATCCAGCTCAAAGAGGGTATCAAACTCTGCAAATAGTTACTCCATTTTAAAGTCAATTTTAGCAAACAATTTTTGAAAATGTTCTTTGAAATGCAGTTCACATTTAGCTGACAAATTCCAATATAACTGTGCTTTGAAATGAAAATATTTGAAGCAAAATTTAATTTTTCCTACCAATTTCATACATACTATTAAATTAAAATCTCTCTTTCAGTTAAGTTTTTAACATCCACTAAAAGTTTCAAATAATTTCAGAATAGTAAAAAACTACTGCAGAATATCTCATTTTTGGTAAAAAGGAAAAAAAATTGATACAGTTTTATAAATAAAAAATTTCTTATTATTCTGTTTTTTTTATTTTATTTTTTAAACATCTGTATGTCATCATTGTTTGTAAAAATAAGTGACATAATCTTGACTGGCAAGTTTCCCCTTCTGTCAAAAGAGTTTAATGCTGAATACAAATGGAGGAGTCTCATGGAACACCTAACATTAATAAAGCTGTAAAAAAAATATTCTGAACACACCAGGAATCAAAACGGGGACACCAAATTTTAACACCGGTGCCTTAACCATTCAGCTATCAAACCACTTAATTATTACTCCAATACATTAATTCAATGTTGAACACTAGATGCTTTATATATCACAACATTCTGCCACATAAAAAAAGTCTCGCCTCTTTACATTCTCGGTCTTCCTACTTTTTAAACATGTTCTTTTTTCATTGTATGATCACAACCAAAAAGAGACAATGCTAAGTGTGGCAATGTAGTGTGAATGGGAAATCCGACATACACAATTTTTACAACTGGTGAAAGATTCTGATTATAACCCGGGAATACACATGTAAATATGAAAATTTCTCACAATTATATTGCAAAGGAGCAAGATGCATCTGTCCAATCAAAAGCTTTCACAAGAATCATTCAAAAGTATTGAATACCCAGGAACAAAACATCCAGAAAATAAAAAAGTAACAACTGCATTGCATCATCAGAACTAAAGAAATCTCTGTTGCGTTTTAATGTTTCTACTTCGCTGTAAAGTCTAAAGAAGTTTTTAAATAGATAACTGGATAAAACAGAAGGTGCAAAGAATGCTAACAAATCAACCATTTTTCTTGGGTTGGAAAACTTACCAATTTCATATCTAACCATTTCAATATCACCTTTTCCAACGGCACACAGTGTTTTGGAGTACAATATGGAAGTGTAGTTACCACAAAATCCACATTTATGAAGCAACTATTAAAACAAGGATATTATATCTCACTGTGTAGTTCCAGACCACATTTCTAAATAAGATGCATGTTTATACATTTCTATAAACACTGTATTTTAATTTTCAACACTTTTTTTGAGAACAGGAAATGGTATTCCCCAGGAGAAAAACAACAGTCATTAAATGGAACAAACAATGAAAACAATAAATGGTGTGTTCAAAGGCAGAACACTTAAGTAATATTTTGAATTTTCAGGTAATTATAATCATATAAGATCTATATCTACATAAAAATTAATTATTCTGGCCATTGTTGGCTATAACAGGGTGAGGAAGGAAAGGCATTATCTGAGATTGAGGCCGGGGGGGGGGGGGGGGGACGGTGCTGTGATTCTGCATCATTTCTCTTCCGCATGTTCTTGAGAATTAATGCTACCAGGTTTGGTGTTCGTAGGGTAATTAGTTTCCATGTAATAACGTGTTAAATAGGGAAAGTTTAATTATAACCACCCGGTAGTTTTTGGATGGCTCAGAGGGTTAGCTGTGCAACACATTGAAAAAAATTTCTTCAGTTAAAAGGCCCCCCCCCCCCCCCGCCCAAAAAAAAATCCAAAAAATTGTATTGCCTTCAACCAATGGATGAAAAACTGAAATATCAGCATTGAGTAGTGCAGTATTCCTTACAACTGATTGAAAACCTTATAAAAAAAAATATCCAATTACATTTTGTGTGCCATACATTAGGGGATGACATACCAGATTCAACGGCAAAATAGTTTTAAAAATGCCTGACTTTTCAAATGCAAGGTTGCATGTGGCATATATACAGAAGACTGGAAAAGGGGCAGTTTCAAAGAATTCATTAGATGTATGATGAGCTTAACATAGCTCTACCACGATGAGTGCTTTTAACACACCACCAAGTTAATTTTATTTATTGTTAGGTGTTTCTCCCAGTTTTTGAAAATATAAATGCAGCAGAAAGCACAATTTTATCACCATCTCATAAACAGACCATGGTTAAAGGTTATTTTAACATTAAAAATTTATCATTCATATTCACATATTTTCAACTTCATTTTATGGAGTGAAACTCTATTTATTTATCAAGGTACTATATATAAATAAATATGTAAGATAAATGTATTACATATATAAGTGTAACTTTCTAAATGCTGTCTTATGTTATTTACCATTGATTACATTATACCCTTTTCTTTAGCAAATTCAAATATGATTGATATAAATATGATAATTATACAGAAGTATATTCTGACTGCCCCATCCAAAGAAACTAATCTTATAATGGTTGATTTTGTTTTAGTTATTAGAGAAAAGGAAAGTGAATGTAACTTTTAAATACCAAAATAAAAGCCAAAATGAAATCTGACTTCCAATACTTCATAGAATTCATTTACAGATTTTTAGTAATTTGATGTGTCTAATTCAGTACCCTTTTTATCTATATTTGGAGCAAATATGCACTGATCTAGTAAAAACCTAATACTGCTCCTTTTTTATATATATAAAAGGAATTATCAAACAGTTCAAAGAGAAACGTTTAACACACGCATTATGCTTCATAAGAACCAATACTTCTTTGATTTAAGCCTTCGTTGAGAATATAATTAAATACAAATGATTAAATTGTTGTAGTCCTAACAGCTTCTCAAGATATAAGTACTTAGGTAAGCTTCCTATTTATATTCATCATGGATTTGTATACTGGAAATACTAATGGAACTTATTATTATTAATTCAACTACGATGGAGCATGTGCTCCAGTGACAATTCCCTGTCATCTAATTACAACTTTTTTAATTATCTTAAGTAATTTGAATGTTAAATTCCTCCCCTGTCTACTTTTGTGATTTACAAATTTTTAATTCTTTCAGTGTTTTTGATAAATTATTAATCACTTCACTTGGCAATTTGTTGCAATCCCCAACACGCTTACCAATAAAAGAAAATTATCCCGCCCATTTATGCATTAAATCGAGTTTCAGTTTGTGGTCATGGTCATGTTTCCCCTTCCATGGACTATTCCTAATTCTTCGAGCAATATCCCTCCAAGACTCATCACCGACATATCCCTTGTTCATTCCCAGCACTCTCTTCAGCCTCCTCCTGTCCTCCAATGACTCCTAATTCAGCTTCCTTAACTTATCAGATACTGACTGGGTCCTGCGATTATTTCTACAAACAAATCTACCTGCTTTTCTTTGCACGCCCTCCAACTCTGTACCTGATAGCAAAAATGTGGGTCCCAAACTTCACCACCATATTCAACCAATAGTCTGACGAAAGTACTGTAACGCAATTCTCTAACATCTCTGGTACATCCTCTCATCACCCTCTTCAGTAAATGTATGATATGCCTTCAACAATCAATTCTGAACCCCACCCTAAAATCATAAATAATCTTTATTTTTTTATCTGTTTACCTAATAAGCTGACTCTTCTTGGCATTTATCTTCATTCCATGCCAACCTACCCATTTAGATATCTATACAGGTCACCTTGGAGCTGTTCACAGTCTTCTTGTGTCTTGATCCTATTATGTACCATTATGTCATCTGCAAACAACCTACATTCTGACTGTAAACCATCAACACAATCATTAATTAGAATAATGAACAGCAATGGCCCCAACACACCACCCTGTGGCACTCCCATATTTGCTTCCTCCTCTTTTGATAATGCATTTCCTATTCTTTGCTTTCTGGATTTTAAGAATTCCTCTACCCAGCAAGCGAATTTTGCATTGTGGCTCATTCTATCCAATGCCTTAGAAAGATCTAGTGCTACACTATTAACTTGGCCTCTCTTGTTCAATTCATCAGAAATTTCTTGCATATAGTCCACCATCTGAGATAAAGCCATGATGTCCAGCTGCAAACCAGTTTCCTTCCTCATAGACATTACTTATATAGTTTCCTGCAATTTTCAACGTCGCCCCCTTCTTTTATGAACCAGTTTTTCAACGTCGCCCCCTTCCCCCCCCCTCCTTCTTTTATGAACCAGTACTACTATCTATCGCTCTTTTCCAGGTTTCTAGTAAGCAGCAAGACTCCAGACTTATATAAAATAAAATTTCAAGGTAAGGTACAATTTTAATACATCTGTGTAATATTATCTACACCAGCCCCATTGCGCGATTTTAGCTCGCCGAGTTTCTTCATAATTTTCTGAGAATTTACTTCAAATTCTGTAGTTTCTTCATTTATACTTATAGGGAGATTCTACTCTGATTTATTCCCTCCAATGACTTTTAATCTCCTCTTCATATTAAGACATCCAACAGCTATTATGTGAAAGAATTCCAAAAGACATGAAATGTCCCTCATGTCTGATGCATTTAATTGATTACTGTTAGTAATTCAGTCGGGAATTTGATTAATTTATGATAGTTTCCTGTGTAAGGCTCTTATAAAGTGCAACAGCTAATTCAACACCTGCAACAAATTTTTATAAGCTTGCTTGATACACTAAGAATTTTATACCATCTAAAGAGTACCTCTTTCAAATAAATGTGTTATCTGTCTATATGAATCATTTACAAAACGCTTTATTATTGTTGTTGTTGGGGTTTAAGGGCGCATCAACGGTGGGGTCATTAGCGCCTGCAAAAGGCTTTATTTTATCCAGTTATGTACGTAAAAAGATCAAAGGAGATTAGGTCATTGATGGTGTTAGTGAAACCAGAATAATAATAATAAAATAATAATAATAAAAAAACTAAGAAGAAAGCAATAATATCAAAAAATGCATAAGATGCTGAAAATGTTAATTTTTAATGAATGTTGTAAGTATACCATATTAGCATACACAATTAATTGCCTAAAGGTGTACTTTTGAAATCCTAAGACTGTACAAGAGTCTACTAAACAACTAAAGCATTACTGAGACATGAATCTCATCTTTGGCTTTTGTTTTTATTCAAAGAGAGTTACATCAGTTGTAAACTGTATGCAATTTCAAAACAAAATAATGTAAATACCATCAGAGCTAAGTATAATACCTTTTTTATAAGATGCTTAAATTATCATGCCATTATAAACACTACATCACACTTAAAATTATTTCTTTTATTTACAACTCTCAATTTAGAAAGATTAGTTTTTCTAAATAATACGCCAACTGTCCATAAATAGGGTTACCAGATGTCCTCTTTTACCCGGACATGTCCTCTTTTTTGGACCGTAAAAATGGTCCGGGCGGGTTTTGAGAAAAATCAAGGAATGTCCTCTTTTTTTTAGTTCCGTTTTACTACTGCCAACTTGAAAGTGTGGGAATAAAACTCTCCCATCTGCCAAAATGGTAAACCCTAAAGAATTTAACCTTTATGCCAACAATGTGATATTTTATCTACACTTTTCCTTTTTCTGTCTCGGCACTGTGTCAAGATATAGTTACGACTTCTGAGCAATAGGTGGCGAGGCAATTATCGTGAAATACGAGCCGGTGAAGAACATTATGTACGCAACAATGCAAAGTACATCGGTAGTCAGCTCGGCTTCTAGAATCATTGTTTTCAACTGCTTTACTGTTAGTTGCGTTTTGGTTGTTGTGAAGTGAAGCAGTTTTACTGTTCAAGTGAAATCATGCCAAAACGCAAATGTGTCTTCAGTGACGAATTACAAAAACGATTTCCTGACTTCAGACCGGGAAGAATTAGCTCAGAGGCAGAATGTCTTATCTGCCCATCAGGAACATTTGTTTCAGTTGCTAATAAAGGTAAGATTTATAACCATGGGACCGATTTTACGTAAATATCGTATGACACTGGAAATTTGCGTGTAATAACTCAGATTTTCTTACACTGAATAACGTATAACACGCACAATTATTAATTTGCAGGGGGGCCAAACCTAGAAGCTCACAAAAACACTGAAAAACACAAAACGCGGATACGTACTGCAGCATCTTCATACAAAGTTGACGATTTTTTGCAAAAAAGGATTCCAAAATTAATGATCTGGTCCATGCAGCTGAAGGCACCCGATCTTTTCACACAGTCAAGCATCATCAAAGTTTTAAATCAATGGACTGTAATGGAAAACTACAGAAATTATTATTTACAGACTCAAATATAGCGAAACAAATGTCATGTGTTCGCACTAAAACAGAAGCCATTATTAATTCTGTATTGTCACCTCATTCTGTTAATGCTTCTATTGACGCTTTGGGGTGTATTTCATGTTTTGGTGTTGCAACAGACAGCAGTAACCATGGTTCTGTGAAACTGTCTCCAATTCTAATTCAATACTATGACTTTAAATCTGGTGGAATTCAAACAAAAGTGATAGAACTTAAAAGCAGTCCAAATGAAAAATCTGAAACGATTGCATCTTACATATGTGATACTCTTAGAAGTAGAGGTATTAATAATAAATGTGTTGCTTTTTCTGGGGACAATACAAATTTTGGTGGGATTTGTGGACATGGTAAGAGGTCGGGAAATAATGTTTTCGCCCACCTGAAAAACAATTTAAATGATAGATTAATAGGATTAGGCTGCCCTGCTCATGTTTTACATAACTGCATTCAACATGGTATTGATGCAGGACTCACATTAGATGTTGATTCCATAGTATTAGAAATATTTAATTATTTTTCTGTGTACACAGTACGTACTGAAAGTCTTAAGGACTTTTGTGATTTTGTAGATGTACAATATAGGGAAATATTTCAGTTCTCAGGGTGAAATTCCAATTCTGATTAAAATGTTTTTCCAAAATGAGCTTAGTGAAGCACGATTATGGTTTGTTCATTCTCTTATGTCATTATTTCAACATAATATTTTGGCCCTAGAAAAAGAGAAAAATTCACTGATAGAAATGATACATATTCTTGAGGGTGTGTTCAATGCTCTTCAAGAAAGAAAAATCCAGAATTTCAAATCTTTAAAACTAAAAGAAATTTTAAGAAAAAAAACGGGATGAACGTTATGGTTCTAAATGTGATATACTAGAAGGAGAAATAGCACATGTTTATGATGCAACAATTACGTATCTTAAGAAATGGTTGGTTCAGTATCAAGAGTTTTTGGTATTTAAATGGATGGGTCTGAAGAATTCTCCAAATTGGGGAGATGTGGAACAAACAATTCTGTACCTAAATGAAAAATTTAATATTAAAATAGATGATGAAAAGTGCTTTGATCAGTTTTGCAACTTTCAGAAATTTTTGACAAACCAGGCTAACGTTAATACAGATCAGTTGTCAAATGATATCTGGTGTAAATATTTCCGAGAGTCAAAGAATGGTGCTTGTTTCTCAGAACTACTAAAAATTGCGGAGTTTTTCTTTGCTATTCCCAGCCACAATGCTAGTGCAGAAAGGATTTTTTCATTAGCAAACAGTCGGTGGACCAAAGATAGAAATAGACTCAGTGTTGAGTCTGTTAAGGGAATTATAAGTGTGCCATATAATTATAAGGATTTATCTTGTGTACAGTTTTATAATTATTTGTTGGAAAATAAGAAATTACTCTCAGAAATTGGTTCATCAAAGAAATATCTGAGTACTTCAGGGAATAATGATGAAGATGAGAAATGTACTAATAATGATTTTTTGTAGTTTATATTAAAATGTGCCACAAATTGTTGTAACGTTGCATGATTTAATAAAATGAAGTAATATACTACCTATTGTAGACGTTTCATTTGCAAAAAGTATAGTGAATTATGCATATCTTAAATATTTTTATTTATTAAGTGTGCAGTTATAATTTATCTTAATGCAACATCCGTAAATGTTGAGAAACCCACAAAACTTTTGCAGAATTTAGTATTAATCTAGAAATGTCCTCTTTTTTGAAGACCATCATCTGGTAACCCTATCCATAAACTATTAACTTTTAAACCACTGTTAACGAACTATACAATACTTTCTACATATACTGAAACTCCAATTAATAAATATATATATATATATCCAAATATACATTTTAAATAAAGCTTTTAAATTCCCTTATATCTTTTATGACTTTTCTATTTAATCCAAATAATATTTAGTGGAACTATAAAGAATTAGATTACAAATTTTCCAGCTTCTGTTAATTATTGTTCCACATACTTTGCAGCTTGCTCACATTCATTTACAATCCAAAACTACATAGCTAAGTATTACAGTTCAGAAACACTTGAATTATAAAGTATAGCTCATTTTTATTTTATTTTATACTACAGAGTATTAACATTAAAAAATCAGGCAATTGCATGGCAATTTCCTTTTGGAATGGATACTAAAATTCAATAGTCTACTATCAGTTGCTGCCATACATAAAATTGCATACCACGTTAAAGGCCTGGGCACACAGAACGCGACAAGCGATACTGTGTCGCGGCGCGACGTCGCTATTGTTGTAATTCACAGTTTTGAATTAGGGCGGTCACACACAAAGGGATCCGTCGCCGGGCCGCAGTCTTTGTCGCCGCGACGAGCGACACAGTTGTACAAAATTACAGAATTGTCGCGCGACATTGCGACGTGGCCGATGAAGAAAAATTTTCAAGCTCTTGAAAAATTATTTTTCGTTTTCAGAATTGTATTTTTTTCTTGTTAGTTTCTCACTTCCTGTTTGGTTGTTTACACTGTAATTATTTAAAATCGTATTTGAGCCATCTTTATTTTTTTGATTGTGAAATAAATTGTCAATGATAAATTGTATTTTTTATTGTGAATATTTCACTTTGTGATGATAAGCCTGGTTTTAGGTGTATTTCTTAATATTGACAGCTATGTAAATGACACAGCTGCCTCCAAGGGGGAAGTGATAACATTGTAAATCGCTTAGAGGTCAGGGGGTTTGGGCAGCGTCATTCTTTCTGTTTTGTTTTTAAGAATATACATTAAATGAACAGAACCTAACTCATACAAATGGCTAATCTTTCTCTTTCACCAATTGCTTTTCTCCAGTTCGTGGTGCACTTCGATATAGTTGATTTTAACAAATTGTGTAATTTCTCTCTTTTTTTTTGCCTGGGCTTTACGCCTCGTCGACAGCGAAGTCATTAGAGGCGGGAAGGGACTTGAGCAAGGAAGGGGAACGAATTCGGCCATGACCCATTTGAAGGAATCATCCCGGCATTCGCCTGGAGTTATTTTAGGGAAATCATGGAAAACCCAAATCTGGATGCCCGGACGGGAATTCGAACCGGCATCCTCCCGAATGCGAGGCCAGAGCGTTAATAGCTCACCCAACATGCTCAGTGTGTAATTTCTCGAAGCATTCTCGATACATACGAAAATATGTATAAAATCTATCTTCATGTGATACCAGTTCCCGGCAAAGGTGGTGGTATTCACCAAGGCATTCTCTCTTTTTATTGATGTCATGAACCCAGAACGGCCTTGTTTTCTGCTTAGTGCAAACAAAAGAAGTAGAGTCTCCTCATCACTTGCCATGTTTTATAAGAATTTACTAGCCCAAGAAAACTTATTAAGAAAGAAATATAGAAGTACAGATATCTTCGCGAGAAAGAGTCTCACTATACTGTCATTTGTCGCTATGGAGTTGTCGTGTCTCACTATACTATGGAGTTGTCGCGTCCTGTGTGACGTGTCGCCGCGACGAGAGAACGACCACTTGCTGTCGCTTGTCGCGTTCTGTGTGGCCGGGCCTTTACACAGAAAAAAAAAGGAAAAAAATCTTGATCGTTGAACCAATGTTTTCCATTTAGGATTACAAATTGTACTACCATCCAAAAATATGATAGCTCTTTTTTCATCCCTTAAATTAATAACAAATGATGCAACTACAGTATGTAGAATTTTATATTTATCACAAAGTAATCTACCAAAATTATGTCCTGTTAGTGAGCTGGTTTTAAAACTGCCTGGTTGTTTGTTCTTTTCAATGAGCCTTCTCTGTGAAGATAAAATTTGCTTCAGTAAGTCCTTTGTTACAGATCCTCCTCAAAATAAAAAGTTTAATGAAGATGTACTTAGAGGACACACACAACATCAAAGAAAAATTTATTTGAAAAGCAAAATCAGTGACCAACGATATTCAAGACACAAACTGCAAATGAGGTACTTGCAATCAAGCATGCAAGTTTGTGAGTGTAAACATTCAACACTTGGAATTCTGACATAGTACCCCCCCCCCCCTTTTTATCTGCTTGTTTACACTGAAAATAGTGTTATTATGTCACCAAATCGGAATTTTACTAAGTTCTACATTAGCAGGGACTATGTAATAGTTCATAATTTATCAAGATATAGCACAACTGCTTTCTAGTTCAGTCAAACTACTCTCATCTTACAGGGGGGGGGGGGGGAGGCATAAAACATATGAGGAGGAACAGAGAGAAAAAAACCTGTGACAAGGATACCACTGTTACACCAAGTTTGCGAAACAATATAGTGTGGTGGACTGTTCTTACAGTGAGGCTGCTGCTAAAAAGACCAATGCAAACAAATATGTTGAAACCAATTGGAAGAAAAATCCGAACATCGCTAACATACGAGGGGGGACCCGAAAGAAACGGGAAATTCGTCATAATGTCTTTATTTCTTAATATTTTTACACCAAATTTTGATCAACTTCAGAGTATTCTCCCCTGACCACAACGCACTACTTGAAATGATCCTTCCATTGTTCAAAACAGTTTTTAAATTCACTTATCGGGATGTTCTTTATGCCTTCCGGCGATTTTTGTTTTACCTCCTCCACAGTGGCAAAAACTTTCCTTTCATAACCCTTTTGAGTCTGGGGAACAAAAAGAAACCACAGGGGGCTAGTTCCAGTGAGAAGGTGGGGTGGAAAATCGGTGTGATGCCGTTTTTTAGTAAAAAACTGCTTTACGGAGAGGGCGGTGTGGGCCGGCGCGCTGTCATGATGGAAGAACCAGTCGCCTGTGTGCCAAAGATCTGAACTTTTCTTCCAGATACTCGCTCTCAATCTTTTAAAAATCTCCAAGTAGAACTCCTGGTTGACAGTTTGACCCGGGGGAACGAACTCCGGGTGCACAATACCTCTGCAATCAAAGAAACAAATGATCATTGTCTTGATGTTTGGCTTCACTTGGCGAGTTTTTTTGGGATGAGGAGAGCACATGTCTTCCACTGGCTTGATTGCTGCTTTGTTTCGAGGTCGTATCCATAGCACCACGATTCATAATCAGTAATCACTTTCGAAAAAAAAACGTTGAGCTGATTTTGAAGCTCAAAACATGCATGAAGTCGACGCTCATTTTGCTCGTCTGTGAGAAGGAGAGGGACAAATTTAGCTGCAACATTTCTCAATTGCAAATCTTTGGATAAAATCCTCTGAATTGAACTCCACGATATTCCAGACATCCCACGGAGTTGATCAATGGTTCGGTGACGGTCTGCACGACCGAGGGCATTGATTTTGTCGACGGTTTCGTCTCTTCTTGTCGTTGAGGGACGTCCTGGACGGGGTTGATCATCAATTGACATTTCTCCATTTTTAAAACGTGAAAACCACTCATAGACTCTGCTTTTACTTAGGGAAGCATCCCCGTAAGCGGTCCTCAGCATTACAATAGTTTCCGCCGCCGATTTCCCCAACAGGAAACAAAATTTCACAGCCACGCGTTGCTCTCGACAATCTGCCATCACGTTTTCGCCGAATTGGAAAAAGTTGTTTTACTAAAAAAACTATCACAGGCGAACCGATACACTCACAGTGACACAACTTCGCACACTGACTCAGGTAGCATGACAGTAACAGACACCAGGTCAAACAATGGGTTCCCCCACTCTCCCTGGCCGCCGCAGCCCAATTCCCGTTACTTTTGGGTCCCCCCTCGTACAATGGATATCATTTCTACCAAAAAGATCTGACAATATGATATATTTGATATATAAGTTCAGTGTGGAAGATATTTGTCTACAATCTCTGGAACACTTGAAATATAAAATGACAAGAGAGCCCCAAACCCACAACTATGTATTTCGATATGGCGGAAAAAATATAAAGTTTTTTAATCTGCCTGTAAAGATAATAAAACTGTACAAGAGAGTTGCAAATGCAGCAACATTTATAGATTTTTTTTCAGTTTCTGTATAGTTAGCTTGTATTAAAAGCACAAAGCTTGTAATATTAAAATTCATTTGATAAATCATATACATTAAAAAATAAATATTAAGATAAAGTTTCAAGTAAAAAGGCACACCTGAAAATTTATCAATCAGATAAAGAAACAGAACTTCCACAATGGTTGCAACACAAATTTGTCTCTTCAAACAGTCATCGCACGTTTTAAGGAGAAGGGAAACTCCTGCCTATCAAGTTTCTAATAAATAATAACTGCTAGAGAGAATGAAAACAACAGCTGTAACAAAAAAGAAACTTGGCAGAAATTGCAGTTATAAAAACTAAAATCTAACAAAATAAAATTGGAGAAATAAGCCAGCTGTCATGAAAGTTGATGGCAGGACTACAGAAACACTGCATTTGTTATGGCAGGCTTCGTTTACTCTAACCTACTCCTTTCATGTGAGCATTTCAATTTTCTGTCATCCTGCCTTAAAACTTAGGTCAGTGTGTTTTCTTTTAGGGCAATCAAAACTATCAATGCATTCAAATATTTGTCTCATAAAGTTCACATCAAACTTTGTGCTGTTGGCACATTGTGAATTAAGTGTAAGTGCACTCTCATGTAGTAGGCCCTACTGAAGACCCTGCGACACACAGGGCACTGCGTCTGACCACCGTGCAGCTGCCGGTGCATCGAGAGTGACCCTGCGTGCCTGAACGACTTGCCGCAGATGTTACAGGCGAAACCCGCACTGCCGCCTGGAGGACAGAAGACCACACACATCAGCACCATTTCTGACGTGTATTGTAAGAACTGACTGTTGTTAAACTGAAATTGTTTAACCTTACTAAAAACTAAAACCAGTTATTGCTGAAAGTAAAACAAAGATAATGAATGGCTTTCAAAGTGAAGGATCTTTGTGAACAATGAAAATTAGAATAGGTGACAGTTTCAGTTCTATTTTTGTTGCAATGTAGAGATAAGGCATACGCAGCAATATGATGAGTATCTGAAATAACTTCCACACAATTACCTAGTCCATAAGTAAAATATGATAAGTTTCTATATAACATTCACAAAAAATATTGTGTTAAAAAATAATTACAAAAAATTGATTGTGCTAGACACACAAAGCACTGGAACGTAGTGAAACTACAATATGAATGAAAACTTGGGGCGGAAATGGAAGTAAGACATTGTTCCAGCATTCTGATAGAGAAAAGGAAGTAACAACAGAATAATATTTTATCCATGATGGATTGGTGGAACTTCCGCGACTGTGATGTCAAATATGGGTTGTAAAAAATACAGCAACCAGTCACAATATTCTGGTTGCTGTATTTTTTACAACCCATATTTAACAACAGAATTACTATCTCAAATAATAGGATTTTACTTCTCTTCATGCCATTCCCTCCGGTATTTTACACCGCTGACTATTTAAACACCTTGTTTAAACTGAACGAACCGCAACCCAAGAATAATATAATTTGCAACAGTGAAGTTGTTACAGAATGAAATATACACCAGTAGTTAAAGCATGGACTCAGGGCCACTGTGAAAAGTAATGTTTTAATTCATCTTCAAGAACATCACTATGAACCTGCCTCAAGTGCCGTTTCATATTATAAACTCTCGAAAAAATTTCATTGCACACTGGGCACTTGGTTGTTCCACGGTGCACATTTTGATGCAGAGAAACTGACATTTCATGCTTGAAAACTTTTCCACAAGTCTTGCACTCAAACCTGGGTTGAATTGCTGATGTTTGGAATTGTAGATTCCTTGACTCAGTTCCTATGGGAGAAAAGAAAAGATACCTTACTCCAAGAGCTGTAAATATATTTCACCAAACGTTTAAAAGTTAAAAAGGAAGGGGAAAAAAGAAGGCAAGATCTGATTCCCTAAAAAGAGAATTATTTGAAAACTACATAATGGAACTGAAGACCTCTATGACCGGATTTGATTATTTGTAGGCTGTTTAGATAACACCACATCAAAGAACAAAAACACTACATTTACACACCAAGGGCCATAATAAATTGTTGTGATACTGTTTTTTTACTATGATGTAGCATCACCACGACATCCCAGAACCCAAATAAAGAAAGGAGCACACCTTAACAGTTTAAATATAACTCCACAAATACAAAAAAAAGGAAAGTCTTAAAAAATCACATCTCTCTGACTTAAATGCTTTCACAGTGACAATTATTCACACATTTTGAGAAAAATCGTTCATAAATAGAAAGGGGGGGAGATGCCATTTTTAAACATCTTCCATGTGACATGTTCTATAATGTCCTGTAGATTTAAAACATAGAGAAGTGATAACTTTTAATTGATATAGTTAAACTACTTGGTGGGAAAAAAGTATTGTTGCTGTATCATTGTCTGTGAACTGGCTGACACATAGCACACCCACATATCTGTCGGTCCAACTGCACACAGTTCAAATAGCAAAATGTTTATTGTGAGTTATTTGTAAAAGATAGATAATATATGATGGAGTTGGTCTTTTTTTTATTTTTTTTTTTAGAAATTCTTGTACATCCTTCCACATGTTGCATTGCTATACGTTTTTAACGTTTTCGGCAGAAAGAACAATGATGTTCATCATTAGCAGTCATGTGACGGTTAAGAGCAGCAGCCTAGTTTCACGTTATACTGGCCTTTTTGTTTAGAGTGCAAGATCAGTGTAATGTGTAGAACTAACTCTTCCATATGCATCTCTGTTTGAGTTCCATATATTTTAGTCTTATAATTTTTATATTCAAAAGAAAAGAACAAAAATTAACACCTGTGATTGCTGCATGCAGACAAGAGCTGATGTGACTGCACACACCTTGGAGCTGCATTCGCAAAAGTAACACAGATGCAAGCTGCCATAAGAAGTGGGAGATCCTGGTGTAGCCATGCCGCTCAGAGCTTCTCCCTTATCACTTTTGCAGCTGCAACCAGGCTGAGAGGATGGAAGCTGCACTATAGTCGCCTGTTGGTGACTCGCATATGGTTTCTATACATTTGAAGCCACATGTGGGGCAGTCAAACAGGCTTAAAAGCCAGGAAGATGAGATTGTACAACTATTTTATTAAGCCACATACGGAAATGGTGAACTATTTGAGCAACAAATCCAGTGTTTATTCAGTGTGTATTAAGGATGACCTGATCCGAGATGTGGAACAAGCCATCCCAAACACCATAGAACGTACAAACTGTAGCCAAATGCAGATTGTTGCGAACATGGCACCAATGATGCCTTGCCACTTTGGGAATTAGGTTATCATCTCCTCCTTCAAGCAGCTGGATAAAAGGGTGAACTTTACAACCAGTGGCCGCAAGATATCAGCATTGATAGTTATCTGCAGCATCGCAGACCGAGTAGATTGTGGACCTTTGGTTCAACCAGAGGTCTTCACTGCAGATTTCTCAATCATCGCCATAGGGTTGAGTCGTGCAGGGTTTCCTTGAATAGGTCAGGTGTGCACTACACACATGAATTAGCTACAAAGGTGGCAGCAGCAATGTGGAGTACACTGGGAGGTTTTTTAGGTTGAGGGAGGAAAATCTGAAATGCTAAATACAGTTACGGATAACTAAAACAAATGCAGCAATGCATGGTCGGAAGAGCTTAAGAGAATCTCAACAGTTAAAAGTTGTCATAGTTAACTGTAGAAGAGTTTGAAACAAATAACCTGAACTTGAAATGACACTTAGCACCAAAGTCGGTTTTGTAAAATTTCCAGAAAGATTGAACAAAAGTCCCGAGCAAAATTTTAAGGATAGTCTGAGCATTTTTCATAAGGATATATTACATTCAGAAAATACCTCCCAAATAATGAAATAGATGTTGATATGGTGTGTAAAATCGCATAGACTAAACTCAATGTAACTACGAAAAAAATTTGTTATAGGTGCCTTCTACCATGCACCTGAGTTAATTTTTGCCATGAAGTTAAGGAATGATTTAAATAATAAGACTAGTTATTTTCAGGTACGGGGGGGGGGGGGGGGCAATTTCAACCTGCCTTATATCGACTGGAGATTTACGATACTGGTGGCAGGGATAAGGCAGCTTCTGAGGCAATTTTCGATCTGTTCTCATATCACCATCCAAGTGGCTGTTACTGAACAAATATGTCATAACGGTAAAGGAAAACATTTTCAGGGATTTTTGAATATCAATAGGCCACAATTATTCACTGATATTTCAACGACCACTGGAATAAGTGATCTCAAAGCATTAACTGCAACCGTCAAATCAATAATTGAGTGCAAAAAATGGAAAAGAACAGACTGCATACAGATTCGAAAAGGCCTCAAAAGAAAGTTTTAGAACATACCTGAGCAATACCTTCAAGTTAACAAGAGGCACCACTGAAGAGTTGTGGCATTGCTTTACACATATACTCAGAGAAGGTATAGACATACATATACAGAAACAAACAATACAGGAGTAAAATGATCCAGCACAGTATACACGTGAAAGATTAGTCTAAAAGCAAAGGAAAACACACGAATGCTCAAGAAGGACAGGATGTCGTAGTGACTTAAATACCATAGATGAGTTAAGAGGATGTGTTAAAAATCCAATGCGTAAAGCCTTTACTGATTTCTGCTGTAACTCTCTTTCTAAGAGCCTCACATAAAAGCCACAGTATCAAAGATGTTTTCAGAATTACCTTATTTACGCATGTGTAGGTCAGTAGGTCATCATTGACAGAGAGTCCTAATCTAAATGTTACTTCAAGCATCCCTCAAGGGAGTGTGATAGAACCACCTCTTCTCCTAATTTTTATAAATGATCTTGGAGACAACGTGAATAGCAGTTTGAGATTGTTTGGTGATGATGTGGTCGTCTATAGCGAAGTAAGGAATTTGGCCGACTGCTTAGAAATTCAGTGTGATCTGAGCATTATTTCTTCAGCATGGTACAATTAATGGCAACTTCCACAAAATGGTACAAATTGTAAGGCAACATGCATAGCTAAAAATAATAATCCATTTATTTAGAAGCACAAATTAAGCAGTTCAGTTATTGATAAGGCTGATTCCATGAAGTATTTGGGCAGAACAGTGCAAAGCAACGTTAATTCATTCATAGGCACATCTGATTCTAGGCTGCAATTCCTAACTCAAATCTTGAAAAATTATAAACAAATGAGATAATGTGCAAAAAAATTTTGCATCCATATTTGGTCTACTACTGTACCGTTTGAGATCAATATCATAGGAGCCTGATTAATAGTATAAGTATAGAGAAGAGCCACTCAATACGTGATTGCCTGGCACAATCCTCAGAATTGACCCGTAGACTGGGCTGGGATTCTCTGGTAGACAACTGATGTAGGTTTTGTTTGACATTACTGATAAACTTGCATAAACCCACTTTTATTTATGAATATGATGAAATGCTTCGTCCACCAAACTATTTGGGTCACTATGACAGGAGAGATAATATTACAGGTGCCACATTAATGCTTATTTAATTCTTTCTTCCATCATGCCATTTGGGATTGGAGTACATAGAGTAGAGATTAATTTGGTGCAAAGTATCCACTGCTACACACAATTTTGTGAATTGCAGAGTACATACTATTTTAGGTGGTGACAGTATGCATCAAAATAAGACAAATATGTCTAATGAATATTGGGCTGCAAACACATACCTTTTGATTTAACAGCAGACGCATAATGTGGATTTTGGAAGATAAACTCAGTGTTAATTGGAGTTGTGTATACCAAGAAACTATGGAACTGTAACAGCGTGCAGTCAGTTGTGCACGTAGTGTCCAATGTGTACAGTATGTAGTGGCAGTCATGTTAGTGTATCTTTGTGTAGTTACTCCAAACTTTGGGTATGTAAAGTGATGTCATAAGTCCTTTGTCCACAGGCCAACTGTTGCGGGTGCCTGCATGAGCTCAGTCGCGTTTTGATTCTATTTTCATGAGTAAGAACACAGTCCAAAATACTGTGTTTTTTGTGACTGCTAACCTATCTCCCCTCAACTTAGATGGCTGATGGGTGTACTTTATCTTTTTAATCTATATTACTATCATGTTTTCGTATGATAGATCGCAACATTCTATTACTGCATTTATATATTTCTACACCAATATACAAAATCCAAGAATACCATCTCTTTTTGGTAACAAGCCTTTGCATCTCGTTTGAACAAATCTTGTAACATCGTACCTTTGAGTTTAGTAAACATAATCACATGAATGATAGCCAAGTCACCTTGTATAGAACATGCTTGCCTCAAAACCAAATCTCATAACTTTTATTTATTCATTTGTCAATAAACAGTCGCAATAATCAACTCAAAAAAATTAAAATTGTTTTTTAAGGAATTTCATTTCTTTTTGTAGGTTGATTACCTAATCTGATCTAACCATCTTGTTTTAGTCTGGGGATCCACGATGTGTAAAGTCTAAAGTGCCACACATTTGATTGGAAGCAATCATTTTTCGACTTAATTACGTTATATTTTAGTGATTTTACAGTAAATGGTGTGCACAATACACAAATGTATTTAATCTAATTTTGATTTGATTATTACATACAAAATTCATCAAAAAGCTTTCAAATAATATTTAGTGATTTTTTAAGTAGCTTCAATATTTGTTTAGTTAGTATTCACAAATGTTAGATCCTACTAAGCAAATTAACAATGCAATATTTTTTAATTTTTGCTTACAATCCATTTTGCGAACAGTTTGGTAGTTCAGTGGTTAAGGCACTTGCCTACAAACTCAAGGTTAAAGATTAAAATCCTAGTGGAACCAGGAATATATAGGAGTTTTGCTCTGATCGTATGAGTGCCGACTAGTGTTGCCAGGTCTGGTTTGTTAAAAATCGGGGTTCATGGTTACAAATCGGGACAGACATAAAAATTAACGTGAATTATATAAAAACCCATTTTATTTTTAATTTAGGGTGGACAGGGGTAATTTCTAAAGGTATCTATTAAATGACAGGAACTTTAGTATCCTATTTTTAAGCTTTAAAATAATATTCAGACTTGTATCGGACAAGTAACAAAATTATTATTGGACAAAAATTAAAGTTGAATTTTAAGTATTATTAATGCTTTAATAAGCATACAATATTTACATTTTATTAAAACTGTATCTTGTGTTAGATTTTATTGCTTTTAGCACAGCTTTGTTTTTATATCATAGCTATAAAATTCGCTACAAGATAAATTGAAGTTGGTATAAATTTGTACCTCTGCTTTGACATGTTCAAGTGATAATCGGTTTCGCCTCCCAGAACAAATGATATTAGCCTGAGAAAATATCCTTTCAGCTGCCGCGTTTGAAACCGGTATTGTTGCCATGAAGCAGGGCCGAGGCTACATAGGCTGTAGTCTAGCGGTCCGCACCCAATGAGGGAGCCCGTACCACAACCCCGAGCCCCTGCATGGGCCAGTAGTAGAGCTAAAAAAAATAAAAATAAAAAAAAGGTCGCCCGAATTTAAGCATCGATTGCAGGTGGTAGCTCCCGGTCGGAGGGGCCACTGCCGACAGGGGGACCCGCACCACATGTATAGCCTAGGGGCCCACAGAGCCTAAATGCAGCCCTGCCAAGAAGGCAAAATATTTTTTGAAATATATTACGCAAGTTCTGTAGAGGCATTTAAGGCTTTGTTCTGCACTTCTTCCTTCATTCACTGCGTCTTTAACGTTACAGTTAGTTTGTTAGTGAATCTGACCATTACATCGCAACATTCAAAACCAGCAATGTCTCGTTATCAAGGCTTAATAAGTCATATAGCAGGACCTTCAGTGCATTTTGGAAATACGCGAGTAAGGTTCTATTTCTTCAGAATTAAAGAATATCAAGAGCACAGTGAATCATTACTTTTCTCCCACAGCTATTAAGTAATCTTTTAGAATGTTGAATGATTTCTTGAGACGTTCAACAGTGGGGAGAAGTGACAACCATCGCGCTTTTACATGTCATAGGACTGGAGCCAATTCAGATTCATTCGCCTAAAAAAAAAAAGTCTTTTAATGCATGAATATATTTTGCATAGTATGGGAAATGACTAAGTAGCTTCAGGAAAAATTCTCCAACTCAAATCAGGCTTTACACTTATGCAAAATGTCTACAGGACATTCCGCTGATATAATTTTGTCATTATCATCTTGCAGTAACTGGAAAACTGAATTACGTCACCAAAAATTCACATCTACGTTGACTGAATAGTAACTATTAAGATGTTTTGTACCAGGATTGGGCTCAGTCGTGTCACTAAATTTGTATACACGGCTGATGCGGTTTGATCCGCATCGTAAAAAACCATGTACGCTGGTTTTCAGATTTGTAGTTGGACTTTAAAATCTAACCATCAGAGAAAAATTTGGAGGCGTCTGTAGCAACACTATGAAATTTATCATTTTGAAGAACTTCAATCCCTTCTTGTGTAGATGGCGGGGCTAAAACATTAATTGCAAACCCCCTAGCCTTTATTCTTCCAAGTTACAATTTCTCAGAATTTTTAGAATAAATATACAATGTAGATAGAATTTTGATTCACAATCGAGTGAATTGAATGACAAGGTGTGTGCTAGACTGAGAGGTATGTCTTTGTGATTTCAGCAGCTATCACTTTCTCTTCTTGAGTGCTCATTCGATCGTTGTTCAAAAATATTTTCAGCGATATTGTTAAACTGGCGCTTCTTTATTTTTTTGTGTTCATTACATTTCCGGTGTTTTTCTATATCATTTTTGCCAGCATCAGATTTGGTAACTGTTTTTGCCTTAAGTTTATTATTTGGGGCGGGTTTGATAAACGAATAAATTTTTTTCCGATCATTAAAAAAGAACACATTTTTAGTTTTTTTTTTTTTGTTTTTTTCTTTCTCCCGGAATATTCGTAGCAGCATCATTTTTGGCTTAGGAATTGCTGTCCGAGTCGCTCATTGTGATGGAATTGTGGAAAAATAAAATTATCCAGCAACACACATCAAATTACCATACGGGATTCACGCTCTCTTCCCTTTTGCCTTCCATCCATTAGCTTACGAGTAATAAAACAAATACCCTTCGTCGGAAAATCACAAAATTTATTCAGTCTAGAATTACAGTAAGCAGGCACGCACATTCATATTAGGAAAACAAAGAGATTAAACTATCTAGCCGAATACTAAACATAACCTCATATTCCCCAGTGCAAGTTGAATTATAAAATCACAAGAAAAAGTCTTAGTACAATATATGTGGAGGAATTTACTGTATAAATAGTTCTAACACTTACCTGCACAGAAACATTTATATATCCTGACTTGACTATAATTAAGAGCACGCTACGTACGAAACTCAACCTGTGAATGGATGAACGACGAAGGAATTAGTTTGAAGTGCGATCGCGTCTCCAGCAAGAGCGAGAGCTTCAACAAAGCACATGCCCGGCAAGAGGTGATGGATCAGCACGAGCGCTGTGGACTAGAGATGGGTCGTTCGCGAGTGAATCAGTTCTTTTGGGCAATTCTTTTAAAAGAGCGAGTGAGCAGTCGCTCACTAAAAAGTGAACAGTAGTTCTTCTAGGAGAGTCGGCTAATTCTGAAGGTCTCAAATATTACTGAGCAAGTGAACCATTCAAAAGAACTAGTTCTTTTCGTAGAGTGATCAAATCAAGACCGCTCTTTTTACACGCTTTATATTAGCTTGACTTGTATGTATGTATGTATGTATGTATGTATGTATGAATGTAACGGAATTTTACAACTCCATTTTGACCCACTTCTAGATGTCCGAGCTGGTTGAAATTTGGCACACATATTAAGAACCGGTGACAATACAAGAATTTCATAGCTATATCCTGCTATTCTCATTACTTTGACAGTAACAAAAAAAAAATGGTTGAGGTCGTGAAATTTTGCAATTTAATTTTAACCCAATTCCAGATGTCCGAATTGTTTGAAATTTTGCTGATGTATTGATAACTGATTACAATACAATAATTTCATAGCTATATCTTGATATTATCATTACTTTGACAGTAAAAACAGAAAAAATTTGCACACGTTTTAAGAACCGTTAACAATACAGCAGTCTCTTAGCAACGTCCTGCTATTCTCGTTACTTTGACCATCTCCAGTTTCCCGGGTGTGATTTACGAGCGTTGGTTGCTGACGACGATCGTCTTCCACTGTCTCCTATCCAGAAAGGTTTCTCTGTCTGCAGTCACTTAACGTGATGTTGAATAGTGAGTATTCGAAACATTACTTCGTACTATTATAGAAGAGTAGTCTTCCACATTTACCCTGCTATTGGACCTCTGGCTGAGCTGCCATTTAATTGTATTTAACTAGTGGAAGTAATAATTAAAAATGAAACTACAACACAAAGATAAAGAGAGATTGGCGAAGAAAAGCCAACAGTAGGAAACATACTTTTGAAACTATCTGAACTAAAAAGTTAAAAATAAAATTGTAGTTTAAAAAACTAAAAACACGCTTTCGTAGTAATGTGAACTAAAAGGTTAAAATAATCTTTAAATATAAAGATTTTGTTTAACAGTGATGGGACGTCCCACAATACAGGATATATTATTTTTTTTTTTTGAATAAGCTTAAAGAATAAAGTCACTGATTACAAAATTAACTTTAATGTAAAAAAAAGCGTGGGGTGCTCTCTACACAACTTTTGACAATGAATCTACCTTTACAAACAGCGAACGACAAAAAAATATAAGACAACTTATAAGCACCCCATGCTTTTTTACATTAATGTTAATTTTGTAATCAGTGACTTTATTCTTTAAGCTTATTCAAAAAAATTAATTTATCCTGTATTGTGGGACGTCCCATCACTGTTAAACAAAATCTTTATATTTAAAGATTATTTTTAACCTTTTAGTTCACATTACTACGAAAGCGTGTTTTTAGTTTTTTAAACTACAATTTTTAGTGAATCACTTTGCCCACCTCTATTGTGGGCACTATACAACAGTGGAAAGAAAGAGCGTACTAGCGATTGAAAGGATAACAGCTTTGACTCCTATCACAACGTTAGCGCTCCGGGATCCAGTGAACTACTATCACGCTCAAGGATAATAGAGTCTGTTGAACCATCAGTCGTGAATAGCACTGCTGGTTGAGTGCGATGCGTCTCGACGTGTGATACGCGATTTCATTTTTTTGACGATGAGTGATGGCTTTTTATCATTTCAAAAATCGGGACATTTGGCATCCCGATCAAGGGTAAATCGGGACGCATCCCCAGACCTCCGAAAATCGGGACACCTGGCCACGCTGGCTATGACAGATGATGGTTTGGATTTCGTGTTAAATTTTAGTTCTGGCTATGACAGGCAGAATGTGCAATAAATCGAAACTCTGTCACCAGGTTGCAAGACCACATGAATTTACTTTTTAACCCATTTTTGGTTGTTGAATTCTGATAGCTGTGCCGCACATGTGATATTACAAACATTCCATCGGTCAACACTATCAGATACGTGATGATGTCATAATTCTTTGATTTTCTACATATCTAGATTCTCAACTTTGTAAATTCTTCAATAACTTTTTCTTTTTCACTTGTTCTCCCTTCTGTTTTAGTTTTTCATTTTTGTGTCTTTTCAGGAGGGGGTGGGGGAGGAACTTTTCATTTACCACAGACAGACAATTATAAACTAATATTAATGTTTAAAATTCACTGAGCAGATTTAAGCGAGACCCTAAACTTCTCACAATTATGGAAGGTTTGTAATTTTGATGCACTATATAATCTCTAGATGGGATTGTAATAAGAATCTGTAGTGCCTATCAATTCTTTATCAGCCCCCTGTCATATAAGGTATACCACAGATTTTGAACTAGACCTACATTTTCAAACTATGAAGACTCCAACTAAATCAGTTCAGTAGCTTTGCGTGAAGTTGGAACAAATAAAACGCCAGACTCGGCACACTACAGATTATTAAGTGTATAGATATATTTTAAATGTCAATATAGGTATCTTTATGCCATCAAAGAAATATGACATGCATTAAGCTTAAGTCTATTTCAGAAAAATGAAGATACTTTAATGAACTAAAAAAGTCTTTTATAAAGCCAGGCGTAAGTTACAGGGGCCTCAAATCTCTACATACACAAATCTTAAAATACGCCGGGAAAGTCTTATTTCTCACAAATCTTTAAGTAGGCTACTTCTGTTTCTTTGAACCTCCATCAACAAAAACTACCAAACTACTATGGATGGGATTTTTACAATTTGAGAGCTTATGGCCTAGCTTAAAATCTGCATATCATCTTATATATATATATACAGGGCTAGAAGTCAGATCAAGAACTGACAACTAATCTGTTCAGAACTTCAACAGTTAAAGCGCAAAAGAACTTTTATCATCCAAAATTGTACACTCCATCAAAGGTAAAAATGTGCAATATCCCTAGCAAGTTTAGGTTTTGTCTCAAAATCTGCTCAGCGACTTTTTAAACATTAATATTAGTTTATTATGGACAATTTGCAGGCATAAGTAAGATTGTTTATTCCATCAAACAAATTGCAAATTTTTTGTGCTACTGAAATAAGAAAATATTTCATTATGCCATCTCGAAAGAGATATAACCAAAATTTTAAACAATATAAAGGAAATTATTTTTTGCACTGCTATTCGTTTTTTCTCCTTTTTTATTTTAGTTCACGAAACTGTGATTTTTTTCTTTATGCCTGAGAACAATGAACACGCCTTTACAAAATTATGAATTGTGAAACTGAATATTTTACAACAGTAATTCCCCTCTTTTTTCGATTTGAGGATACTATTTGTGGTTTGAAGCATGGATGTAGTTCTTACTGTTTGAAACCTTTGAATTTGACTTAAAAATGCTCCGACAATTTGTTATGTTGATATTTGTCTGCCTCTGGCAATAGAGAAATTTCACCCTAAACATTTAGATCTGTGAGAAAAAACCTCAGGCCACTGTTAGTGCATAATATATATGACAAGTAGGTTATAATAAAAGGGATAAACACTCATTCAAAATAAAGAGAATAAAGCAAATATTTAACATTTATCCAGAGAAAGCAATAAAGTAAGTAAAACAGATTCAAAATGACACTGCAGTATAAGATTCATGATACTGTTCAACTAGCAACTAAAGTGGAGACATTGAGATATTACAGAATGCATAAAGAAAATATTGGGAGCTGAATTTAGACAGAATATAAAACAAGCAGGATTTTATGATTTTGGTCATGTGATGTACCAAACATAACAGTAGAATAAACTTTTTTTTAAACAAAGAAAGAATTTATTAAAGTAGACAGTTATGGTATTTAGAAATGCAAATTATAACTGACAGCTATATCTAGAACTATCTCAATAGCGGAACAACATTCACTTAAGTGTGTTCTTCAAAACAAACCATTGAAGTCAGCTTATATATATATATGGAAGCAAAATATGGAGTTTCCAGAAAAAAATACAATATGATGGGTAAATTTTAAAATATGGGATCAATAAATTTGTAAGTAAAAAGAACAGTCAAAGGGGATAACTGCAGCAGAAGACAAAGATTAGAATATATGGAGCTTTTTTCCATTGTACTTTGTCCCTCATCAGCTTCAAGGTCATCTCTGGCGGAAGATGACTTGGCTAACAAATGAGAAGGAATTTGACAATGATCTTTTAAAGGAACCATCACAGCATTTTCCTGGATGATTTTGGGAAACTGTGAAAATCCAAATTAAGATGGCCAGATGGTGATTTGAAACTGCGTGCTCCCAAATAACAGGGCCAAGAATTACCGTTCGCCCACCAGACTCAGAGAAAAGCTGATAATAACTGATGTAAAAAATATGACACAAAGAGGATTGCATAGAGAGGCTAATTACAGCAAAAAAAGATTAATGCTGATAATTCATAATTGAGAATATTTATAGGTTTGTCACTTCTGAATAGTTTAAATGAGTAAGTTTTTAGAATTTGTAAAAAAAAAAAATAAGGATACTTAACACTCATTGCAACACAGGAAGCACAATTTTCACCAGAATTCAATGAAAGCAGTTAATGAAAGTATTTCACTAAATTTTTGTTTTCCAGTAAAGATAGTTATACTATGACAGCTCAAAAGACAATTTTCCAATTTTAAGATGTTACTCCATGAACAAAGAAGATGTGTTTCTTCAAATATTGAACTCTTGAAAATACTGAATTACAAATGGGGCACGTTGTTGAACCTTGATGTACATGTCTATGATGATAGAGTGATGTCATCCATCTGAATGTGGTTCCACAAACATCACATACATGATGTGCACTTCCATGTGAAACTTCCAGTTGCTCAGCACCCGGAATTATTCCTAAATGCAACAAGAAAGAGAAAAACAACTACATTCATTTATTATACAATGGTTTGTTGTTTCACAATTTTGCAACTACTCATACCAATATCAAGCAGGCTGGTTCAACAAACGGTATTTTTATCCTCCCTGCATAAAGAGTTGTAATGAAAGCATATCACTAGCTTTATGAGTGGCATGCATAATACTAACATGCTTTCTTTTAATATAAACGAGACAGAACAGTCTACATTTACACATTGTAGAGAAAAATAGAGCCTTTTACTTCACTTTATCTGACTCCAAAATTAATTGCTCAACTGAAAATTAGTAGCAATGTGAAAATAACAATACACACACACACACACACACACATATATATATATATATATATATCATAATGTTCTCTCGTTGACGAAGGGTTTTTTTCCCCGAAAATTTCATTATTGTTTGTGTTTGTGTCTTTTATGTGTGTTCGCGCCCCACATCCATCATCTAAAGGTAAGTGGTGGCTCATTTCCCTATCCTAATTTGATTCCTTTCCGCTACTTAGCGTCTTTTTTTTCATTGTTATTATATATATATATATATATATATATATATATATATATATATGATTTAGAAATCGGCATGTTTTTATTCCAAAACAGCTAGGAGAAAAAGAATGCTAAGTACAATGGAAATAAGGAGAGAAAAATCAATACAAATGGTTATACAAAAACATGAACACACTATACAATATTTCAGTAAAAAAAAAACTTAGTTTTTAATTGGAAAAAACTAGACCATTCATTAAAGATCATTGCCAGCTCGCACAACTCAATTTCAACAACTGTTTTACAGTGAGAACTGTCAGAGTTTTTCCTGAAACTACTACCCCCTCCTGAACATCATAGAATGGAATTAGGCTACCAATCCATCCCCCACATCAGACATTCACCTGTCCTCAACCCCTGTTAAGACCCCACCTGTAAACCTGTCATGTGTGTTATTATTATTATTATTATTGGTGAATTCTCCCAATAAATGGAAGACGGTAAGCAAATGACCAAATCAAGTTTTCTTCGAGTTCTTCTTATCGTTCCAATGGGCTTTCATTCTTTTCGAGAAAGCTTGTTTGCGTTCTTCTGACCACTTTGGTCTGTATTGTTTTTGTTTGGGTTGGTCAGTTATAACTTCCCATTTGTCTACTTTGTGTCTGAAGGTGTCTCTTTCTAAGATGTCTGTTGCTCCTATGCTTGCACTTTTAAAATCTTTCCGAATTTCATTCAGCCAAGGTGTTGGATTTTTAAGTGAACTTACATAACCTATTATCTTTTTTGTCAATCGACTTTCTGGTAATCTCTTAAGGTGACCAAAGAATTTCATACGCCTTTTCTTGATGTCAATTTCGATGTTTGAAAACTTTTCTGTTGTTTTGATTTTTCTAATTACTTTTCTCTCTATTTTTTTTTTTTATTTCTTCAAGGTCAAGTTTTCTGTTAAGTGTTAACGTTATTATAAATATAAAATTAATTTAACAGATCAAAATATTTATGTTTTATAAAAGAAAAAAGTTATTTTACTTTGATCATTCCAAGTATTACACTTTCCTACAATTATCATTGGTGAATTCCTCCCCCCCCCCCCCAATTTCAATCCACAACTTCCCAACTGGTTCATCATCAGCTAAGTAATGTGGTATGTCTCGATATGCACACATTCAATACCCTTGCTATTTGTTTTACCTATAATATCATTAATGCTTTTCAAAAATATTTGCAACATGTGTTCGTGATGACCCTCTTCCCTTCATTTGTGGTAAATAGGTAAAAATACTGTTTAAATATTGCGTTAGAAAGATTAATTGTTTAGTGACATTATGGCCAATCGCAGCACTGCATCAACAGCCCTTGTTTTTCGGTCGAACTACCAAGACTTCATCAATAGCACATCGCAACATTCAGCCTACCCTACTGCGGCACAGCAATTTCTCGACAGTAATTTCATTGACCGTTCGATATAAGGGATTCAAATTTTCAGAGAGCAATGTAGACCTGTCCTTTATGACCACTGATCACTGTATTTGCAGCAGTTCACTAAAGGCCCATAAACTGATGTTAACCACTCGTGTCACTCAATTGATGCAAGTATCCTGCCTAACTGCAAAAAATCTGTTTCTGTCATAAAATACAGTGGAGTCATTTTACAAAATTCCTAGGCTGAGTTGCAAGTCGGCAGTGAAGACACAACACTTCTGGCAGACCTATTCGCTCAAGGTTAGTAAATCACTGCTCATGTAGCCTGACCATTAGGATCTGACAATGGGGTTAATTCCTTTGTAATTAATTACCTAATGGCAGTTTCACTGTAATTATTATCAAATAGTTACATATGAGGTGTAATACACCCATATAGTGGTTTGTACTACATTTTATTTGAGGCAGCGTGAAAGGCATTTAGTATGTCATCAAGCTGGGTGACAGTGAGTGGCCAATGCTGCACCCCTGGAATTCCAGAGCACCCGCCCAAAACAGTGAGCAAATATATGTTGGATACATGACAAATGATGATGATAGTTTAGTTTAGTGAATGGAAAGTTTGGGCGTGTGGAGTATGAGTTGAACAGCCAACTAAATATAATTAGTATTTAAAAACAATTATGATTGATATAATTTTTGTTTCTATGCACACACGTTTCTGGTGTCCTTAGTGTGGAGGGGAATGTGTGCCAGTGGTTGGCAGTGTTGGAGATTACTTGAGTTCAAGAAAAAGGAAGGAGTTCAGCCATAGTCTTTTCAAGGAAACGTCCCAGCATTCACCTAGAATGATTTGGGGAAACTATGGAAAACCTAAAGCAAGATGCCCAGACAGGGATTCGAACCCGTGTACTCCTGAATCTGAGATCAGAATGTTAACCGTTCACCCACCGCGCTCAGCAATTTCTGTGGAACTACATACTGGGTCTTGAGGAGAGAACACAGATGTGGCACTACAGCAAGAGGAGTATTGTTTTATAGAAGCAAGGTTTTACTGTGAACAAATTGTTCCGTGGTTCTTTCAGCAACAGCACTGCAGCATAGAACTTCGCATAACATACGGTAATTATCGTAGTGTAATGAGTGAACAATACATACTGATGACCACTGTCAGATGAAGAACTCAGCTCAGTTAATAATCGAGACTAGTAGCTACAAAGATAAAAAAATACTTCTTTCTTTTTAATATAATCTCTGGGGGCTCATGTGTCTGGGTTTTTTTTCCCCCCCAGTAAGTGCCATTTGTAATTTCTGTTTACAAATCTTGTTAATATTTGAAGAAATGTCCTAATTGTTATTATCGTTTGTTTCTTTATGAAGTTTTGACTTAATATGGGTGCAAAATAAATTACTACAATCTGGTGTTTTCCAGCAATCTATTTCCATTATATTTCTATAATTCTAAAGTCTTAATTTATGAAAGCACCCTTAATAATAAAAATCCAAATCAGAGAACAAATAATAAAAAAATTCAATAAAATTAATAACTGATAAAGTAACAATTTTATTAATAAAAAATTCTTACCAACAGTGTAAACACCAGTGTTTAATGCAGTGAAGAAGGATACTTCTTAGTGTCATTAAATTCAGTATGGTGGAAAAAACAAGCAAGGGACACAAATCAGATATAAAAGAAGAAGAAAAAACGCTACATATGAAGTAAAAATTTAAGGATAAGGCCCTTCATCGATTGGTAGGGTGTTCTTCAAATGGCAATAGTACTTCAGAAACTGAAAAGGTAGATGAGAAATGTACAAAGGATTTTGCGTGATGACTAGTGAGAGCAGAAAAAAACTGTTCTAAAGCAACTGCAGAGAATGCTCAAGTGCATACTCCACTAATAGCAGACCGTGTCCTCTGTAGTCTACAGCATAACTAATAAAATAACCATGTATTACAGGGAAGTAAAAGATGCTAGATAGTAAGATAGAAATAATGTGAATTAGTCCTTGGAGTTTGCCTGATACGTGTCATGTTGTTCAACTGAGAAAGCATATTACACCTGAATATTTCAATGTTTCTTGTATGATGAGACTGTCCTGCCATCATCTGAGATAAGCAATTCCCTACATTTATTTTCAATAAGATAAATATATACATATATTAAATACTGAAATATAAATAAACATATGGGGTTATAACCCTTTTTTGAGGATGTCTCTTACAGAGAGCACAGATGTTTGAAGTTGGGATATCATGGTATCTTGGAAATGATATATCCCCTAAGCTAGTGGGAACCCCACAAACCTTCCCCTACCTTTCCCTCAATATTTCTAACCATGTAAATTGTAACAATAAAATGTCTACCGGGGTTAGAGATAACCACTTCATCATTAACTGTAACCGTGTTGTGCGCCTTGGGTAATTAGATTGTTCTTCAGTTTGTGGTCACCACCATATTGAAAAACCTCAATAATGAAAAAGTAGTTTCATCAAATAAAAGTCACTGCTTCTAATTCAAATTTCAAAACGTTACTATAATCTTGAAAATAATTTTACAAGTTCGAACAATCTTTCAGGCATCAGAAATCGTGACCAAATAAATTGACTGCAGGTTGTGATAAGTAATTCAAAACAGACCAAACCTCATGAACCCCTTAACTGAATTATATTCACATGAGGATATTTGAATTGTTCCACCGCACCACCAAATTTCCAAGATGGCATCCCGAATTTCACTTCACCTTGAGGTCTTCTGCTTAGCCGGTTGCTACCCTGTCCGACACACATCACACGTTCTGCTCAAGTTATTTCCAGCGACTCCTGGAGGCAAGCTTTTTTTTTAAAAAATATATATCGGTCTGAAGCTTTCGCAATAGTTAGGAAGACTTATAAATGTTATAATCAATCCTTATGAAAATTTTTGGCCGTAAAAAATTATTTTCTGTGCAATTCTAAAAATGTTTGTAACTTCAGCAATTTTAAGGCTAAGAAGCTGATATAACTTTTAACTTGCTTCTAAGTTACTGCTCTTCCGTTTGGTACTAAAATCGCCATGTTTACTATTTTCTAACCGGTTGAACCCAAAATTGTTATGAAAATTTTTAATTTCAAAATTGATATCTTCTGGAATATTTATTTACGCGACAGCTCTGAAACGTACTTTAAATGATTCTACATAGTGTGAAGTTGCTATCTGATTTCCTCGATTTATTATGAATTTCTAAATCTGTCTCAGGATGATGAAACAGGAAGTACCGGCTTGTTTCGATATTTTCTTGAGACTAAAAATCTCTACTTTGTCCCATCCTGACCAAAATACTACATGTATCTTAGCGAGACTTACTGAACTGTTTGTATCAGAATGTACTTTCTTTTGGGTACAATTTTCTCAACTGAAATTACTTAAATCCTACTCCACACGTGGTGAAAGTTTTTACAAATCACTCTAAAATCAATCTTTAAACTTCAATGCAGGGGCGTAGCTACTATGGGGCTAGGCGGTGCAGTGCACCGGGGCCCCTACGCTCAGGGGGCCCTCAAGCGCCGTTGAGAGGGCCCACGAGCCTTCATGGCAAACTGACAACTTTTTTTTTTTTTTATTTTTTTTTTTAGCTCTACACTCATCTAAGGGAGATACGGAAGCCCCTCACTACTAAGCAAAACCAGCAACACAAAGCAAAATAAAGGTCGCCCATCTGGCCTCAGGGTCCAAAATAAATTTTTTGCACCGGGGCCCTTGTTGACCTAGCTACGCCACTGCTTCAATGAACCGTTTCAAACTTTTATATGCTGTGTAAGACAACATCATGCTTCTTTCAGGCTATAAACTAACTTTGTATCTTCCAAATTATAACTGCTAGAATTTAAAATGTGTAGTTGCATCTTAATTTTTTACGTGGGCTTCCAACTTTTAATGTCTTAAAACTCTTTAGCAGAATTTTCTAGCTACAAGATTTCTATTCTCGTTTTACTAGTTTTAATTCTAAATAGCTATAGAAATGAAGGCAAAGTTTCCTTTTACGAAATATTCTGAATCCAAATACCCAATATGCTAATACTGCGTTCTGACTTTCTATAACTATTTTACTCTGATTTATGACTTGAATTATCTAAGCAAATGACTTAAAACTGATGTGCCATGCTATTTAAATGGACTCGCTGCTCTGAAAACAAATTTTGTTATGAACTTAGGAAATTTTAGGTAACCTTACAACATACCTCAAAAGCCTAGAGAAAGCTACTATTATCTGAAGTTCTTTGCTATAATTATTTTTATGTTTCGCCCTTTTTCTGTTAACATCTCAAACCAAAACCACTGTTTTTGAAAAGGTTATCCAACTGACTCCCTTACTAACTGATGAAAATTAACTATCCTGAAAATTTTACATTTTGTGTTGTACTTATCTAAGCAACTGATACAAACTGTTATTTGTGAAGGAAATAAACTGACTATAATCAGAATAAGTAATTTATAAAATGTTGCAAAATTTGGCATTGTCATTTAAGAAACGAGTCATTAACCAATCATTACCAAAAAAAACTGGTATTTGGTAAAATGCAATTGTTAGCCAACTTTCTCACCCCACAATCTTCCCTCGTATTTCATCTTTGGTCCATTCACTGGTGGTAAGTTATGGGTTATTTTCCCTAACAAATCTCTTATTTTCAGTGTTTAACAGCAGTTTTATTGACATGTGAGCAAATAATTTTATCGCAACACAGTTACTTTTGGTGAAGTTTTATTATGTTTTATTGTTACAGTTATCCAAAAATAGAATAAGAAATATTAGAAATATAAACTTAAAAAATAGTTTGGATCACGTTAGGTGATGAGCAATATTATAAACCTTATATATGTAAAGTGTGGGAACAAAACAACTGTTCACCGCAAATAGCAGGACAGCATCAACATACGAAAAAGATACAATAATTTTTGAGTGAATAAACTTCCTCAGCAAAAGAACATGGTGCCGAAGGTTGCTATCAAGAATCAATTGTGAATTGTGGTAGTTGAACAGGGTTCATGGCATGATAGTAATTGGAGAAGAAAGGACAGAGAATTTAGCAATGAGTTGAAAAGAACATACCCAAAATGTTTTTAAAATGTTATTAAAAGGAATATAACGGGAAAATAAGGAAAATCATTAGCAAGAACTTGTATAGATAAAAGAATTAATAGTAATCCAGAAAAATATAAATTTGTACATCACCATCATCTCAGTGGCAAAGATGGTGAAGGAATAAATGAGGGAGGGGGGGAAAGGAGGAAAATTTAAAGTCATGTACAGTAGAGTAATAAAACATGTTACACACTATAATATCCTAACTAATTCACAATTTCGGTTCAAAAAAGGATCATCCATAGAAATGGCTATATATTCATTTTTAAATAACACATTTGAGGAACTGAATAATAAAATGAATCCTGTAGGAATATTTTTTGATCTTGCAAAAGCATTTGACTGTGTAAATCATGAATTACTTTTGAAAAAAATGGAATACTATGGTATTTTTGGGACCGCAGGTAAATGGTTTAAATCATACATTGAAAGCCGAATGCAAAAAGTTTCAATTTTTGATTATAAAATAAGTAAAGATCCTTCATCAGACTGGGAGAAAATAAAACATGGAATTCCACAAGGCTCTGTCTTAGGTCCCCTCCTCTTTCTGTTATACATCAATGACCTTCCTGGAAATTTATCCGACAAAGTTAAGAGTGTTTTATTTGCAGATGACACTAACCTGACTGTGCGTAAAACACCAAACAGTACTATAGAATTTAATGTAAATGAAGTACTTAGAGTAGTAGCAAATTGGTTTAAGGCAATTTCATTAAAATTAAATTTCGAAAAAACACATTATATTAGGTTTAAAACAAAAAACTATGCACAGCCAGATATATGTATAAACTATAAAAACAACACAATCTTAGAAACAGAGAGTATAAAATTTCTTGGTATTAAAATAGATCAGAAACTCTGTTGGCATGATCATATCACTACACTACTGACAAAGTTAAGTAGTGCCACCTTCGCAATACGAACACTTTCTCTAACAGCAGATCTAGAATTAATGAAACAGGTGTACTCCTCATATTTTAATTCAGTAATGTCATATGGCATAATTTTTTGGGGAAACTCTTCACAAAGTAAAAAAGTTTTCATAGCACAGAAAAGAGCTATTAGGTTTCTGTGTAGGGTAAAACCAAGAACTTCTTGCAGACAACTCTTTAAGAAACTCAATATTCTTACAATGTATTCTCAGTATATATATTCTCTCATGAGCTTTGTCATAGAAAATTTTAACCTGTTTACACCTAATTCACAGGTACACAGTTTCAATACAAGAAACAGAAATAACTTGCATAAAACACAAACATCTCTGTCATTAGTACAAAGAGGAGTTAATTATTCTGGGATACATCTGTTTAATAAACTACCTAATCGTATAAAACAGCTTTCAGATAATAAAGATGTATTCAAACAAAAACTTAGAGATTATCTTATTGGCAACTCCTTCTACTCCATTCAAGAATTTGAAGAAAATAATTAATTGTACTCATTATGACGTTTGCAAAACTCAGTTGCAAAAATGTATGTTTATTATTATTTCTTGTATTTGTAAAATATGTATATATATATATTTACTATGATATGACTCATATTATGTGTATATGTATTAACAATGACATGTTTCACATCCCAGAGGTACTTCCTCAGCAGGGATCCATGGAACAAGATTGATAAATAAAAAATAACATCACCATCATCTCAGTGGCAAAGATGGTGAAGGAATAAATGAGGGAGGGGGGGAAAGGAGGAAACTTTAAAGGTAACATTATATGTAGTTGAGATCTAGTGGTTGCCTGGCACCAAGTTTATATTGGCAGGCCAGTTCCCAACTTTGATATTTGCTTGTATTTAAGAGAAAAAAATGTGATTTAGTTATGTGTCTCAACCCCCACTCCCCTTTCCAATAATAATATTCCAGTAGTCACCACCTGAAACATACCTGTCCCTGCCTTCCACCTCATCCAACTACACTGTCGTGAACCTCAGTGTGTACTCATTTGATTCCCTTGCCTTCTGTCTCACATCAATAAGGTTTTATATCAAAACACAGTATTTGTTTGTTCGTCACATCCACCCAGTATTTATTTGTGGTAAGGGATGGGGTTACTTCTCCCATCCTATATTATTATTTCCTAGGGATTAAATCTCCCTACATTATTTTCATTCAAGTACAATTATTTAAGAAAAAACTACATTCTTAATGCTGTCATCAACGAATAAGTGTGTTTTATTGCACTTCATTAATAATCAAATTTCAATTAGAAGTTTCAACAAATATTTGCACCTTAATAAGACAGAGATGTTAATTCATTTTTTATATTATCATTTCATGTTAATGTGCTTATCAACAAATATGCTCCTATTTCATATATTTCCCATAAATATAATAAGTTTTAGTTTAACAACAAACACAATTCAAATGCGGAACTGAATCATCACAATCTTTGTCAGAAGATTTATAATTTTCTCAGGAGCAAAAATACAAATAAAATGGAACAGATGGAAAAGGTTAGTCAATGAGATATCAACGCAAATCACAATCAGATGACATTAAACCTTACACAGTAGTGCAAAAAAAAAAAAAAAAAACCCTCATATTCTCCTGAAACGTCATTGTAATAACTTTCATTATTAAACTAGGTGTTAATATATCCAATAGTGGGTACTTCAGCTTCATAATCCGGATAGTTAGAGATCCTCATGAAAACTGGATTATGGTTGACGATTTTTTCATATCTCTCAAAGTAAGGAAGGAGTGAAGGCAGGGGGAGGCCTCAACAAACAAATAAAACTCGAACACACTTCACAATATTTTGACTTAAAACATACCGTGTCTGTAGGTGATATATGGCAAGTGGATCAGATACACAGACACTGAGACTCACTACATGTTTTCCCAGCATTTTATGGTGTTTTGGGAATAGTTCTATTAACCAAAAGGATTCATATGGACACATTAATACCAACCATGAAGAAAGCAGGTTTAATTGTGTAGAGCAACATGAAAGGGAGAAATATTAAACAAATAAAATAACAATGAAACAATGGGAATTAGATATTAAAAAGTAAATACTAATTAATATATCGAAATGAACCCTGCTCACCTTAGATGATGGCTGGGCATCATGAACCTACCCTCCACGATGTCCAACTTGCTGATTAAGGACTAAAACCTAAAAACTGTGATGCCTTTGGTATTCATGTTTGTTACGTGTGTCATGCCATCCATCCATTATCTAAGTAGTGGTTCATTGCCCTAACCCAATTTGTAAACAAAAAAGGTAGTTAGATGTGTAGAGGAGAAAATTTAGTTAAGGGAGCTGATTAACCCTCTGTTACTTGTAAAGAGTTGTTCTAAATGTTTTGAAAGGGATTTGTTGAATTTCTTTGTCCAACATGTGCAGATAAGGTCATGCTGCACACGGCACTGCATGATGTGGTAGGGGAAAAGTAATAATAAACCCTAGGATCAGACAATTGTCAGTCCATGCCTACTCCTACTGGGAGTAATATCACGTTCCATCATTCCGTGAATTAGGAGTTGACATTAAGAATGTAGGCAATGTGTTAAAATTATCACCATGAGGAATGGATACATTAAAATTATCACCATGAGGAATGGTTACATTAAAATTATCACCATGAGGAATGGTTACATTAAAATTATCACCACGAGGAATAGTTACATTAACAATGTCAGTATAGTCTGGGTAAGGTAAGAGTATTTTCTAATGAATTGTCAAAGTGCATTTGTGTACGCTATGCCTACTTGAATGTTGAGGAAAGACTGTGTACATTTTAGAACTTGTAATTTTTAGAGAAGGAGATTCTATTTTTAATATTGTTTAGTGACGAATGCAAACTTCAGTAGTAGTGGTGTTGTCTGAAGAATTTAAAGAAACTGAACTTAATTAAAATTAAAAGGTGACCTCTATCTTTGGGAGCTACCTGTTGAAATCCTGTAATAACTTGAATCGAGTTAAATGTTTCTTCTGATTTAAAAACTTAGCATTTTGTATTTCTAGAACATTCTTATTTAGTCTGAACAATATATTCAGTCAAACCCCATCACAAAAATGTGCTAGTTCAGGTAACATCTTCCCACCATTTCCCTCGTTCCCCTTACAAGCTCTTTCATATCTGGCTTCAGTCATGTGTAGAATCTAAGTGTGTACACAATGGATCCCTTTCCCATGTTTCACCTCTTAAGATGATTAAAGTTTGTACTAAAATATTGTAAAATGTGTTCGTATCTATTTGTTCATAGCAGCTTTTCTGTCTCCGTCTGTTGTGAGTAATAAGTTTGCTTTCCATGCTTTTCCATCTTTTCATTGCTTAACACCATTTTCATTATTATAATCATTAACTCTATATTTCTCTTCACTATAGTAAAAACCAAATTGTTGAACATATGCATTTGAAATTTTAGACAAGAATCAGTACCAAAAAATGGAATTGCATATAACTGTTATGTGATCAAACACAAAACAAACAAAATCAAAGACTATGTATTCACATTCCAGACTGATATTGAACAAATGAAACAAAAGAACGAAATCAACCAGAGTTATTAAAGGATGGTGTTAATATGTTCATCAAAAATGAAAAATTAATATTGAAAGGAGGTAAACATAATGAACAAATGAAATAGAACAGGGATGAAATCAAAGAATATATTAGTATAACATGTTCCTTAAAGCTGTAGGAGAAGTGGCTATTTTTCTTAACAGTGAAAAGAAATTAAATAAATATTAATTACATAGTCTTTCTTGGCGTTGAGAATATAAATATTGCTCTCGGGTGACTAGCCGAGTTATAGGAGTGTTATAATTACACAAGTTATATAAATAAATATTGTACAAATTACCTATTTAACTCCAAGACAGAAATAATTATAAAGGTTGTACTAATACTTAAATGTGAACACAACTAGAAACACAGCAGAAGAATGAACTCTGAGATTTATGTCAGTATCACATAAAAAACGTAAACAGATGTAAGTTAACCATTCAATTCAGAGACATAAATAACATAAAAGAGTGTATACTAACACTACAAGTATAAATAATTTTAATGCATGTTACAACACTGGATGTACAATTTATTTTCAGTGCATATTGACGTTAACTCTTCAAATAATGAATATCAGAGTTGCTCTTTGTATTGATTTGGCTAATTCAAATGTATTTTTATGTAATTTTAATTATTTATTTGTTCCCGTTTTTGTCATGTAAATCATATCTCAAATTTTTCTGCACTCGAGGAATATTGAATTTAACAGTTTTCTTGTAAACATGGTCTTATTTACATTATCATAGTTCTTGGGAACACATTAAATCCCTGTAAAGGTGTAAGAAAGGACAGCTAGGTAGTATAAGAAGTCATGACAAAATACAATTGTTAATCAAAATACACCAACATGCCAAAAGTCACGAGATTCCCTTCTAGCAACTCCTTGAGATTGGTAAAGTTCAGCAACTCGACATCGCAGAAGCTCCCGGAAGGAATTGACAATCATGATGCCTCAATTTCCGCTCATGATTATGTGGTCTTCGAAGATATAGGTGTGTCTGCTGATCAAAGCGATAAAACCACGCTAAAAATATCCATAATATTACTCAAACCAGTTTTGCACAATCTGGTGCTGGTGACAGCACCATGGAACATTCCATCATTATCAGGGTACATATACTCAGGTAAAGGGCTGCAAATGGTTACCAGGCTGGGCTTAGCAATGTCCTCTCCTAGACCAGTTCAATCTGATCAGAGGTCCTAATTGACACCACATAAACACACCCCACATCATTGTGGAATAACTGCCCACTTGCACAATGTCTTGTCGACAGGCTCATGGGACTTTTGCTTAATCCGAATCTAACCACTAGGACATAATTGCGAACGTGGCTACCAAACCACCTTCTCTGTGTCATTTAGAATTTGAAGCAAGCATTTGCACGACAGAACAGAAAAATTATTCTTTACAAATGCTGAAATAAGTTGTAAACTGAAGTGCTGAATAATATACCTTCATACAGTAAATTTTTATTACACTGCTGCCTGGGAGACTCCAAAGGTTAGTTCAAATACTGAGTGTCAGAGAGTGCACATTCTACCTCTGTCATGGTTGGACCTACAGTTAGGAACCATGGTGTATTCACATTTTAAGGTTTTCTGGCGTGATCAGTTCCTCGATTTTTCAAAGCGAGCACCTTAACAATAAGCTTGAAAATTCCTCACTTTTAACAGTGACAAAGTGTACATTAATTTTTTTTTTTTGCTCACAGCTTTACACTTCGTCAACACTGCAATAAGAACAACTAGATGTGAAACAAAATATCTAAACAATAATGGATCAGAAGTCTTTCAACTTTTTTCGTTGTTAATTATTTCATCACAAACTAATCCTACATCAGCTTTCATAGCTGTGCTGCAGCAACAAATATTTTCATATATGAAAATCTAAACTTTCACTCAAAGAAATTAGTACAAGAAGTCATCAGTTCCAATGCCACTCTATAAATATACAATTTTTTTAACAATTTGTGAAACTTCTTTCGTTGTTCATACTCCAAAACACGATTTCTCGTATAAGCTCAGACCAAGACTTCTAATTAAATTATGCAAAGCATATAAAAACTTGAATGTCTATGCAATGGACGTTGATTACTTGCTTTCCCTAGTAGTAGTATTAACTATGGCAAAATGCCATGCTTCCACTTCCATTTGCACCAGATTATTGAAAGATATTTTCATAATCAGTGACACAATTACTTTCAATTGATAAATATATAGACATACTGTCACACCTACATATAAAATTTTTCGTTCTGTAGCTATCATTTTATAAATTAAGGGTAATATCAAGAATCACCTGTGTGTGTGAGAGAGAAAGAGACAAAACTGTGCTGTTGATACATGGCTGGCAGAGGAAATTAGTAATTTATTGTTGACGACTCGAGATTATTTCGACATTCAGATAATAATTTTATTACTTTAGGAGTCATTATAATCCACTCGATACGTCCTGTTATTCCATGTTTATTCCAAACACCCATCACAGTTAACGAATGCTTCCCTTTTAAGCACACATGCTTCTTTGGCTTGTATGAAACACAGCACACCTGAAGAAACCCCAGTCACAGAAACAAGGCAGTATCAAACCATTTTTCTAGAAAAACCAATTGATTTTGTGTAAATGCTTAGGAGCAGCCTAACTATATCACAGCATCTATTCTTACAACTATTATCACTTTTTTAAAATGAAATTTCAAACAGATTCCACATGAACTGATGCTAAATGTCTTTTTTTAGCAAATACTGTTGAGAAAACAACATTGCAGATAGGGCAGACAGTAGATCCCTGGTGCACATGCCGGTGATGACTGAGAGTTATCTGATTTTTGTAGACTTTTCCACAAATGTCACAACTGAAACCATGTTGATAACCTGAACCTTCGATATTTCCTCCCAGTTGTTGAAGGTATGAAGTAAGTCCTACAGGAAAGAAAGAAGAAATATTTATTCATGCATGAATATTTTGCAGCTGTAAATAGCATACAGGCATCCAGCAACATGGGTAGAAGATAGTGAAAGTTAACTGCCTACATTATACACAAACTGAGATTTTTTGATAACAATGAAATGGCCATCACATTTGATGGGAATCTCAAATATAAGACCCTCAGTAGCAAACACACATCATATGAACTAACACCTGAAGTCACCTACTATAAATGCCATTCCAAAAAGTGTATTGATGAAGATACAGTTGTTTCTGTATTTATAGCAAGCATCTGGAAAGTTTTAGTAGCTAGAAGACATACTGATCACACTGGCCAGAAAATATTTGTGATAAGTCCCTAATGCTTTACAAAATACTTTCCCTAAGGCAACCCACACATTTTCAACTACTAAAGAAAACTTCAAGATCATAATTTATGATCTCTTGATGATTATATGCTACGTAAATGTATTCCACTGTGTGATTATATGGTACGTACATGTATTCCACTGTAAGTACTTACTACAAGTGATAGAAAGTTATTACCAAGTATTTCCCGTTTTCATGGAGACTCTGACCATAAAAAGTGGTAGGTAGTGATCAGATCCAGAAGGTGGTAACTGAACATCCCAGTAAAGCTGGTACAAGAATTGTAAATACTAAAAATTTTGTGAATGAAATAAGGTTAAATCTGCAATGACTGAAAATGACAGCTATCTACATCAACGCAAGCCCTGTGCCTCTAGCATACTTCTCATTCTCCTCTGACACTGATAAACTTAAAATACTATAGTCATTTGCCAAAGTCCAGTCAGTATACCAAAATGGCACAACCAACTAATATTTCAAATTAAACCTCCAAACAATCAAATATGGAATGGTTTAGGATGAAATATACTCTACTACTTTTCCACGGTTAAAATTTTACATTAACAAAGATATGAATTTACAGAGCAGAATGGTAAACATGAAGTTTTTTACTGGGTAATGAAGAAATGCAATGATAAAAATGGTTTTAAGATTTCAGAGACAGCTGAAGGACATTTAGAAAGAATAATTTAAGAAATAGGAGAGACTATTTCTACAAACTTCTGAATGCAGAAATGAAATGATATGGAATCTGATATGAATAGCGTGAATAGAAATAAGAATGGTTTAAGAAAAGACTTACAAGAGAGAAATATCTCCAAAATGGCTTTTACATTGAAATGACACTCAAATCCATACACAAAGGAAACATAGAGGGTATGATGCTATGGGCTGCAATCCAGCAAAGTGGGATCTTGCAATCTTGTGGCATTCCGCATCATCTGATAGTCCGATGAAACCTGTACAAATTTAAACGTACATCAGCAATTGGTATAATGGCACGAAAACGTTTGTCAGTTGGCACAACATTACTGGCCGGTGCTTTCCAGGCTGACTTGGTCTCAAATGGTTGCATTGCCCCATACACTGGCCCCTTACTTCCAGTTGACATTTGATTCAGGTTTTGCTGTCTGTCATGATTCATATATTCACTTTTAATTGTTTAAGAACTTCTGTTTACATTTGTAGTATTTACTGCTGTAATTTGTATTACTAGATGATCCACGTGAAAATTTCGCAAATAGGATGAATAGTAAGTAAGTTTGGTGGTTTGTAATAGGATGAAAGAAGATAGCCTCATTTGTAGCAAATTGTTATTTGTTTAGTGTAATAGGTACGTAACAAAACTCAATGTCAGGGAAGCAGTTTATTAATATCTCTGTGATATGTGCTGCAGCTATAGTGGCTAGGCTCAGATCTATCTCATAGACATGACTTTCGCAATTGTTACTTTAGTCCTTCAAGAGCCAAATTCCAAAAAAATCCATTCTTAATTTATAATGTTGCCTATGTGGAAAACTTAATCTTTAATGTGATACATTTATCGATTCTGGTTAGGTATCAAGGGAGATAAATGGCTCATAACACACACAAAAACACGTTACGGAAATGGTACTTTTGCCCTCTAAGGGTCAAATTCCTTTATTAAACTATGATGTGACCATAATCTCTAAAATCATACTTCATTTCTTGATTTCAGTTAGATATCAAGGGAGATAGATGGCTCGTGGCAGAAACACAGGTTGTAGAAATACTGATACTTTTGCCCGTTAAGGATCAAATATTTATTTTAGTTTGTAGAGATTTGTACATCATTATTACAGACTAGTAACATATGAGACATGTGGTCCAACATTTTCCAGCAGCTGGAGGAAATAACACAACAAGAAACTATTGGCAAAGAAGGAGCATAATGGTTGAAATTTTAATAAAGCATTCATTCATTAATAATGCTGACAACTTGTTCAATCAATTTTGAAAACTGGGCCATGAATAATTAATTACAAGGGTGCAGGAACTTCCTCCTGCTGCATTATAACTGTGCTACTCCACAATTTTTAATAAGCATCTGAAAGATATTATAAAATGGCTCGTTTTTCTAGTAGCACGTTTCCTATCCCATAATGGGTGTTGGTAACCTCAGAGATTGTTAACAGTAAGCTAACGAACTAGAATAAATGAAGCAATGTCAGGGTTGACTTGAAATATTCAATAGCTAAAAATTTTTAACTAATAACAACTTTGATGTACAAGATCTATGGTGGCACCAGAAGTATGAGCCAGATGTCAACCCCCCCCCCCCCCTTAGTTGAGGCTTTATACTTCACCAATGACATGCTTACTACAGATGGGAGAGTTTTGTGGGCAAGGGACAACAAGAAACTAGCCTTTATGAACGACCAATGCAGCATACTTCAGGCATGGTTTCAGGAAATCATGGAAAACCAAAATCAGTATGGACAGTCTGAGAAGCTAACCCAAGTACTCCGAATACCCAGCCCTGTTACCACTCAACAACTAAGTCCGGCTACCTTATTAACTCACTTAATATGAAGCAGAAGTTTTTATCAAAGGGCAAAGCCATGGACCTTTTTCACCCATTTTTGTTAATAAGGAGATTATTAGAGCCAGGGCAATACTAAGTGCAAGAATATGAAGAAAATAATCATTATGGATTGTGGGCTGTTGAATAACCTTACATGCCAGACCCGAACATTACCCCTCAACTACAAAGAATTGTCAGATTCCACCGCTCTTGCCCTACGCCTTCTTTCAAATATTTGAGGACCAATTGTAAGTCAGCAGGTGGACACACAAAATACATCACTCCTATGTGTCTACCTCACAGTTTTAACTTACTCTAGAGTCAAGAAAAGGATTGTGGCCTTCAGTATCTTCCCCCCCCCCTTAAATTAGGGCTGTACAGCTTGTTGAGCTCAGAGCTAGGAGAGAATTAAGGGCAAGGAAAAGCAAGAAAAAGGCCGTGTCTTTTCTGAAGCAATTAATCCAACATTCACCTGAAAACCAAAATCCGTGTGAATGAATGGGGATTGAATCCAAATCCATCCTACTGTCTGTTCAAAACATTGTGCACTTGGTTAAATTTCAATACATCTTCAGTATTTTTTTTTTTTCAAAAATGGGTGATTTTACCTTCCATATAAATCAGTATACAAAGCTGTCAGTTCTTACTGCTCAAAAGGAGTATGACAGATCTTCAGTAAATTTGGGACACCCTTATACTTACATTAACTAATATGTTAACTAATTGAAATTAAACTTGTAACCTGTAAATGCATTCAGAGAATATGTTCAAAAACATTACCTAAGTAAAAGTTTGATCAAAGAATTCTGAATAAATGATTTGTGTAAAGAACAAATCATGCTACTATTGAATTTCCTCCAATATAAAGGCTGTGTGAAAAGAATTTATTTTACAGAATACGAAGTAACAGTTTCTTCAAAATTATTTGTTTGCATTTCCTTTGAATTTCTAAGTTTGCGGAACACATGACACCACATTCCACACAGATGATTTGAACAGAAAACTATCCCATTAAATGACAGCCAAGATGATGAGATAAACGAGGTAACATATTTTGCATTCCTTTCAAATGAATAAACATCATCTTCCTCTATAGCATAGTGTAGGCATCCCATTTCACAGGAACCAAAACCATATGGTATTTATAAAATGAAAATGCTGCCACTTGTCATAAAACTACATTGTTACATTTGCAACTTAAAAATGGATTGAGAAACATTTTGGTACAGAATGTCACAAAATCTCTAGTGCTACAAAAATTACAATTTAAATTAATAATCTGTGCTTTACAAATTAACAAAAATTTATTCCATGTTATTGGCATTAAAAATTATATTTTCTTAAATAACTATAGCATAGGATTATAAATATGCTTTTGAAAGGAAATTAAGAAATTATAATATAAGTTAATATATATATAAAAGAATTTTTACAAGCATATGAACTACTATCTTAAAAGAAGCTCTGTTACAGCTGATCACAAATTATGAGAAATCATTATCCTGTAAATTTTCATTTAATGACACTCCATGAATGTAAATTAGATGACGCTTCATAGCCTCTTTTCGACTGAAAACTTGACTGCAAATATAGCACTTGGTAGTCCCCTTGTGCACAGCCATGTGCATAACAACAGAGTTCTTATGGAGGAACTTCTTGTTGCAAACCACACAGTAGTATGCTTCTCTGTTTGTTGGGGTAACACAGCTGATTCCTAAAACAACATACATACTGTGTAAGACTAGCCTCTACCTGAAGGTAATAGCCATCACATAAGTTTCACCACAAATGGTGCTACCAATTATTTTCATCGTGTTATTAAAAAAAAGTGCCTATAACATTTTTGCTATTTCACTTTGATTCATATCTTTTCCTGGGTGAGGTTCTAACACTGATGTGCCCCCCCCCCTTTTATGATTTTAATAATTTTGCTATATGGTATAACTGTAATCCAAGCAAAAACATTGAAGCTTAAATTTTAATCTAACATTTCAAAATTATTGAAATAAGAAGAAGCAGAATCATCTTCTCTTTATTGTTCACCTTCACAGATTTTAGACTTCCTATATCCAATGTTTCCAACAGGGCCTTACCTTGCCTCTTCTTCCTTTAGGCTCGTATTCATATACCAATTTTTTAACTCTTTTTCCCTCCATCATTTTATTTAGAAAATGTTTCCATCAATCATCAAAGTTGAAGACTGCGACAAGTGAAAAACATACATAACGAATAAAAACATATAAAATATTACGGTACCCTACCTTAATCATGTTTTAGAGAATGGGCCATGAAGTTCGCTGAAGTTTACCAAATAACTTGTGATAAATTCCAGCATGTGCACACCTCCCAAACCACATGGCCCGTTATCTAAAATATGATTAAGGTGGACAACCGAAATACTGTATATGTTCTTGTTTGTTATGTATGTTTTTCACTCGTCGCAGCCTTCGACTCTGGTGAGTGATAAGTGATTTTCCCTATCCTTTGTTATTTATATTGCCTCAAAGCCGTTTCCTTTTTGCTGGTATCATCACTGTTAACTTGTTGAAAATATTTTAAGTGCCTCTCTGATACTGTTTTTCTTATTCTGTCTTGTCTTCTACACTCCTTGAATGATCATAAGAATTTCATTCCCGCTGTCTCAATGTGATTTTAATGTTTTTTAATATCCATGATTCACTCCCATACAAAACAATCAGCAGGCATATTCTTATAAAATTCAAGCTGGATTTCTTGGTTTACTTTTTTCCCTGCTTTCTCTTAAGAGATTGGTGACTAAGGTATTAAAAAGCATTGAAGACAAACTGTAACCTTGCTTACCTCCTTGATTGGTAGTGATAGCATCTGTACTGACTATTGGATCTTTAATTATAATTTCTGTGTAGTCATAAATGTTTGTAACACATACTATGAAATGGTAAGAGACCATTCCTTCCAAGTATAGACCAGAGGATATCCAGATCCACTTTTTCAAAATTCACAAATGATAAACCATATTCTCTTCTTTCTTCAATTATCTGTTTTTTATTACAGACATTGTCTGTGCGTAAACATCCTGGCAAAAACCATGTTGTTCTTCCTTTAAGTTCACCGATTATTCTACGTCTATTGTTTACAATTCTGGAGTATATTTTATACACAGAGTTTAAGTAACTTTTTTTTATATTATTTCTATTAACCTCCTTGAAAGGTGTATTAAAATAGCTGTATTTCAATTCTATGATATTTTCCTTCCTATCCAGCCTATTCAGTAAATGCAACAGTACCAAGTTTAAGAAAGAAATCTCCATTTTTAGTTAGCTATATATTAATTCCCTTAGTGCCCAGGACTTTCTGTTATTAGCTTTATGGAGAGCTACATTCAATTACAGTTGGTAAGTATATTCTGTATGGGTTTACGGTAATCTTCTCATGCTCTTTCCTACTGGATTGTGCCATAGCTTCTTTTAGTGTTCCTTCCATGTTCCCCCCTTCATGGCTTATTTTAGCTATGTTTTTCCTTTTGTTTAAATCCCTAATAATTTTGAATGCAAAATCTTGTCTCCTATGCACATTCCAAACCTGTACCATCGTAGTCAACTGCATTTCAAACTACTGTCTAAGCCTTTCTGGATTTCCCTTGCCTCATCAGTTCTCTGCTTATTCTTTTTTCCTTGTAGCCTCAAATATATCTTCATTTTAAATGATTCAGAACTTTTTCCCTTTATATGGATGTGATTTCCCAAAACTTTTGATGACATCTTATGAATGCACAGTTTAATATTTTACCATTCTCTATCGATATCATCTTAATTGCAACATAAGACAAGTAATCTACAAGTCTTTGTTTGTGTATGTGAGTTAAACAGTCTCACCTTAGCAGATAAATTATATGTAACCCTTGCCTATTTTCCTTTAATCTAATATATAGATTTAATTTTGATCTAATCAGGAGATGGTCAACATGCCACTTCCTCCTAATACTTTCATATATGATTCGTGGGGCTAGTTTCTCACAAATGACGGATGACATGGTCATTTACACATTTTGAACCCTTGGAACTCTAACTGAAAAATGTATTTGTTATCCTTTCAACTGCAGAATTCCCTTCTATTTGAATTTTGGTGTGCTTCTCCTTGTGGACTGGTAAGTTTTTAGGTAGGTATATCATCAATGCGAGTATCCAAATCCCCTACGATTAACAGATAATTATTCCTATTGATCTGATCCAGAGCTACATGTGAATATTCAGATGATGTATTATATTCTGTCCTACTTGCCTCTGGAGCATATACTCCGATTACTGTTTCTATCTTGAATTTACTTGTAGTGATTGATACGTTCATTCACATTAGCACAAACTTTATCTCAGCACAAGAATTTTTGCTGTTTTTAATGTTTTTTTATCCCATCATAGCCTACCTTGTCAAATCATTCACTCCTCAGAGTTTCTTTTCTGACACACTTATTAATGTTATATTATTTTAATTTCCTCATGTTCCTTTAGCAATCCATTTTCATCAATATTCAGCCATTTGATATCCCTTATCCTCAACAATAATTGAGCTTTTTTACCTAATTATTTAACTAATTTACTGCACATCATTTGCCAGGTCATCTTCCTCCTCAAACGTTCCGTGGGTTTAAAACAAAAAATGAAGATGGGAAAATAATCCTCATAGAAGCCTTCTCCCCTCTCCCTGGAGAAAACAGGAGCTTTTCTGTTAGGGGCTGAATCATATCACAAATTTATTAAAATCTGGAGGAGTCACATTTGGAATCTACTTTAACAGTATTCTCGAAATTCAGAATAAATTATTCAAGAGTAACATTTATTTTTTGTATATATATAAACCAAAGTCCCTGCTAACGGGTAAATTCATTAACTCCACTACTGTTATTGCTCTCTTTTTGAAGATTTCTTTAACCTCTTCCTAAGATGACCATCCTTAACAGTATTGAGACAGGATGATTTCATTAATCTTCTAACAGCTGCTTCATTCTGCCAGCAGACAACAAACAGTTTGTGAATTTAACATACTATCTTTTGATTGCTATGGGTAACAATCTATGGGAACGTACAGCTGGTAGAATTGCTAGGTGCTAAACTTCAAAGTGATTTAAAAGTAGTCCTGGCAACAAATTCACTGAAGCAAATTCTCAAAAAAAACAAAAAACAAAATTGCAGGAGGCAATTCTGAATTTCTTCAAAATTACACCCTATACTGAATGGAAACCAAGGAATACAGGGTTGATGGGAAGAGGATTTGCCTCAAGTTAATAATGTAGATTACAAAAAGTTGATAAGCTTGAACATCTCATCAAATGTCCTGCTATTATTCCAGCATATCACAACTAAATTCATCTTTCCCTCTCTTAACAATTTTAAAAGTCTCATTAAAAAAGATGAGTAAAATGTTTAAACATGATACACACATAAGACTAAACATCAGACTTTTCATAACTTACCAAAAGTATTAAGTTTCATGGAATTCTCAGCTTCTGAGGTCTAGTTAAGGAATTACATACCTCAGTAATGTACTAAATTATTTTGTTATCATCACCTTGGATACTTGAATAGGAACTTTCAAACAAAATTGTCCCCTAATCAAATTTTGTTATTTTCTGATGTTAACTCATGTTTTGAGTGAAAAACATTATCACAGCCACAAGTTGTACCAAAATTTCTATAGTACCAAGTTATCATACATGACAAGTGGAATCATTTCAACCAAGATCTATATTCAAATGAGCATTATAACTGACCTATCCAAGAGCTAAATCTAAACAAAGCATAGAACGTTTTCGGAAATAAGATTAGCTGCATGGAATTGCAGAGCGAATAGAATTACAAATTAACGCAGTTGTAAATGAGAAAATTTAAGAGGGAAAATCTTGGAGAAAATTATCCAGGGAAAAGGCCAGAAGAAAACAATATTTTTTACTGCATCTTCTAGGTGACAAAAATCGAAAACAACGAAAATTTTAACAAATTTATAGAAACTCCTCCATCAATGTTCTATACACAATTTATTAAGATTATGAATTTATATAAGTTAAATAACACTGAGCTAGCTAACTGTCCAGTCTAAAGGAGCTGTAGGGATCCCTATCTCATCATGGTACTCGTAGAAGCATGGTTCCTTACAGAGACGCACACTACACTCAACACAGAGGAAGCGAGTCTGCCTTGGGCCGCCCCGAGCCGTGGTGCGTTGCTTCCTCCTGCACTGCACGCAGATCTTTCCGTGTATTGTTGATTTGGTCAAGTGATGGACGACATACGGCCACGGCCCTACACACACACACAAAGTAAACCAACTCATGGAAGTAACTATGACACTGGTGATATTTTATTAAAAACAAAGTCAGCATAAAGCTGTTTTACAACATGATGTAACTTACTGATGTTAATCGGGTTAAATCTAATATCCTTCAGAAGTGGAAAATGTATGCTCTGATTATAATAGAAAACTAGCCCCAAAGCCCGTCAAAAATGACGGGTTTAACTGAGTGTTATGGTAATTTATTTCTCTGCAGTTGCTTAACTAAATAGAATTGTTATAAAATAAAACTCATTGTAATTTATCGTCCCTTGTGCTATAGCAAAAAGATTCTGTTGTCAACTTGATCCAGGCTACATTCTCTGCTAACATTTCTGATAGAAAAGCAAACCTTAATTACGCGTGAATGAATAAATTCCCTGTATCGCATGTCAGTGTCATCATGCATCACAAAATAAATTTGATCCCAAATCTTCACAGGTTCTGACACCTTTCTGTCTTAATACCTGTGATGAAGATTGTTTTAACAGCTGATACAGCTTACATCGGCTGAAATAATGACCCCAGTGAGAATAAAAAAATGTTGAAAATAAATCTTAACAACTTACGCTACGCCAAGTAATATTTAATTGTGGTTTAGGCCACATATATCGCGATCAATTTGAAACTTCTTTAATTCAAACCATGTAATGATTTTAGTTTAAAAAAACTGATAGTTAATATGCCAATTTAAAAGCAATACATACTTTTCTTTCGGTGTTCTGACAATTCATGTCTTAGCAATTGCTTAACTAAATATAATTGTTATAAAATAAAATTCAGTGCAATTCCTCGTGCCTTGCACTGTAGCAAAAGGTTTCAGTTTCCATCCGGGTCCAGGTTACATTTCAACCTAACCACATACTACGATAAACTTGTCACCAGGAGAACAATACTTCTATCTAATGCATATTAATACATGAGCAGTGTCACATTTTAGTGGCAACAATGCAACACTATATAAATTTGATCAAAAATCTTCAAGGTTTTTACACATTTCTTTTTTGTTATCCGTGATTCAAACCGATATTAAACGTCTGAATGGCTGAAACAATTGCTGAAATAATAGTCTCCGTAATATTTCACAGTGGAAGCAAAGGAAATTAAAATAAATCTTATAAACTTACAATATGCCACATAATATTTGTTTCAAGTGTAGTGTAGGATTCACAGATCGGGATCAGTGTGCAACTATTTCCGTTTAAACAAATTAATAATTTCAATAATAAGAAACAGTTTAAATTATTTGAAGAAAAAAACTATTCATCTCCTCTACAATAACGTAAAATGCCAGTTGTAATTCTGAACCTTGCTAAATAAAAATCTAACCAAAACATTCGCTACATTGATACTCGAAACACAAAAGCATTTATCTTACATGTCTATGGACAAAGAATTTATGGAATACTTCTATATTCTATATTTCAAAAGAATATTACGTGAATATAAGCATCTAAGATTGATATGTCGATTTTAACGCAATACGTTATTTTATTTCAGTGTTCTGTCCGTTAATTTATTTGCAGATGTTTGGAAATGATGATATAACGTCCATTACCAAGAATAATGACGCAAAGCGTGACGTCATGCCATGACAGGTAACGCCATACATGACAGCTTGCTTATTATGTTAATAGATGCAGTGTAAGCAACTAAACTTATAAGCTGTGAAAGAAAGGAATATAACCGAGCAGTGTACATTGTTGCAATGCTGAAATGTAATATTTTTAAGCCCTAATTAAGTCATTTTCATACTGGCATCTGCAAATGGCAAATGAGTTTGATTCAGTCTGCTAAATAAAATGATTTTAGTCCCAAAATATCGACTAGTCGGATGTTAGCAAGTAAATGCCTTATATAACCGTGCATGTCAACCATAACAATACTTAATGTGGTAATATGAGTACCAAAATATCATTATTCAGAATACTTATAATGGTGTTGAAAAATTTTAGATCTTTTTTTTCTGTGTGAGAGGTGTTGCACATTTTTCTGTTTTTTTCTGTCTTCTTTACTATTCAATTTCCAAACAGTCAACCCCACATCACAATTTCAAATAATTTTTAGCCCCAATTCTGGCCTACAATAATGTGTCAAAACTAAATGAATGATTTTAAAAATTAACTTAAAAAATTTATTAAGATCGACTACCTGCCATACGTATAAGATGTTTCCTGTCATATTTAAAGCTATATTTCAATTATTATTAACTATGAATCGTATTATTAATTGTTTAAGCTAGAAGGTTAACTAAACTAAATGACACAGATAAAAAGTAAAACAAATTCAATAAATTTAACAAAAAGGATATAATCGTTATTGACAAGAAGCACTGCTACTACTAATGGCAAAATCAGGATTGTGCAGACAGAGAACCAAACAGTCTATATGAAAGAAAGCTAATAATTCTAAAACAACACGTCAATTCTCACAGAAAGTGAGAGCTGGAAAGTATTAAACAATCAAAAAGAATATATCTTGGTTTTATACCTATTACAGCATTGGTGAGAAACGCCCTTATTGTTGTTGATTGTGACAGAACTAATGCCCCAGCATCAGCTTTCTACATACTGGATTTTGCTTTTTTACTTTTAAATTCTTCAACTACATAATCAAAACAAACTCACCGAACACAGGATCTGGGGAACACAGAATAATTAACACAAAAGCCGTCAGTGGTGTAGGATTTACGAAGAACCAGGGAAACGGGTGAGTTATTATGAACATTTTAGTGACAGGATTATCTTGATGAGGTTAGAAACTAAGCCCGCTCCAACTACGTTAGCACAAGTGTCGCAGGAAGAAGATGGATAAACAGAGAAAATATACAATGAAATTGAAGAATTAATCCAATATGTGAAAATGGAGAAATATTTAATACCCAATCATGGTGACTGGAATGTGGTAATGGGAGAAGGAAAAGAGGGGAATACTTATTCTAGGAGATGGCGAGGAATCGGGATTTTAGGGTTTTTGAAAAATATAAACACATTATTTATGAACATTCAAGGTTACAGGTAGATATCAGCTAGACTATATCAAGGACAAACAGAGATTCAGGAATCAATTTCTAGACTGTAAAGTATATCCAGGAAATCGATAGACTCTGACCACAATCTGATAGCTATGAAGTACAGAATGGAATTCAAGAGGATAAACAAGCAACACATACAGAAGAGACTGGAAGTGAACAAACTGAAACAGACTAACATGAGAGAAACATCTGCAAAGATGGTAGACATTGGTCTAAGAAATAACTCTGAAAGGAGTTCTACTGATGATGCATAGAATGAAATACATTGAAGAGAGAAATGATCAAAGCTGGTAAAGAAACATTAAGCTTTAGGAAACAAGTTGCCCAAAAACCTTGGATCACAGAAGAAATATTAGATTGATTAATTGGAGCAGAAGATTAAAAAAAATTGCAGCAGCTCTGGATCAAGCAAGAAAAGAGCAGTACTGACAATTGAGAAATTAAATAAACAGGAAATGCAAGAAGGAAAAAGAATAGTGGCTACAAGTGCAAAAAAAGTAGAAAAAGAAATGGTCATACATAAAGATGATGTGGTCTATAGGAAGATCAGACAAAATTTTAGAGAAATCAAGAAAAGATGCTTAAACATTAAAGCTACTGATGGGAAGCCACTTTTAAGTTCAGAACATAGAGTTACTCAACGGAAGAAATACATAGAGAAACTGTATGAGTGTGACAATTTGAACAACAATATAGTATAAAAAGAAGGCAATGTCGACATTGATAATTTGGAAGAACGTATTTTAGGGATAGAATTTGATACAGCTTTTAAGGAATTCATATCAAAAAGGGCGGAACTTTTGAAATCAGTAACAGACAAAGGAATCTAAAGGTTACTCAAACTGAAATCAAACAATTTGAAAAAGGACATATTCCAATTGATTTTAATAAAAGTATCATCTGCACACTTCTAAAGAAAGCACACGCCAACAAATGTAAGAATTGTTGCACCATAAGCCTAACATCACAGGGTTCAAAATTACTGAGCAGGATAATATACAGAAGATTAGAAAAGATAGAAGAAGGGACAGTAGGTGAAAATTAGTTTGGGTTTAGGAAAAACAACAGTGCAAAAGAAGCAAATACTCGAAGGTCAGATCAAGAAAAATAAAGATACTTTTACAGCGTTTGTTGAGTTACAAAAAGCTTTTAATAATGTTAGGAGGGACAATATGTTCAAAATTCTAAAGAAGTCAGCTCTAAAATGTCGACTTAGAAGAATACTGTATAATGAATCAAGTGGCTCTAATAGAAGAATTATGAGAGACTTGCAGCAGACAAAAAGGGTGTGAAACAAGTTTGTGGTCTATCACCATTAGTATTCAACTGAAAAATTTAAATCTGACAAAGTGTTCAAGGGGGAAAAAATCAGTATGCTACGATTTGCTGGCGACATTCGTCCTGTTAATATTACTGATAGAGGATCTTGAGAAGTTATTGAATAGCGTGAACAAAATACTGATATTTTGGACTAAACATACAGCAAAGAATACAAAAGTGATGAAATGTTACAGAAATGACAATAACAACAGTACAGTAACAAGATGCAATGTGAGAAGTAAGTGAATTATTTTATCTAGGAGGTAAAATTATAACTGATGGCCACAGCAGGAATGATGTTAAAAGCAGAACAGCACTAGCAAAAAGAGCCTCCACGACAAAGAGAAATCATTTAGTACATAGGACATAAAAAGAACATTTTCAAAACTGTGGATCACACCACTTTGTAGTAGAGAAGCATGGACTTTAGGAATACCAGAAAGAAGGAAAATTACAGCATTTGAAATGTGGTGCTATAGAAAGATGCTGACAATTAAGTGGAAAGATAGGGTATGAATTGAACATGTTTTGGAAATGATGGGTGAAGAAAGAAGTTTGTCGAAGAGCCTTACAGAAACAAAACACAGGATTGTGGGTCACATTTTAAGACATGTAGATTTGATTAATTTGTTAGTGGAGGGAATAGTCAAAAGTAAGAACTGTAGAGGAAGACAGAGATTACTACAATAAATGAAGCAAATAATTGATTGAGCAGCTGGTAAGAAACTGTTACCAGGACACAGTAAATTATTATTATTTAGTTACTGTTAAACTAAAAAGCTATCAGCCCATGCCAATGGAGGCGTAGATAAAGCAAGTTGTTAGAAAAAGGCTAATTACCGGTGCTATCTGCCAACCTTTATATATGGCACAAAATGGTGCTATTTTTATACAGTGACCTGAATTCATGATCATGAGTCACTTACTCATTGAATTTTTCAATCCATTTGTAAGATTCTTGAATATGCAAATTCGGAGATTAAATTGTCCGTACCTGTAACTTCCATGCCATGCCTGGTTTCATCTCATAAACCGTTGTAAAATAAAAGGCAAGTGAACCAAGTTATAAACAGCTAATTTCAGAATGAAATAAAATCTTATATATATATATATATTCTCCCTAATAGCAGCAGTTTCTCTGAACTCAGAACGTGGGAACTTGCCTACCAGTACAAACTTGGCACAAGGCAACCACCTGGTTTCAACTTGAGATAATACCCGGTCATTACTATCATCTATATATTAATATGCTAGGCGAAAACTTATGTTACATTTTTTAAGAATATTGCACGCACGGAGAAGTGTGAGATTTGGCATAGTTAAAGATTATATGGGGAAGAAGTGAAGGAAGCTAAAATCTATATACAATATGCATTACAAGTACATTAAATTAAGTAAAATAAAACGCTCGCTGTCCTACGTAATTCGCTCAGATGGCTGGTAGATGGCACAGCCTACGGCCTTACTTCGTCTTCTTTGGTGAAACAAAACATTCGAAATTAATCTCTGAACTTATATAGAAGCAAGAAGCAACATTTCGAGGGCTGGTAGATAGCGCAGCAAGCGGCCAGAACATTGGTCGAACGGAGGAACTTAAAGAAATACAGAAAGCTAAAATTATATATAATATATTTTACAAACCTTGGAATCGATATAAGGAGTCAGAGATAATCGATTGCTTTAGTTGTAAACAAATGCGCAGTTTGTTTCTGGTTTGCGACATGGGCTGGGCAGAACGAATTTCCCGTAAACTTTTTGCTCTTGGTCCAGGCCGAATTTCAACCTAACCATGATCACTATGACAAAACGAACCTAATTAGGTTGATATGATCCCTGTACCGATAATTTTTGTGTCATTTTTACAGTGCTGCTAACATTTCGCGGTTGCAGAGCATCCCATATTTCGGCATTTTTAATTTAATTCGTGGCGACTTTTCCGGAAAAGGAGAGTGCTAAACGTGAAGAGGACACTATATGGAAACAGTTAATCCAAATTTCAAAAGGTCAGTAACAGTTTTTCACTGGTGGAGAATGTCCCACCCCACCCAAAAATATAATAAGCATAGTTAATACATGTTACAAATAGATTATTAAAATAAAAAATTAATTTGTGAACGTGTGTGTGTGCGTGAAATAGGATCGGAGCCAACGTTCTTTACGTGAATTCCCCACATTGAGACACTCTGTGGTCTTTGGTAAAACGAAAGACTCGGATAAAGTAGTGATTATTGTTTGAAGTTATGAAAGGAATACTTAGAAAAGGAATGTAGCCAGATACTATATGGTCATTTGATTATTTAAAATGTTAAACTTTTGTTAAGTGTCTTTTGATTTTTTTAATTTCATTAGAGATATATATATATATATATATATACAGGAAATAAGGAATACTTATTTGCGTGAAATTCAAAATGATAACAGACTAAATTTAAATAGCGAACACACAAAATGACGAAATTATTTTGATTGATACATTTAAATGCTCATGTTTCATAAAGCTAAAGCAGTTTTCCGGCCTAAATGAACCATCGATAAATACATTTCATCATTTGCTATGGTTAGATTAGAAGCTAAAATTTAGCATACAGTCACGCGTGGAGTGTATCGTTTTAATTTTATAGGTAATGCCGAGAATTACTAGATTATTACTCTTTCATGAAAGAAACTAAACAACTTAATGAATTACGGTCGAATTTCGATTGCTGGGCGATAACTAGTTATTATTATTACACATGTTTAACCTTTTTTAATCCCTCTCTTTCCCACTACCTATATTGAACCACCACTAACCTAAGGTGACGTTTACTTCATAAAAATTATTATTTTTTTTAATTTGTGTAATATTTTATATAATTATTAATATTATTATTTTTCTTTACTTTTCAAATTTAGTTTTAATTATATTTTGCTCTTCCCACAGACCAGAGATTAGTTTGGATATTTATCTATGCTTGGGTATTAGCTCTCAATCACTTCCCCTCTACTTTTATGATATTTGAATTAACCCCCACCATTTTCCAGGCCGGCAGTCTTTCTGTGAGGCAGTCTCCAGCTGCGCCCACCTCTCATAATGTTCTCCCGTTGACGAAGGGTTTATCCCAGAATTACTTTATTATTTGTGTTTGTCTTTTCTGTGTGTTCGCGCCTCACATCCATCACCTAAAGGTAAGTGATGGCTCATTTCCCTATCCTAATTTGATTCCTTTCCGCTACTTAGCGTCTTGATTTCATTGTTATATATATATTTATATATATATATATTGTTAGGAAACAAAGGCGCTAAAAGCGGATATATTGAACATTGGATAGGATAAAAAACCACCGCTTACCAAAGAAGGGGATTCCAGCGGCGTTGGTACACGAAAAAAACACGAACACACAAAGAATAAAATTTTCGAGCATGGCTCTTCCTCAGTAGAAGTGAGATGGCTGCAAGCAAGCGCTGTTGGCTGCCAGCAGCACTTGCGTGCAGCCATCTCACTTCTACTGAGGAAGAGCCATGCTCGAAAATTTTATTCTTTGTGTGTTCGTGTTTTTTTCGTGTACCAACGCCGCTGGAATCCCCTTCTTTGGTAAGCGGTGGTTTTTTATCCTATCCAATGTTCAATATATATATATGTGTGTGTGTGTGTGTGTGTGTGTGTTTCCCTATATTTCACTTTTCAGCCACCACTACCTAGCACAGATTACTGGTGTTTATAACTGGAAGTAGCATGATGGAGTTTTCTATCGTGCACAACATTGGTTGAATGCCAATAGCTGTAGGGGTGTGGGAGATATGATGGTTAAATGTGGTCGATGCAGGACATTTTCATATTTTGACCAAAGACTTGTCTCTCTATATACTTCTCTTTCCTGCAACAATTACATAGGAAAGACCATTGGTGTTGGTGTGTGGTAGTAGCATGGAATCTCCCATTGTTCACTATGGTGGTTGGATGTCAGTAGCTAAGGAGGTGTGGGAGATATGGCGTTTTAAAGTGGTCGAACTGTGGCGCCTTCATATTTCGACCAAAGACTTGTCTCTCCATATACTTCTCTTTCCTACAACAATTACATAGGAAAGACCATTGGTGTTGGTGTGTGGTAGTAGCATGGAATCTCCCATTGTGCACTATGGTGGTTAGATGTCAGTAGCTAAGGAGGTGTGGGAGATATGGCGGTTTAAAGTGGTCGAACTGTGGCACCTTCATATTTCTACCAAAGACGTGTGTCCCTATGTATCACTTTCCAACCAAAACTATCTAATACAGATCACTGGTTTTTCTGTGTGGTAGTTTCATAGAGTTACCCATCGTGCACAACACTGGCCGAATTTCGGTAGCTGTGGGGGTGTGGGAGATATGGTGTTTATTTTCGTATTTCGACCAAAGGGTTGTGTATCCATATATTTAACTTTGCTGCCTCAACTGCATAGCGCAGACTCTGGTGATTTTATGTGGTAGTGGCCTCCAGTCTACCATCGTGCCCTATGGTGGTTAGACGTCGATAGCTATAGGGGTGTGGTAGATATGATGGTTGAAAATTGTCGAAGGAGGACAATTTCATATTTCGACCAAAGACATGTGTGTCCCTATATTTCACTTGCAGCCATAAATACCCTGCCCAGATCACTGATGTCTGTGTGTGGTATTAGCCTCGAGTCTCCTATCGTGCACTATGGTGGTTACATGTCAATAGCTGTCATTCAAAATTCTTTACAATCACGAACGAAGTCGTGGGCACCAGCTACTTCCTACATAAAGCTACTAACAGGTCCTAAAAATTTGTTCACTTGATTTAATATTTTACATAGGTTTATTACTAACCTAGGTGCTTCACACGCAATTTATTAATAATATAATAAACTATCTGGTCTCCCTGGTGTTGTAGGTGGACAAGGGTGGGGGGGGGGGGGGGGGGGGGAGGATATGAAGTTTTACCCTTTTTGGTCAATTTGTGATAAACATTCACCGTAACCTAATTAAAAAATTCCCCCACCCATTGCAGCCTACTTAACACAATTGCGTACACGGTTGCCACGGTTGGGGGCAATGATAGATTACTTCCTTACTATGTGATTGTGACATTATTTACATTTAGACCTAGGTAAAAGATGTGTTTGCCTCTAATGATCGAGGATGTCCTGTTACATTTATTTCAAAGCTTGCAGTTATATTATTTTATTTTTTACTTTTCTCTCAGGAGCATAAGTCCTGTTTACTCAGCATCTCTTGAACAGGTTACATATATCACTCAGCGTCTCTTGAACATGTTACATATAACTGACCAGGGAAAAGAATGCTGTGTCCATCAAGGAGACCATAAGACATGTTAAGAACAGATTTGGATCTCCTGCATATATATTGAAGGAAATATTCACGTGATATTTCTGTGCTAAGTCGTTTTTGAGATATTCACAAGCAAAAGATCCTAATGGCTTTTAAAACAAGAAGTATTTCTGTGTGCTTCCATACGATTAGTGTGGTCTAGGCAGTAAAGTATCCACTCCGTAATTTGAAAACCCAGTTTCAAAACTCTTAACTACAATTTTTGTTTCCCTTCAGATATCATTGATCATGTTCTTTTTATTTCATTTCAAATTCATTTTATTGCATGGAATAATATTTAAACCAAATGACATAACAAAAAACAAAACTTCATTATTTCAGATTTTTTTTTTCCTTCATGGGTGTACCACCTTATTGTGTTTTTCATTTAATCATTCATCGGAAAAGTCTGAATTGTTACAGTATTTATTTGTCTGTTTGCTGTTAGTAAACTTATTGTTTTGATGTATTAAATAAATAGGTATGATTATTTACTTTACTTCAACTTCATCATTTCTGTACTTGAATACTGTCAGATAATAGTCCAAATAAAATACATAACATGCAAAAGTGCATTATTTTTCCCCCCCTTTTTTCAACAGCCGATTTGTTTAATTCCGTGTAATAGTAGCGTCTAATAATTGAAAATAAAATAATGTCTTTGATATAAAAAGAAATGACAAAATGGTTCTCAATGAGGAAATGAAAGTAGAAATGCTGTAAAATCCTTTTGCCACATTCAAATTTACTAACAGATTTGCCACCTGATCAAATATCTTCAATGGCTGCGAGTGAGGCATTTTACAAAGTCATTGTTGGTATATTGGCCACTGTGTTTGTTGTATCTATTATAAGTAATGATATTTGATTTTAATACTATTTCGTATGATAAAAGTATGTAAATGAAGTTTAAATAAAATTTTAAAAAATCACGCTAAGCAATTTCTGAAGTGACAAAATGATAGTACGGGGCTACCTTAATGCTCAGACCATAAGGCCACTTGAAAATATGTGTCAATAATCTCATTTTTAAAAACTGTTGGGTTATATTGCATGTGAATATCTCAAAAATTAGCACATATTTCAAGAAACAACTGAACCACATACATATTAGGTGAATACCCTTAACATGTATGAGGGAGATCAAAATTCATTCTTAACGAGTCTAATGGTCTCTTGCAAGTTTATGCCAACCAAATTAAATGACTGACCTTGAAGCTTATTGAGAGTCAAACTAAGAATCACAAGATTTTAAAATCAATAGCAAATCAAGTCATACTGGGTACCATGAGGATACTGTGAAATAAATCCTTTATTTTCCTGGATGGACGGAGAAGGTGTGAAAGAGGAGGGTATAGGATTTATTACACAGTATGGTTAGGACCTGGAAATACTGGTATTTACTCAATCCCTTGCAACTGTGGGCAGCAGTACTTTGGTCAGACACACTGTGCTCCATTTTTCATCACTGTACGAAGCATGCAAGGTGCTGTGCCTAGGACAAGTGTGCGGCACAGAGAAGAGATAAGAGGTGACACAAATATTAGGCTACACAAATGGATACTGGGATAGCGTTATTAAGAAGGCTATGGAAATTGGCCTCCCAGAGGAAATTGAATACATAGACATTATGTATCAGCTTAGCACAACTTGGAATCCTGTTATTAGTCAATTAAAAGTGATGAGACTGAACTGTTGAGATATTGTGAGCATTTACACCAAACAACGGACCACGTCCACCACGTGTATGCGTGTCACGCTTCCTGCACATAGGTGCGCATCTCTCCACCATACAGCTGGCCCCACCAACTCAGAAATACTCGGTGCAGATGACTGTGAATGTTGACAGGCTAAGCTATATAAGTCAAATGTTCAAGGAACCCGACACTTCACCAGAAGATGGAAGCTGGAGAGCGATTTCGAAACATCGCATCAAATTGGAACACTCCCCCAGGGGAAAAAATGAGAATTTTTCATTAAATTGTATTTTTGTTTGTGAAATGTTTAGTTTATAATAGTGATTAAGGATGATCCTAGCATTGTGGAAAACAGTCTAAAAATGCAATCAGAATGGCCACGTCTGGGGTTTGAACCAAGTCCCATTTGACCTCACCAATTCAGAGTAGTGACACATTAACTGGCTACACTGGCAAGTCATTATAAGATATTTAAAACCTCAAAATATAATTTAAATAATTTTAATATTCTTGCCTACCAAACAATAAAATTTTCTTCTGGCATCTTTTCTGCTGTTTTTGAAGGGCTATACAAAATTCAGTTTCAGAAAATAGTCTGGTTTCTAATTTAAAATCAAAGTTGTTGTACTCTGTTTCAAGTATTGTCCATAACTATAGTTCTTACTTGCACTAGTCAAGATTAATAAGATTTACAGCTAAGTGGATTCCGTTTCAAATATATTAACACTCTTAAGTTGCAAAACTGAAATTTAAATGAAAGATATACTAAAAATCTCTTAAATATGAGACAAATAAAGACAACAGATGAGAACCAATTCCATAGTGACAGTTAATAGAGAAGAAATTTACTTACAGAGCAGAAAGGTTGTTTGGGTGCAGCTCTCTAATGTATTCAACTTTATTTCAGAAAATGATTAACACTGACCCAAAAATTAAAATCACTGCAGTAGAAGATGTCAGATATTAATTACTATCCTATAAACAATCAAGAGTGCCGAAATAAGAATTAGACAAGCATTATCATCATCTTTACGTATGCCACGTCTTCAGAATCCTCATTAGTAATGGTAAAACAAGTTTTTGCCCTGAAAAATTGAATTACATAAAGATGATATATCCTTAGAACTTTGAAATTCAGCTCTATCAGTCAAATGACTGAACCATCAGCTCAGATCACTTGTTCTTGAAATATTCCCTCACACCAGCTTCACTTTTCAACATCAAAACAATTAAGAGCAATGCACCAAGTACCGTTGGCCTCTCATTCAGGAAGACGCCTGTTCGAATCCCCATCCAGGCATCCAGATTTGGGTTTTCCAAGGTTTCCCCAAATCACTTCAGGCAAATGCCAGGATGCTTCCTCCAAAAGGCCGTGACCGAATTCCTTCTCAATCTTTGTCTCAGTCCCACATTCCGTCACTAATGACCTCGACGAGGTGTAAAGCCATAAGGAAAAAAAAGAGAGCAATGCACTCATTTTTGTGGTAAAGTAAAGTCTTTTCTTATAAAATTTCTGCATTTAAAATGTAGAAACACAAGACCTCCCTTAGGGCTGCAGATTTCCTAAGTTCTACTGTCAATTATTTTCATTTACTGATGACCTAATGATTAGTATTTAAAGTGTAAATACTCCAACTGAGTTCTACTAGATTTTATTATAGTATATGAAAATGCTAACTCACCTCCTAACTGAGAAGAATGAAGCTTTGTAGAATATTCTTCTGAAGTTCTTGATACCTTAATTCACAATAGTTTCAGCTTCATCATATAACATCACAATTCAAAAAGGATGAAAGGGTGACACAATGTGTGAGTCTACAAAATCGTCGGGAACAATATTAAACTACGAATTAAACACCACGTTAAACAACTTCAGTTTTGTAACGTTCCAAAACAGAATGAAAGCAATCTTTAATGTTAAAAGTGTTAAAATAATCTAAATGAATGGTCACTGTAACAATACCACCTGCTTAAATTGATATACAGTTCTTTGAAAAACAAGCGTTTTTTCACAACTGTATTAACACAAACAGCATTAATATTGTCCAGGACTTTCATTCTAGATTTTCTTCTTAGCTACACACTAAAAGGATAAAAGAAGAAAGGAGAATATCGAAATAATAAACTGGCCATCAAAGAAAATGTTGTGTATTGATGATAAACTGAAGATCCACTTAATAAGAGTTTTTTTAATCCATAATAGACAAAGTAATTTTAAAACTGTAATCAAGCTAAGAATTTTGATACTAATAAAATAAAATAACACTACACTAATAATCCTACAATATGCCTGATTTTTTTTCTCAAAATATATTACATTCTTCATTATTGTAATATGTTCCTTCAAATTTGTAATTATATCTACTATCAGTGTGATCTTCATTTTTTATTTCAACCATTTATAAAATAATCCAAGATTCACTAGATATTTCCTTTAGCTTGTCCAAGAAGCATGATAACCACCACTGCTGTGGTCATTTTATGATATAAATATGAGCGCAAATCAGAAAGTCTTTGCCCCCATTTTTATTAGCATAAATAAACACACAGATAATTACAAATATACATACTATTCTAAATACCTTACCCTATTTTTCCACAAAGTCCCCACACCGGTTCAGACATCTGTCTCTTTGCAGCACTAAATTGGAGATGCCACTGTCGTATAATTTGACCAGCTGACTCTGGAACCACCATCAGACTGCTGTCTTGACTTCTTTATTGCATATGAATCACTGTCACAATTCTCAAAACGAGACACTGTTCCCCATTCGTGGGCTGCATTTCTCTGTAGATTTTGATTGGCGTTATTCCGTTGCTCCATAGGAAACGAATCACACTTTGTTGCTTGTACGCCACTTTTAATAACTGACAACAGCACCATGCACAGAGCTACCGGCAGATAAGGCTTGGCCATTCCAAGAAAGGTCCACACTTGGCAATGGATATGTTGACTCACATTTACAACCATAGTTTGGTAAGAGGGACTTTCTGATTCGCCCTCGTATTCTTGAAATCATTGTAGGGCTGTTATTAATCATTTTTAAATAAATTTACATGATGAGTTAACAGGTGTTACCATCTGATGTATAACCAATAATATAGGCAATAGAAATAAAAAATAAGAGTTGAAAGACCATTCAAATTTTTCAATGTATCTTGAAATCATGTGATAAGTACATAACACTGCCTACTGTCTTCAGGAATATTCTGCAGATCAGCATAGTTTATGTTTCAAAGCGTATCAAAAACAGAAATCAAATGGATTTAAATCAGGTGACCATATCTTGCCAATTAAAAAATATATCATATATGAACAAAGGCTCTTAAGGCTTTTCATTGAAACGTAACATTCAAAGGTTTGCTACCAGATAATGTTGAGAAAAGACTAGCTTACAACAGTGTGTGATCTCAAATATAGTGTGGCGAAGTACATGACAGGAATGTTTAACCTCTTTATTCGACATTGTCCCCAACATGTAAGGAACTTGACTATATTTGCTAACATGCTCTAACGATAGGACACTGCCATTTTTGATGTCATCTCTTTCTCACCAGGCTAGGTAGACCCTCTACAGCTGTTATGTTGTCTCTTCACATCTAAAACCATAAATCTTCTTATTTCCAAATATTTCATCTATGGTGGGATATTTTATGAACAGGCGATGGTGATACAATAGGGTCACCGTTGGTGGACAATCTGTTCATGGAGTATTTCTAGGAGAAAACAACAGAAGGTCCTATTCTCAAGTCAATGGATTTCAACAATTACATAGAAACATTTGTTTTATGGCCAAATGGTAACTTTTGTCTTTTGAATTCGTGAAGCATCTCAACTTAATTCATATTAACATTCATTTCACAATGGAACTAGAGCAGAAAGGCAGCTACCAGATGGTACCCTTTCATACAGTGTAAATACATATATTAAAAAAAAAAAAACCACACACACACAGAGAGAGAGAGAGAGAGAGAGAGAGAGAGAGAGAGAGAGAGACTGCTACATGTAAGTCAGCAGTTTCCACCAGCCTGCACAGAGGAATACTGTGTTGAATACATTGGTAAACAGAGGAAGAGAAATTTTCCCTGCTGAACACTTGTGGGGAGAACTTGAACATCTTTAACTTGCCTTCAAGAAAAATTGATATTCTAATAAACTGATAGAGCACGTACTGTAGGAAAAGGCATCGCAATGTCTAGAAGATACAGAAGATCAAAAGCAAACAGCCAATTCCTCAAAAATAGGCAAGAAACTGGAATTAAAGAGACCACATTCCATCCACACATGAAAATTCGGAACTGGTTTCACCTGGTGATGGACGATTTAGGTTTTAAAGACACCCGGAGTTAACAGTGTACCATATAAATGTGTCAATATTCATGTGATAAACTTCGGAGTGTTCACACCCGCCGAACCACATAACTCGTTCCCTACAACTTGAATAAGATGCTTTAGTGTTAGTCATATATGTTTTTCATTCATTGCAGCCTTCAACTGTGGTTAGTGATGAGTCATTTTCCCTTTTGTTATCATTTATATTGCCTAAAGCCATTTCCTAATTTCCTTAGTCTCATCAATATTTATATTGGTTAGACAATCTGTACAATCAAGGCAAGTGTAGCATTCAGCCGGTTCTACCATCACCAAACAAGTTACCATTGCCACAAAATCAATTTCAGGAATAAGAAAGTGTTGGCCAAGTACTTATTCCTCTGGGAATCAGTCATCCATCAAGGAAACCATAGAAGTATATGTCTGAATAAGCAAGATTAATGGACACACGGTATTGTGGGTCAGCAGTGCCGGGAAGCAGGTACCGTCAATCCTTAAGACAGCAAAGTTGCATACAAAGGAATAAGGTGCCACCAGAAAATCAATCCCAACAATCATTACCAGAGAACACAGTTTGAAGTGGACCTATAGACATGCTTCATGCCACAGAGGTGCTCACATCGGAAGCAATAGTGAACCACATTCACTGCAGCCCTTGTAGTGCACACAATAGTATCCAACCAGTGACTCATAAGCAGTGTACATGGATTCCTATAGAGCCTTATTCAATCCCTAGAAATTACAACCCGCATAGGGCTCCTAGAACTGATACCAAAGACACTTCCATAGATAGTTTCCATTAATGCATCATATTTAAACGTAGTGAATTCGGGTGTCATTCGAGGGATTTGTCAAAAGTTTATTGAAAGATATTTCTAAACGGCAAGTTCAATAACACATTGGAATGGAACATACACTCCATCTGTACAGATAGAGATAACCTCCTTGATGATACAAAATATACAATTTGAGGTGTGGAGCTTATGAAAAAATAGTTAAACCTTCCAATTAATTTTCATGCTGAGGGTATAATATTCACTCTGATTAGGAAGATGGCTATGCTGCAGTAGTATTATTAATCAACTGATACTGAACTAGGACAAAAATGGTGTCATTAACACAGATCAGATAAGCACATTACATTATGCAGTGATTTTGAAAACAAACAAAAAAATTAATTCAGTGATTATAAATTTAATGTATGTTATGTTTTTGCCAATTTTTAGTATGGCAGTATTACTCAATATGTAATCAAAAGAAAACTATTTCTGTCAAAAGACGAGGTATCAGCAAAGTCGCATTTTTATATACTGCGCAATATGCAATCATGGTATTTGAACAAGTATCACTTCCAAGTAATGTTTGTCTGCCAGGAAAACTGTGGCCAGAAGACAGCTGACAAAATAGGGCAGAGATATAAAAGTTTCTTCATCATGTAATGTTTCTGGAAAACATAAATACTTGTCTGAAATATTGCCTTACGTAGGAAAAGGGAAGTTTCTCCTACTGATCAACTCCTGGCAAATAAAAACAAAACCTGATAAGTACTACAAAATTATTTTGGAATAGGGAAATGCCTGCTCACATTACAAATATAATCCCACAAAAGTGTATACACGAATGATGTAACCCTGTGACATATACTTTTACAGGCAGGTGAAAATTTAAACAACATAGAAAACTGCGGTTATTTGATTGAACATTAATGAGAAATCAATTCTATTGAAGGTTACATTAAAACACAATCAACAGTAAATCAACAGTCTTCCCCACTCTTTGAAAAAATGGCTTGCTACCAGATTTTCAAGTGACAGATATTTTTGAATGCCAACAAAGTCGTTATCGACTGATTGTCTGAAAACAACTTGTACGTGTAAACAAACTTCTTTTATTTGTAGTGATAACAGTCAAAATATCTGTTGTTCTATCAATATTTCAATGATAACTATCATCCTGGTACTCATAAATAATAATATATAAATAAGTCAGTTTTGATTACCAATACAATTTTGAAATGAAGCCTTCGCGGGTTCAGAGCTAGCCGAAAGCTTGTTGTTTTTCTTCGGCGGAGAACTTGCAAAGACTTCATACCATTGATACGCTGTGAAAATCTTCATTTTCACAATATAATTTTGGTAAACAAATTATTACCAATACATACGAAAAGCCACCAAGAAAACATTTGCCATTAAAAATTCGTTATAAAAATAGAATTGTGATTTAATAACATGCAAAACAAAAAAGATGAAAACATCATTTCAAATTTTCTCCTCTGTGGATCGTCCAGTACGATAGACCTAGCAACCGGGTAGTGGATGGTGCTTCAAAACTAAGCATAAATTCAACAATACCAATAAAAACGTAGTTTAGTTCAAATTAAAAGATATTAAAATGTTAATGAAAAATATGACAAAAAATAGTGACTGCAGGTTATTTAACTCCAATCAGCTTAACCATGCCATTCAGACAACTTCACACGCCCAATAAATTATAAATTATGAAGTACTATTGAAACTGACCTTGCATCCCCCTCACCCCAGATCTGATTGAGCCTGCTCCCTAAAGATAGCCAGACCAATTCCTCTTCTTGCAAATGGAACCAAAATAATGGCTTAAGAGAGGAAACATCTTAAGATACAAAGTAACATATCATGAGCTCTCTTTAGCATATATATGATTTTCTTAGGGATCCAATAGATTTTATTATCTGTCAATAGCCTTTTCTTTTTATCTAATTCTAGAAATAAAATACTAAGTCCACACATACGAAGTCGTGGATAACAGCTAGTATTTTTATAAAATTTACGCCTGTTAGGACTTCACAGAAATTATCAAACTACCGTGCAACTGAGAAAAGGTGAAAGTACAAGCAGAACTGGGTCCATTTATGATGTCACATGAACGACTGTAAATGACATCAAACAAGATGCAGTAATCTTCACAGTATTTCAGTAAAAAAAAAAAAAAAATGCTGTCTACCAGCTGCCAATGGAAATGTTAAAGTTTTTCTTTAAAAAAAAAATTAAAAAACCACCACCACTATTGGAACAAAACAGTAATGTATCAGAGATTCTACAGCGTTATGCGATTTTCCCCCCCCCTTGCTAGCAACTTTTAGTGCAAGAACTGACCAAGTGGACAAAATATTGGCAGCTCTGAAATATTAGATGATACTAGAACAGTGCAAAATGTGATAACTGAGAACAGTCCTACAAGTGAAGCAGGGTAGGATGTTGCTTCCAAGAAAACTTCCAAAATAATTAGTCATGATGAAACAGAAACAGCATTGTCAAAGGTTATTGATTGGTTTGGGGTGAAAAGAGGGGTTCGTGAAGTTTTATGCCAAAGAATGACAAGTCTATTTCCAAAAATAACTGTGCCACAGTAAGCCCCAATTGTAACAAAAAAAACCGTTCTGTGCAAAATAAAGGAATGTAACATCCTAATATATAATTTTATTAATAAAATAACAGATTTTTCTGTCAATTTATAAATTCATACATGGGTTGGCTGGTTATTCTATTACCAGTCTTTTCTTAATTCCATCATGGATGCAGTTCCAAACCTAGTTGGGCATTCAAGTTCTTACTATAAGTGTTTAAGTAATCGGGCGCTAATTTGAGCATTTAATCAAATACAAATAATTCTGTTTGAAAAATATTACCACCAGCCTCAATTTTACCTTTTAAACCTAACACTGTAGTATTAGATACCCTACTCTCACAAAGGTGTAGTTCATTTTCTGCTGCCAAAAATAATTTAAACCTGTTACATGCGTTTCTGTACTAAACTGCCATTACCTGTAGTAAGTGAAGATACTTCTGCCTTTTCTTATTCTAATTGATAATCAGCACCTTCTGTTTTCCTTTGTTACAAGATTAATCACTGTAAGCTAAGACAAAATAACTCCACACAAAAAATAAGTCAGTATATCAACACAATTAAATTCTTTCTTATACTTTTCTTCATCTGCTAGTGAAACTACTAAAGAGATTTCAAACAGTAACATATGGTGAAGTGCCTTGAATCTAATAAATACAAGCATTACACAAATACTGTGGAACAAGTAAACACCTTATATTTATCGTACATAACTTTGTATGTATCACAATTGTTTATACTGTAGTTACACTGATTTACGTCTAAATCAAAGAACAGAATAATTTCACACAGCATATGAAAACAGTCCGGTTTATTAGTCACCATAAGACAAAGCTTCCTGTAAATACAATGACTTTTTTTCTTAGGAGTTTAATTACAAATAAAAAGCCAATTAAGATAAATTGACAGTGAAAATTTGGGTTTGGCCTTTCTTTCCGGAAAATAAAACATTTTTTTTCTTTTTTTGGGTATGGTAGATAAACAGTTTACAGAACTTTCCATCCAACATATTCATAATCCTCCATGCAACTAATGTCACACCATAATTTCATAGTCAGTTATGATTTGTAAAAATTTACAGTGATTATTGTGCAAGCACCAGACACATAGAACTCTTTTACCATGTCCTTTCCAGATGGTTCATCACAAGCGTCTCCATGATAATTGTTTAGATTGTAGAATATATTTAAGAGCAATATATGATATATTGAAGTTATTTGCTGATACTATTCTAGCCATATAAAAATTCTGTCCCGTCATCATTACTTTGCCTACTAAAAAGTTTCTCTCAGTAAAAATGTCTTGCTTATAACAGATCCACGACAATTGATCCACTTCATCAATTTTACTACGTAAATGATCTATCACAATAAAACCGTGTATTTAAATAAATAATAACTTGCACAGTTAAAAATCTCACAGTAAGGAATTGAAAAGCATGTACGCATTCCACTAATATAAATAAATTACAACTCTCCTGCTGCAAGAAATGGTTTCTGCAGAAATCCACATAAAAATTAACTTCAGTAAATTATTTAAACTCTTCATTGATGCATTTACAGTTGATTTGGGAACAAAACAAAAAGTAAATCTAGATTTATCAGGGCAAATTTTGGTAACCTTTTCATGGAAATGGGTTTGGTACTACAGTTAAACATTTGACAACAATTTGCAACTTACTAATACTAAACGTGTACCAGCATTCTTATTTCTACTTCAAATACTGTCAGAAACTTTCGATTGGGAACTTATTTTTTCATTTTGCAACAACGGATTTTTCTGCACACTAACAGCTAACAAAGTTTTAGTTCAAAGCATGTCTAGAACATCCCATTTTGTTTCCTGCTAAACAAAGATCTCCTGACTTTTTATCTAAAAAAAGTTAAAACACTGCAGCTGAATACACTTCACTGGAATAAACAATACACCATATTACAGAAACTTAAACAGAAATTTATTAAGAATGGGACAAAGAGAAGGGGGAAGAGTAACGGGGCATGGACCAGTAGTTGGCGATGAAAGTGTTCTGTAATGATGATGAAGGAGTAATTTCTCTCTCACTTTAGTAATATTAGAAGAATGGCTCATTAAAAACCTATTTGAGCAGGAAAGGCATGTCTGTAGAAAAAAGACATGTTTGAGCAAGTGCACTGTTATATATATTTAAAAAAAACTAATGAAGGATAGGGAAATATTCCAACACTTAACACAGATGAAGGTGGCTGCGAATGATGAACATCCAGACACCAGGCAGCGCATGACGTGTACACGCCGAAGCCTATTTGGTGAATGAGAAGCCTTTGGCGTGTACACATCATGCCCAGCCTGGTGTCTCCCTCCTGGCAAGAATAAGGCTAGCTGCCAAAATATTGCATTTCTTGGGTTCGTCTCTTTTATGTTCTTCATTCCCAGCCACCTTCACCTGTGTAAGTGTTGGTTTGTATTTCCCTATCCTTCCTTAGATATATATATATTGACAATGGCCAAGGATATATTAAAGTATATCATTAGAATTTAATGCTCTGCCTCAAAATATTGTCAACTGATGATAATATCCAGATATTTGAAATCAGATTCAACAATTATAATGACGAAAAGCCCAACTACAATTGGAACTAATAACTTGTTAGTATATGGCTAGCATTAATATCTTCATTGAACTTATATAAAAAAAAAAAATAGATAATGTTGAAACAGAAAGGTATCAATTATTTTCTTCATTGAAAAGTTATCATACGCTCGTCGCGAACTAAAGGTTTAAATTTTACTTCATTAATGTAGAAGAAGTAGCAGATGAGATGGGATACGTTATGTAATCTAATGAGTGAGTTTGATGATCTAAATCAGACACCATTTAATTGAAAAAACAAAATTACACACACACAATGCAATCACGAAACAGTTAAACGAAGAGAGTTTTTCAGAAGCAAGATTCGCCTACATATAATTTCTTCCAAGTAGCGTCACATTAATGTCACTGTAAATATAATCGATAAGTGGGCAAATTTTACAACCCAAGAACACATCACTTTGACTGTCTCCACATGGGTTTTAAATGTATTTAATTCACTAAATTAAATAATATCAAATTTAAGATTCATCCTTTTAATTAATATTTCATTAGAGAGTAATAATAATTTAGATCTTCTGGCAGCAGTTCTTACACAATATGATCCAAGTCTAGTGTTAAGAACAACTTTATCAACAGATACCCCAAATTATAAGGGAGCTGAAGTAAATCAACCCCATGAAGACCACATTAAATCAAAATACTTAACTGGAGCCATTTTTATCATGAAAATCTCAAACTTCTTATTTTTTTTGTATTTATTTTCAATTTAAAATCGAAAAGATTCAAAATCCATTCCCTCATTTACCAATGACACCCATATTTAACGCATGAAGAACACAGGCACATGACGATTCAGGAGTAAGTGTCTTGCCCAGTTGCAAACTACACTCTATCATGTACAATGGAAGTAGCTGTTCCCGTTGGGCAGACAAGGAAAGAACATTTTCAGCACTATCATGATGTCACAGTTCTCAAATATTTAATTGTTAATAAAAGCACAGTGACAGAAATAACCTTTTAAAATAAGACGTCAGGCAACCCTGCAGTATCTTTGCAATATAATTTAAAACTATAGTGCACAAAGTGTGAGGTTATTTCTACTGAAATACATTGAAAAATGATCCAGAAACAAGATCATGTCTTTCAAAGCAAATCATTGAACATAGCAATTTCTTGCACATATGAAGTACCGTTGAGTGATGCCAAAAACAAAACCTAAAAGAAAATTTCAGACTCACATGGTCTGGCAATAATCACGTAACAAAAAAATAATAGTATAAATCTATGAATACGTAAGTGTAGAAGCAGCAATGTGGTTTCTCTCTTATAAAACTTCTGAAAAGTAAAAATTAACAGTGAATAAGCCAAATTGTATAAATTTCTGCAAACTGAATGTATCCAATGATTTCATATTAATTTATTTTACTTACAAATGCAGGAAAGAGAGAGCTGGTAAGAAAATAATTAAAAACAAAAAATTACTTCAACAGCCCTGATGAAAATCATAACTGTTTACAAAAATCACTACTGCCACAGAATTTTTTGTAATCCTTAACTTCATGACGAATAATACGAAAACCTTTAAGTTCGGCATATTTTTTCATTCCCTCAAAAAAGAGATCTCCTAATGGGATAAAACACTTCAAATTTTTTTACTAAGTCATAATCATCATGAAAATTATCACTATCGGTTGTAGTTTAAATCACCATTGACTTAATGATGACAGCAATATGGAATCACTGAAAATTAACCAGGAATCCCAAAACTTTATGCTGTACCTCAAAAATTATAAAAATAAATCCATTGTGCCTTCTGCTTAAAGCGTGTCTTGTAATTCTGGTCCAGGATAATATTTCCGTTCAAAGACCATAGTTTCTTTCACGCGCATATTAATACAGTCACTGCAGTGCAAGTGAAACTTGACCCACTGAAACTACTTACATGCAGCTGAAATAATAGTATCAGCATTACAGTCAGCGAAAGCAAATAAAATTAAAAATAATTCTAATGGAACTTATGTGACACCACTTAAAATTAGTTTTAATCCCAGTAAATGTCTATTTTAAAGCAGAAATAACTTAACGAATCAACGTATCATTAAAATAAAACCAATACCCAAACAGCAAATAATTTTACTATTTTAAAGGATAAATATTTTCGAGATTGTTATTAATGTTATAGAACATCAGTAAATTTTTATTACTGTAATGTTTATTACTATTATAGTTAATATAAATTACAAGGAAAGGGAAAATGAGTCATCACTCACCAAAGTTGAAGGCAGCGACAGGTGAAGAACATGTAAGATGAACACAAGTGTACACAATGTATCGGGTTTTAAATCTTATTCATGCTAAAGAAAATGAGTCATGTGGTTCGGGAGGTGTGCGCACGCCGTAAGTTCCTCCCGAACCACATGACTCATTTTCTTTAGCATGAATAAGGTCTAAAACCGAAATATTGTGTATACTTGTGTTCGTCTTATACGTTCTTCATCTGTCGCTGCCTTCAACTTTGGTGAGTGATGAGTCATTTTCCCTTTCCTTGTAATTTATATTGCCTAGAGCCATTTCCTTTATCCTTAGTTTAATCACTATTATAGTAATTATTATTAAAGAAAACTCTTATACTATAATACTCTTCCAGGCAGAAGAAAACGAAGGTAACTGCTACTCTGAATATGAACAACACTATATAACACTGGAGGTTTTCTCAGCGTTGCAAATGAATAAAATTTTCTCAGGTAACTAGCCGAGTTAGTGACCACTTGACAATAGCGGCAGAGGATGTGACTGCCGAAATGTCGGGTTTAATCAATGGATTAACTCAGCTAGATACCCGAGAAAATTTTATTCATGAATAACACTCCTCAGAGTTTGGCATCTTAAAAATCAAAAAGTCCTGTAAATACCAGAATCATAGCCACAAATTCTTAACTGGCAGTTAGGAATAGACGGTAAGGAGTCATTTCCATAATATTTTCTGGTCAGGTTTCAAATTCCAACATTGTGAAATATTTTTATTTATTTTTATCTTCAGAGATTATTGAGCATGATTTTTTTAATTTTATTTTATTATGAAATTGATACTTTACTGCCTACACCAAACTGCCAGCTGAGTGTGTGACAATGATTTTGGTATTTGAAAGACATTTGATTTAATTTTTTTATGCAATATAATATCTCAAAAACTAGGACGCATTTTAAGAAACTACTATAAGGGTGTGTACCTTTCAACATATATGCAGGAGATTGGAATCTGTTCTTAAGATGTCTGATGATCTCCAAGTAAGATCAGTGAGAAAAAAAGTAGATGCAAGTGCAAAAACTTCCAAATTAATAGCTTCTACACATTTCCATTTGGTTCAGAGATAGGTGATAAGCCGCTGAAACGAAGTGTGTAATTTTTTAATCAAATTCTTAATCTTCACAAAGTTGTTATCGTCTATTCCTTCAACTCAGATATAGCAGAAGGCTGGGCCATCAAGGAAAATCCTACACCGGATAATACAATGGTATTGAAATATTGTGAAGATAGGTATGAAAATATAACACACAGCATATCATTTCGCAAAGTATTGTAATTATTTAAATTACACCTGGTAAAAGTGTAAAATCTTAGATAAAAAACGGTCTGTAAATAATTTTAATGATATATGACCTTTAGAAAAGGAGAGAAGAGTACAATGAATGAGATGACTGTTCCATATTCTTGAAATTAATGGAAACTGTTTACTTAGGAGTAGCGGGTTGAAAATTCTGGGTAAACTTAATTTGTTTCTTCTAAAATGTGCATGATAAAGGTCTTGCTTGAATAACACAATAATCTAGATTTCATTGGCATTGTTTGTACTATCTTTACTATAATTTCAAAAGCCCACTCAACTCAATAGCTATTGTCTGACGAATGGTGGCATAACGCACTGGTCTTCGGTCGCATATTAACAGCAACCAGAGATGTTACTCAAAATTTGAGATTATTATTAATCTGCGATTCACTAAAGTGGGTGGCGGATGATGCATTACACCAATCCTAATGTGTAACCATTTGTGCATAGGAAAGGATATACGGGATATGGCAAGAGGCACCCACGGGCTACTTTTTGGAACCAACCTGACATTCGCCTGGAGCGATCTGGGAAAACCATGGAAAACCCAGATCAAGATGGCTGGAAGGGTTTATAGATACCAACTCCAATAGGAATCTAAGTTCTTTCACTCGATAACTCGTTCCTATTCCATTCCCTAATCGCTCATTGGGCGAGGGGGGGGGGTATAAAAACGAATCAGTAATGACCCTGATTTCTCTTATTTTCTTGGTCATTCCTAGATATGAATGTAGCCGGTAGTAATATGTGTTTGCCATCATCCTGAAATAGGTCAGTCATGTATTTTTCGAGCAATTTCTGCTGAGCGCAACACCTTTGGTGTTCCAGGTCTTCCCAACCCAACTCATTCAACATCGCAATTACACTTTCCCTCCAACTATGTAGACCTGTCACAAATCGGGCGGCTCTTCTTTGAACCTTCTCCAATGGAGCCATTAACCCCTTTTGATAGGGATCTCAGACAGAACAACAATATTCTAAGTGAGGACGCACCAGTTTTGTATGCTATCGATTTAACTTCCAGTGTACATTGTTTTAAATTAGAAATCGGAGCGTATGATTTGCTTTCCCAATTACCTTCTCAATATGTTCATTCCACAACAAATTATTATGAATTGTTACACCTAGGTATTTAGCAGAATCTACTGTTCTAAGGATAGTGCCATTAATTTTATATTCCGTGCTAAATGGTGTCGCTTTTTTACATATATGCATGACTTGGAATTTTTTAGTCTAACTCCAGCTGGCAGTCTTTGCACCTTGCAAATATTTTAATATATTGTAAATATTGTAAAAAACGTGCTGTCATCCTGCGTTTTTATTTCACAATATTACGTCACATAAATCATTATGTATATGAGAAACAACAGAAGCCCTGTCACACTCCCCTGAGGAACCCTGGACCTAACTTTGGTCAGTGATGAACACACACAGTCGAGAGCTACACACTGTTCTACTCTTCAAAAAGTTTACAATCAAGTCACATATTTGTCTAGATATACCATAATTATGAAGTTTCATAAGTAATCTTGTGTGAGGCACAGTGCCAAACACTTTTTTTTAATCTAATAGAACTAAGTCAACCTGGAATTGCTTGTCTATAACCCAGCACAAGTCGTGAATTTAAAGTGCAGCATTGGCCTTTTCTGAATCCATATTTAAAAGGTCCTCTTCATCCAAAAACCGCATGACATTTGAATAGATTATATGTTCTAAAACCCTGCGAAATGAAGTTATCGAGATCGTTCTATAATTTTTAGGATCATTAATATTCCAACTTTTAAATACTGGACTTACAATGGCGGGTACTCGGTGGATACGTTTTCTTGAACAAAGGAGGCGGTATATAATTTCTTCAAATATGGCACAATTTCCATTGCGAACCAAGAGTAGAATCTAGTAGGAATACTGACTGGTCTGGGAGCCTTATTGGTTTTTACACTCCTAAGCAGTTTTGTTTTCCCATCGATGTCATGAATGAGATCTTTTATAATTTTGTCAGTACCTTCTCTAGATTTTCTGTTGTGAAAGCTTTTTCTCTATGCTAGATTCTGACAACTCTCCGTTTTTCTGCATTAGTGATGGCATAACATTACGAGAGCCTCTTATTGCTTTGATATGTGACCAGAATTTTTTTGGATTAGTAATTACATCTTCAGATAAATTCCCGAGTTGGAATTCTTTAAAAGCTTCAAGCATTGGCTTGCACACTTCCACTTGCATCCACCGATTTCTTCACCGTGTTATGAAAATGCCTTTGCTTCCTGAGTTAACGTTTCACCTCTCAATTAAACCACGGAAAGTTCTTATTAACCTTAATAAATTTCTTAGGAATAAATTTATACCGGTCCACATTATTTCTTTCAAATTATACCAAAGTTTCTTAGCATGTACAATTCAAAATTTTTCGGCAAGTGATCTAGGAACATTTTGGTTATTAACCTCTCTCTTCAGCCTGAACATACATGCGTTCCAGTTAACTAAAGGTATATTAAAATAGCCGCCCGTGATCAATGTATGGCCCTGAAATTTTTTTTAGAAATACTGTGTTATCTAATCCAGAATACAGAGGTCGATAAAATGACCCTATTATGAACTTTAAATTTCTGCCAATTTTTACATTTACCCACATTAACTCACAAAAATTTTCTGTTTCAGTTATTACAGAACAATTAACAATTTTATTAACGGTCATGAACACACCTCCACGCATTGAGGTTGTTATGTCTTTCCGAAAAACGTTGAACAGGGGGGCAAATACTTCGCTGAGAATGCTCATAAGCTTGCTTTTTGTAGCATTTCATAGTTAAAAACATATGGAAATCATTTGCAGATGAAAAAAAAAAAAGTGTAACTGTTTTTCAATAACATGTTGCTAATGAAAGCAACATAATTTTTTTTTAAAAAAAGAGACTTAATCACTTATGGCCTCTGCTGTAACAATGAATGCTTATGCTAAATTTCAATATAATCAAAAATTCCGCTAAAATTGTTATCTGACCGAAGTTTATACATTATGATTTAGTTGCTCTTTAGGTAATTTATTGACCACTTTCATTAATGATCATTGTTCATGTTGACTGTATGTGGATTATTAAGTAATTTAAAGTGGACTTCAGATATGTTACCTAAACAAGTATTCTGGCAATTCATTTCTTCAGAGTTGCTTAACTATTAAATAACACTCATAATCTCAAATCTGTAGTAAATTCCCAGACATCATGATCAAAGATTACATTATGAATGTTTGGCCAGCCTCAATCAATGACAATGAGATGCTTCCGACGCAATTCTTGCTGCAATGGCTGATCGCACTTCATTTAAACTAAATAGAAATTCTTCAAATTTTGTAGAGTGAACATATAGGGTCAAATAAAAGTCAGGTTTGTATTTCAGCCAGTATGAATCAAGTGAGTAGTCTTGTGCAGTTTGTGAGTAAACAAGTTTTGGAAGAGTGCTCCCACAGATGAACTACACGAATTAGTTCCCAGATCCCTCACTCTTTAGCTCTTTCGTTCATTCCATCAATTTCCGAAGACGGACTTGTAATAGTGAGAGTGAGTGAGAGCGCAGCACCACTTTAGTCAATCGCCAAACATGCGCTTCTCATCGTTCAGTTCAGTTAGTGGAGTGTATTATCCATGGTTAGTGGCAAGACTGTCAAGTTTTGGCACAACATCGCAAATGTTGGTTTATATGGTTTATAATGATAATACACTGCTAACAGGTAACTATCTTACATTTGTGATGTAAAATGACTATTAAAATATTATGAATATTATGTGACTTTTACAATGCGATGATGTGAATTAGTGTAATGCATATCAGTTTGATAACAGGGTTAATATGTTTTGTTTTAGGTTATTTATTACGATCTCATTAAAAAGGAAACATAGATCCTTGAGGACACATTTCACTGAAGAAACAGATTTAAATTTTTTTTAGATTAATAACCATTGCAGGAGGCTTAACCAAGAATATGAAAACAAAACACACTTTGGTCCCATTAACAATTAAAAGACAACCACCTATAACCACAATTAACAAAGAGGGCGTGCAGTAGCGGTAGCAGAGCGAGCAAACGATTTGTCTTTCTGGAATTCGAGATGGGAGCTAACCAACTAAAAGAGTGATCGGGTTCGCTAAGGAGCTGCGAACTAAACTGAACGTTCCCAGTTGTGAACTATTGTGTGCAAGTCTAGTAGATTTACATGCTCAAGATATTTGTACAAACTGACTTGAACTGAATGAAACGTTGCCGTTCACACGCTAAGTTAGGCTTGCACAATTGGGAAGTAAGGAACCGTGAAAACTGTAGTTTACAAAAGGGAAAATTTTGACGAAGAACTAATTTTTCCAACGGCTGCGGTTTGAAGATGAATAAAAGGAAATGGTGTAAACAATGGTTGCTAAAAAGAGCTTTGTTTCTCATACTAATTAAATACCCGAATTATGTAGTGAATGCAACAATTGTTGTATCTATTTGATTTTGTACGCCTTGGAATTTCCTAGTCCTTTAAAAAATAAAAATCAAGAGCTGAAAGTAGCATAAATGAGGTACATAAATATCCTCTTTCCAGCACCTGATTTCTCAGATTTTATTACTTTCTTCGCCTCTTTTCGGGGTAGAGAATTGATTTTTTAATTTATTTATTGTTTTTGCCTTCGGGTTCATGGCTTACAATTTTTCTACTAAAATGTTATACACACAAGATTTAGCATTGTGGACGCTGTATTCTTTATTCTAAACTTTCCACAAACACGCAAACGAATTTTGAACAGATAACTGCCATCTGTTAAGTAAAGAAATGAAATAGGGGGAGGGCTCCTGCGAAATCTCACCAAATCTCAACAAAAGTGAGGTGGAGAGGGGGGAGAGTCAATGGAAATCTCGCATCATCTTGATCTTTTTTAATTTCTTGAAGACCAGTAGAGCTAAAAAAAAAAAGGAAAGTTTGTCTACAAACGGCACCAATACAGACTTTAGGGGGAGTATAACTGCCCTAGGAAGCAAGAGAACTAAATAATAATAATAAAAAAAAAGTCTCAAAAAATCATGAGGTGGGTCACCAGGAGGATCTCAGGTCATCAAAGGGGCAGGGAGGTCCGACCAAATCTCACCACAGGCAAGGGGGGTAATTCTGGAAAAACACTTCACATAATTAATGGGCGCCCCATAAGGTAGGGAGAACTGGTAGTCCAACTTCACAATGTTCACGGTTAAAGCTTAGGCTTGAGCATTATTTAGATGCCAATACACCATCTCAAGCCGATTTTCTGTAAGGACAGATTTTACTCAAGCCAAACTTTTTGGCTTGCGAAAACTTCATGCCTGTGCTCACACGCAATGATTTACTTGCACAAGGAAGTTTTTGCAAATGGTTTGAGCATGTAAACCCATCATAAGGCCCCTTTCACACGCAACGATTTTTGGTCATACAATAAAAGGTCGGGCGACAGTAGCTACATTGAGCTAGTTTTTAGTCATTGCATGTAACATTGTGGGCAGGTTTTTATTATTGTCAGAATCATTCACAGGGTGTTGCTATGTCTAATGAGAAAATTGCTGCGCTCTAGTTAATTCATCAATGTAGCAAAATGAAAAAACATAATCAACCTCTCTGGGTGCATTCAATCAATCAATCTTTTTGAAGAGCTCAGGGAAGTTGGAAATAATATGATCAAAACGGCAGAAGACTGTTAACAGCTGCCGAGAGATCTCTAGCTGGGTGAGTCAAAATAGCATGAAGCTAAAGGTTGATTATGATTATAAAGTGGGAAAAGAATTGTTTTTTGAAGACTCAAAATGTAAATACCTTGGCATAACACTTTATAACAAACTTAACAGGGCAGGACACATTGTACAGGTAATAGGAAAGGGTTCAAAATCCTTCACCTGTTGAAAAGGGTGGTGAGGGGATATAGTAGAGAAGTAAGAGAACTGAGTTACAAAACTTTGGTCAGACCACTGCTTGAATAGTATGAGACACACATTTACCACAAAACACAATCGGTAACTAATATGATAAAGGAGCTAGAGTGGCATTCGTTGGAAGATAGAAGGAGGGTGCAGAGTTGTGAGAGTGTACAAGGTGTATATTGGGGATGAGGCATGGAAAGATATTGATGGAAGAATTTAAGAGTAATGCATGGAAGCATGTGGTCAGGATTTATTTATTACACATTTTTTTAACAATTTATAAACATTTACCCAAAATTCATCAATGTTCAATTGAAAAATTTTGGTACATTTCACTCCAATTCATTTTATAATGCATTTCTCATTGTAATAGAACAGGCATAATGCCTTTAGTGTAATTTTATTTAATTTCACAGAACTTACAGGTATCGATAAGCTGGTAATATAAGCTCTCTGAAGTAGAGGCATTGTAGGACTATCGCTGATGATGCATGGCGTGTGAATTGTGTTGAGATGTTGATCGGCGGACAGCAATTGATTTCTTAAGTGTTAATCTTTATTAAATGTAATGTAATTATTAACAATTTTCCTACCTTTCAAAGTAAATGAACCTGCAATTTTGGGAGACGAAGTGTCTGGCAGTTTGCTTCTGTAGCGAAGAACAACTATGACGATGAAATAAAAAGAAAGTTCCAAATGCGCATTAATTTATTGTGTGTAACTGTAAACTTTGAAAGTTGATGTATGTACTACTGAAACTAACCAGACTGGCAACTGTGATCTAGGTTAATTTGGAATATTCATCACTTTTGAAAGTAACTCTATAAGTAAACATTTTCTTCAATACTTAACTAGACAGTGATCCAGACAAAGAAAATAATTTAAAATAGCTACATCATCCTTGAATCAGTGTCATTTCGTTGTCATAGTGATGAAATTTGGATCAAATTTCCTACAAGAGCATATCGTTTTTATAGTCTTCATGGTCCATATCCTACAGAAAATCATTTTCCTGCACTTTTCAATAAATTCATCTGGCACAGTGCACTAGAATGTTGAGAAGTGGGAGGAATCTGTAAAAATTTATAATCCGATCGTTGCACAATGCATCCCCAAATGATATGTGATGGTGGGACACCCCCCCCCTCCCCCGTGTGATATGGCTGATACAATCCTTTGTAAAACAACCATCAATCAGTTCCACCACGTTCTGATAAACCAACTCATTATCTAAACAAACCAATCTAATTGGAACATTATGTACTAAACTGTACGAATTATTTTGTTGCTCTGCAGGAGGTCAATGAAGTGCACTTCTGACAATGTTTATTTACATCATGTAAGTACATCACTTTCTTCACCTTTGTTAAGAATTCATTAGCAATGAAAGCTTACACAACCAAGCTAGAAGAATGTCATAGTTCATTAATCTGAATAGCTACTGTTCCAGTTATTCATTTTTCATTGGCTTCAAGCTTTATGTCTCAGACATTGAGGTCATTAGAGCCAGGATAGGAAGTGAGGCAAGGAACGGGAAGGAATTTAGTTATAGCCTATTGAATGAACCATCCTGGCATTCGCCTGGAGTGATTTCTGGATGGCTGGAAGAGGAAATGATTGCACATCCTCCCAACTGTTAGGCCTGGTGTCATAACCCATCCACCAGGCTCGATTCAACTGATTCAAATTAACTAGTAGGACAAGAATGTGTAGAATATTTCCCATACTGCTATATAATAAATAGTACAAAAGTAATCAGTTTATTAGGAACATAAATAAAAAAAGTAAAGGATCGTGATTGTTAGGAAATAAAAGCACTATAAAATGGATGTGGTCAAACATTTGGATAGGAGTGTAATCACCGCTTGTAACGTAACAGTGTTATCCAATATGAATTAATTTTATTAATTGTTAGAATTAACAACCTTTTTAAGATGTATGTGCTTTGGCGTTAAAAGATCACGGAACCAGAGATATTTTTTTGTGTAGTGTAGTGAGTTTTCAGAGAAGCTAGATGGAAGAAAGTAAGGAAAATCCATTGTTATTTTTATTGCGAAAAAAGATGAGCATATTGGGATTGATAAATGTATCAGGTATTAAGAACTAAAAATAAATAGTGCTTTCAAATAATAAGTTGATTAATATTATATAAAGTTTGTCATAATCTGCCAACTACAACAGCTGGCCATTTCCAGAATAATTGATGGTCAGCAAAAACAATTAAAAAAAAAAAAACAAGAGAAATGATCTAATTCACACACCAAACTATATAAGTTTACCAAAGCTGAAGATTGCTGCAACACACACATATTGAGCATTGAAATTTTTGGGCTCATCTCCCTTCTTCAACAATTAAGTGGGGTAGCTTCCTGGTGGATGATGGCAGCTAAGCTTCCATCAGGCAGCTACCTAATGTTGAAGAAGGGATATGAGCCCAAAAAATTTCAATGCACTATATGTGAGATTTGGTAAGCAGTGATTATTCTCCTATCCAAATGTTTCAAGTACAGGATTCATATGATTACAGACTGGTCGAGGAATTGCTTGCCGAGGGCCGTAACTGTTCATATCTTGGCATATAATTTGATAATAAACTCACCTGGGCTGGACACATTGGGCAGGAAGAGATTTAAAAATCTTCACTTATTGGAGAGGATGATTAGGGTATGTACCAGGAATGAAGAATTTGGTTACAAAACCTTGGTTAGATCATTGCTTGAAAAAGGTACTGTAGTATTGGACCCACATTTTGGGTATCAAATTCAGTAGTTGGATGAGGTGCAGAGGAGGGCAGCTGGATCTGTTATGTGAAAAATTACCACTGAACAAAATCAGTAAATCATATGATAAAGGAGCTGAGTTGGAATTGATTTGAATGTATATTCACTATAATGCTTGGGCGGATATTGGTAAAAGTGTTAAGAGTAGTAAACGGAAGGGAAAAGGGAAGAGTTTTTTTTTTTTTAACTTAAGTGCACATGCTCGATTGCCAATATCCTTACATACCCATTTTTTCCCCCATTTCTAGTATCCGCCTACTTTTAACTTCCACGTATTTCAACTTTTAATTCCTTCAGTGATTTTGATAACTCATTCATCATTTCCCTTGGTAATCACTCCAATCCCTAACCTCCTTATTTAATAAGACAATTTTCGCACATCCTTATGCCTGAAGTCAAGGTCATGGTCATGATTATCTACAACCTTCCATGCACCTCTCGAAATTCCTCCGCCTTCCCACACCTCATCACCAATCCTACCACTCTCTCACAAATCTTCCAATGAATCCCATTACAGCTCGCTTACCATATTAGTTACTGACTAGACGACCCGTGCGAAAATATCGCGAATAAAATACGATGAATAGTGAGGTTGAATATAATGTCACCAAGTTCAGTCATTACTCTTCATACTCCTACTTCATTTATCGATTTTAGTTAGAAATCCAGGGAGATAAATGGCTCGAAACACAAAAAACATATTTTAGAAATATTGAAATTTTTGCACTTTATGTGTCGAATAACGAAAAATTCCTTTCTTAGAATATAATGCTACCACGGCGGATACCTTAGTTTTTAATACGATATGTCATTTATCTATAACGATTAGATATCAAGGGAAATATAAGGCTCGTGACACAAAAATACGTTGTAGAACAAATTATACTTTTTCCCTTTAATAGTTGAATTCCAAACACTTCTTTCTTAAAATATGATGTCAGCAAAGCTGAGACATTATTCCTCACAATCGTACTTGATTTATCGATTTTGGATAGATATCAAGGGAGAAAAGTGGCTCGAGACACAAAAAACGCATTTTAGAAAAATTGACTTTTTTGCCTTTTATGGGTCGAATTACGAAAAATTCCTTTCTTAAAATATAATGTTACCACGGCGGAGGCCTTATTCTTTAATATGATACCTCATTTATCTATATCGGTTAGATATCAAGGGAGATAAATCGCTCGTGACACAAAAATCGGTTATAGAAAATTTATACTTTTTTCCTTTAACGGTTGAATTCCAAAAACATTCATTCTTAAAATATGATTTCACAAAGCTGATACATTACTCCTTATATTCCTACTTCATTTATCGATTTTGGTTAGATATCCAGGGAGATAAATGGCTCGAGATACAAAAAACGCATTTTAGAAAAATTGACATTTTTGCCTTTTAAGGGTCGAATTACGAAAAATTCCTTTGTTAAAATATAATGTTACCACGGCGGAGACCTTATTCTTTAATATGATACCTACTTTATCTATATCGGTTAGATATCAAGGGAGATAAATCGCCCGTGACACAAAAATCGGTAATAGAAAAATTTATACTTTTTTTCCTTTAAGGGTTGAATTCCAAAAACATTCTTTCTTAAAATATGATGTCACAAATCTGAGACATTACTCCTCATAATTCTACCTCATTTATCGATTTTGGTTAGATATCCATGGAAATAAATGGCTCGAGATACAAAAAACGCATTTTAGAAAAAGTGGCATTTTTGCCCTATAAGGGTCGATTACGAAAAATTCCTTTCTTAAAATATAATGTTACCATGGTGGAGACCTTGTTCTTTAATATGATACCTCATTTATCTATATCGGTTAGATATTAAGGGAGATAAATCGCTCGTGACACAAAAATGCGTTATAGAAAAATTTATACTTTTTCCCTTTAAGGGTTGAATTCCAAACACATTCTTTCTTAAAATATAATGTCACAAAGCTGAGACATTACTCCTCACAATCCTACCTCATTTATCGATTTTGGTTAGATATCCAGGGAGATAAATGGCTCGAGATACAAAAAACGCATTTCAGAAAAAGTGACATTTTTGCCCTATAAGGGTCGAATTACGAAAAATTCCTTTCTTAAAATATAATGTTACCATGGCGGAAACCTTATTCTTTAATATGATACCTCATTTATCTATATCGGTTAGATATTAAGGGAGATAAATCGCTCGTGACACAAAAACGCATTGCAAAAATATTGATACTTTTGCCCTTTAAGGGTCGAATTCCGAAAACTTTCTGGCTTAATATATGACGTCACTAAAGCGGAGATCTCAATCTTTAAAACGATACTTCATAAAACGGTTTCAGATAGGTATCCAGGGAGATAACTGACTCGTAACGCAGAAAACAGCATTTTAGAAAAATTTACATTTTTGCCCTTTAAGGGTCGATTTCCGAAAACTTTCTTGCTTAAAATACGATTTAACCAAAGTGGAGACCATAAGCTTTAAAATGACACCTCATTCATTGATTTCGGTTAAGTATGAAGGAAGATATAAGCTTGTGACAAAAAAATACCTTATAGAAATAATATATATGATTGTGTTTTGTGGTTAACCTAGATTTGCATGAAAATCCTTGCCTAAAGCTATTTTGTCATTTTGAAACCACTTTTATTCCTCAAAGACATTTATGACATGGTTGTATATTAATCTCTCCATTATTTACCTACCACAGATGTCAAACAGATCGGCCCATGATTTTACCCTATTTTTTTCTCCTCCTTGGATTGGTACCACTATTCCACTTTTCCAGTGGTATGGTAGGCAGCAAGTATCCAGACTCAATTTAAATAACATTTCAAGATAAGGTACAATGTTACATCTAACTAGCTTTAAGACATACATACACCAGGCTCTTTATGATTTTTTAGCTTTCATAGTTACTTCATAATTTTCTCAGGATGTTTTTCATATTTTTTGTCTGCTCACTTGTAACTGTGTGGATAAGCTTGTTCTCCAATTTACACTCTCTCATTCCCGAGTCATAGTCCCTAATGGTCTCATTAAACCAGTTACTTAATATCTCTACCTTTTTCAAATCCTCAGTAACTTCTTCTCCATCCTCATCTATAATGCCTTCCCTTCCCCTCCATTCTCTCTAGCATAACCACAGAAATTTTTAGATGAATCCATCAGTGGTTCCGCTGCACCAATAATATTCTTCATAGACACATCATTCGACACTTTCATTGCTATTATTAATTCCTCGTTTACTTATTTTGACTATTCCCCACTGCCTTACTACCTATTAACACTGTTGTGTTCGCTTCTCACTAAACTCTTTAACTTCCTCACCTTCCTATTAAAATAATATGTAGGTTCTGTATTTCACATTATTTTCTGTTTTGAGATGACCGTAATCACGAGCTGGTACTTTATTTCATGCATAAGGAAGTAGGATTTTTTTTTTTTTTTTGGGGGGGGGGGGGAGATTGGAATAAACTACCAATTCAAATGCTGAACAATTTACCACAAACACTGAAAGAGTTAAAAAGTAAAATTCATAAAGGACAAGGGTATTTAGTGAAAATGCTGTGAAACTACAGGTTTAAAAAAGAAAGTAAATAAAGAAACAAAACATGAAATGGAAAACAGTAGGGAAACTGCCACTAGATCACGTAATTCGTCACAGTTAAATATTTTAAAAACTCTTTTTTTTCTTTAAAAAAAAAAATCAATGTGACCTTTACACAAAAACTAACATATTCAGCAAATAGCAATGCTTCTTGCCTATCCCTCTATTATTAATATGACCTATTCACTGCCATTTATTCAATGCAAAATGCAGTCCTGCAGTGCATAAAATTCAAGTTTAATATATTCTCCACTACTCGTTTAAAAAAAAAAAAAAACAAACAAACTGAATGTCAATGTTACTTGTTGCAGCTCACAGAGAAATTTTCAAAATTTGGGCAGCCAGAAGAAAAAAACACCAGCTGTTTTCTTTTTCACTTAATTTGCGAGTTCTGTTTTGTCTTATTCATAAACGCAAGGTCAAAATCTTAGGAAATCTTCTGAGCAGACAAGATTGGCCAAATCACATAAATGTGTCCATATTTATTGCAATTATAAGAAACAACAGTTCCTATATCATTAGTCAGCAAATGAGGCTGAAATCATTCGGGATTAAACATTCAAGAGAATGAAGTAGTTTAGAGGGCAGGGAGAAGAAATAAAATCATTAAAAATGAGATTGTACCCATAACTGTAGAGTGTATCTCAAGTACAAAGAAGGAAAATATTGTCAGCCGAAGCTACTAGACAATTTAAACTGATGGATTCAAAATGTAAAATAATAAATTAAAAATCAAATTCAAAGAGATCAAATTTGTTATGTAATGTTTTCAAAGTAAATTATATAAACACATTGTGACATCACAACAAATAAAGAAAGAACTTTTTAATACTAAACAAAGGTTTCATTCATATTAGATTCCGAAATCTAATATTTAAATACAAATGAGTGAACAGCAGCAGAAGAAGAAATCAAGGCACACATATCTCTGCTGTCCCCTATCCATAACCAAAAGTAAATTTCAGTGAGGGGTGTGGGGAGTGGGTACTTTGCTGTAAATCTAGTACTGGACACTGCAGAGTTTATCTAAAGTATACAAAAGGAAAACAGCAGAAATATACCGTTACCCAAAGATACTAGTTAATATAAATTTAGTGGTTCAAAAAGCAAAAATGATGCTGTTGAATCATGATAATAGTGTTAAAATTCTAATTCACTGTCATGAATTTATTGATTAAAATGTTTAAGTTAATTGCTACAAACAGGAGATAAGAAGTGTGTGTGCAAACAGCAGCTGAAACAGTAAAAGTATAACATGTAATGGGTGTAGATTCATTTTTTTAAAAAATGCTTGCAACAGGGCTTTCTTGTTAGCAACTCAAGACCCGGTCATTCCCTAACGTAAGTTAAACTGTACTTTCATTCAATTTTTAAACCATTATTTTAGTATTGTGTGTCAAACCAACTAAAATAACGTCCATTGTGACAATAAATAACTAATTCAGTAGTTATATGTACTGTTCTTCACGCCCGTCATTCACGAGCTCGACAGCAATATAACATTCACTTAATAAGATAAATCAAATCACAAACAAATATCTCAACCACATTAATACTTGTTTTATACAAATAAAGTAAGAATGAAGTATTAGGTACTCATGGAGATTGAAATACACATTGCACGCTCCTACACTTAAGTATTTCACTGTCTGGCTTCAAGCGTAATTATTGGACTGGAAATTGCAATTGATCACCAAGGAAACAGCAAAAATTAGTACATACATTAACATGCAACTTACCTGCCTTCCTTAAGCACATGTTGCGCTAACTGCCCAAGTCTCTAGTCAAAAATATATATATATTTTTAAATCACTCATACCAATTAATTTGTTTAGCCCAACATCTGCATCATACTTCACTTGCTGGATGTAAAGTCGTAAATAAATAATAACTAGAGGATAATTAGTTGAAAATAGATAACTGTTTTTGCGTTCAAAACTTTATGAATAGGGTATTTATTCTTAGCCTGTAGTTTTTTGGGCTCTCCTGAGCATTGCAGAACCTAAAGCAACTGTTTCACAGAAAAATAAAAAAAATAAACAGAACTAAGTTTGATATGAAACCTAACCTTCCCCAAGTCTTAATGGATATTTGCAAATATTGCCTTAAACATTAAATGTAATAATCACAAAACAGGTGAAAAATGAATCCTGGAGAAGCTGCTTCAATAAGTTGATAAGTGAGGAAATTAGCTTCGTTATTTGTCTAAAGCATTCTTAGATTTTTCTTCTGAGAATTGTATTGGACTTGGGAAAAAACTGAAAAAATAGGTCCCTGTATTCAAATTACTTTTTTTTTGTATCTCATATTATTCATTTAAGTATCAAGTGCAGTAAAATAACTAACCAAGATTTGAAACAAAAGCAAAGGAGAAGCTGTATAAATACTGCAATCCTGTTGAAAGTAATAAATGCCAGAAAGTGAGGAAACTATTTGCTAAAGGCGGGTTTACATGGTTCACTTTTCGCAATCACTCGCAGTGAAAGGAAAGTGAACTGTGTATCCAAAGTGATCATCCAAGATGACAGATGAAAGAAGTTGGCTCGGGTTCAATTTTTCGTTCACTTTTGGTGTTTCACTCTACATCTACATCCATACTCTGCAAATCACACACATTGTGGGTGGCGGAGGGTGCTAAGCACCAATCCTAAACCCGCACATTCCAATCCAGAATAGCGTGAGGAAAGAAGGAATACATAAAAGCATCAGTACGGCATCTTATTTTTCTAATCTTATCCCTCCGGTCATTACGACCTAAATAGGTTGGCGGAAGAAGTATTTCATTGCACTCGAAATTTAAATTTTTACGCATATTCTCCAATAAATTCGAACGCAAGCTACGTTGTCTATCTTCCAAACTATCCCAGCCCAATCTATGTATTAATTCTGTGACGCATTCATAAGGGCTGTAGCAACCAGTCACAAATCGAGCGGCTCTCTTCTGCACCCTCTCCATTGAGTTAATCAGGACCTTGCAATACGGATCCCAAACTCCACAACAGTAATCCAGATGTGGACGCACTAGTGTTCTATATGCTATCTCCTTTGTATGAGCATTACAATTCCTCATAATACGACCTATGAATCACAATTTAGAATTCGCCTTGCCTACGACTGAAGTTATGTGCATGTCCCATTTCATGTTGCTTTGTACTATCACCCCCAGAAACTTCAGGGAATCAACTGTGTCAACAGCTGCATGGTTTATTTTGTATTCGTGAACAAACTGATTCTATTTGTTACTTATCCGCATTACCTTGCACTTTTGCAATTAAGTGTAAGCTGCCATTTACGGCACCAATCGAAAATAGCATCCAAATCGCGCTGAATTTCTAAGCAATCGTCGGAGCACCTTATTTCCCTATAGATAACTGCATCATCGGCAAACAATCACAACCAGCATTTGACATTGTCACCCACATCATTTATAAACATTAATAAAAGAAGTGGTCCTATTACACTTCCTTGAGAAATGCCCGAAGTAACATTTATCTTCTAACTCCGATGAATCATCAAGAGTGACGCATGTAAACAGTCAAAATATTGAAGTCAAACCTCTTCCTGGATCAATCGCAATTGTTTATTTATGATTGTTGATGTTTTGAACACATAATTGTTTTTAAATGGAAAGAAGAAACATTTCTTTATTTTTAAAATCTTTCCATCATAACCAGTGTTTATAACAAAACAGAATTTGAAAGATATAAAAATAAAAAACATAAGTGATAGGGCTACGGAGAACATGATTTAAGAATTGAATCTCCCATTTTTGACAACAGAAGACAGGTACAAAATTAAAACTTTACGAACCAGTTGTTCTAGCGAATTAACTTAAGTTTTCAAACCAGAAAAATGTGTAAATTGTGCTTATATGTGAATGTGTTTCAAAGCAGTTACTAGTTGCAAGAAACCTGAGAGTACTTTCTAGCTTTAGATTAACCGGAAGACATTTTCTCATTAGTGTCCTGTCTTGTAATTAATGGTAAGCTTTTTGATAGCAATTCTTTGTGATTAACACATTCAAAGATGATTTTTTAATGTCATTTTTTCCTGCAATACCCATTCTACAGCACACCCAATTTCTCGCCTACCAACTTCTCCTTTTTCAATTAACTTTTTGCACAATGTAACTTTTAATTCCTTAGGCAAGGTTTCTGAAAATTAAATCCACTCCAACACGCACTAGTTTGTTTGTCGCCATTTTGAAGTGAATTGAATGGTTCATTTGTGATGATACATGTAAACGAAAAGTGAATTCACCTTCACTTTCACTGCGAGTGATTCGTCCTGAGTGATTGCGAGAAGTGAACCGTGTAAACCTGCCTTAAGACAGGAAATGTCGTTTTATGTGACAGTGTTGATATATATTACTTATGGCTTTACACCTCGTCAATGTCAAGGTAAATAGAGTCCGGATGAGACAGGGGACAAGGAATGGGAAGGAATTTGACTATGGCCTTTTGAAGGAAGCATTCCAGCATCCTGTGAGAAAAATAGCCTATATGATTGATCTGGAGAGAATTACAAGCAGTGGAATTCAACTCTATGAATAACCATTTCTTGCAGTCACTTCACATCCACCAAACTGGATTGGATGCAAACATCAAATCTCTGAAGTTGAGAGCGATGGGTATTTGTATTAAATACAGAGTCAAAAAGGATTTTATAACTTTGGAATGATATAGCAGTTTGCTGAGTAACTTACAGAATTGGTAAATGTGTCATTTTGTAGCAAACAACTTCAAGTTTGTTGCATGTAGTGCATCAGTACACCATTTTGCCACCTGGAGTGCCAGCATTGTGCACAATTAAAATGGTCTTTCCTTATTCATGGAGAAAACCGTCACTTGTAATATGTATTCGAATATGCTTGAAAACTTTTTAATTTCACATATCAATGAAGATAACTGAGTTGTAATGGTTTACGACCAGCAAGACAATGCACCACCTCATTTCTTCACGGAAATTCGAGGTTTCCTTGATAATCACTTCCTAGGTCAGTGGTCTGGCCATGAAGGGCTAACTGGACATCACTGGTTTTCTTTCTCTGGGGTTGTATTAAAGATCGTGTGTTTGTTCCTCCTCTACCAAATAATCTGGCTGACCTGAAAAATCGAATCTATGCTGACATTGCACAATTTACGCTCAACTTGCTGCATCAAGTGTGGGAAGAAATTGTTTACCGGTGGGACGTTTGCTACATGACAAATGGTAGTCACATCGAACAAAAATGACCTTTGACACTTTTATGTGAAACTTGAGGTTGTTTGCTAAAAATGACGCATTTACCGATTCTGTGAGTTACCTGAATAAATTTCTATATCATTCCAAAGTTCTAGTCCTTTTTGGCTCACTCTGTTTAACAAGAACTGGTTGAAGAACTTTCTTTAAGGATTTAAAACAAACTCTCACCCTCAAATATCAACCTATCCTATAATCATCCCTAATGTTATCACAAAAAAGTGATTCTATTCACAAATACCCTCTGTGCAGAGCAGATAAGCAAGTATATGGACACTTTCCTTGGGATGGCAAACTGAATTTCCATATTGCAGAGTGCAGAGTGCAAAGTGAAAAAAAAAAAAAAAGATTACTTGGCTATCTTAAGTACTTGGAAGAGTCACATGTAGGAAGCACAAAATCTTTTTTAAGATAGAGGACAGTTTATCATTTTAAAAAAAAAGCACAAAAGATAGGTTATGAATTTATGAAGGGGGGTGACTCACCAATGCAGATTTTTTTGCTGGCACTAAAGAATAGAATTTACAAAAATGAAATGGAAGTGGAAATGACAGAAGGAAGCAAAGGAGTTGGAAGATAGTTATTAACTGAGTAAAACAATATCTGGATGTTGTGGATCATTTTCCTCAATTGCTGATAATATTAATAAATAAATTACGCCAAAGCAATTGACTTTTTGTGTTTATTTGTCTCCCGTACGCGTTTCACTTCTTTTGCAGAAGCATCTTCAGCGGGATTTTTTATTTTTGGTCTATTGTATTTCTCTCAGCTCCATTCTCAGCATCAGTGCTTTTGCATTAACGGTGGGAAGTGTCTTCATGTTTGAGATTCACAACACTACACTTTTGCACTGCACTATGTGTTTGTTATTATTTGCAAATGGCCGTTCTGTTTTGTTTTTTTTTGTTTTCAAAACAGAACGGCCATTTGCAAATAATAACAAACACATAGTGCAGTGCAAAAGTGTAGTGTTGTGAATCTCAAACATGAAGACACTTCCCACCGTTAATGCAAAAGCACTGATGCTGAGAATGGAGCTGAGAGAAATACAATAGACCAAAAAATAAAAATCCCGCTGAAGATGCTTCTGCAAAAGAAGTGAAACGCGTACGGGAGACAAATAAACACAAAAAAAGTCAATTGCTTTGGCGTAATTTATTTATTAATTGAGTAAAACAATGATTATGCGTACACTATCTCCTACGTATTAAGACGAGTAGTGGCAGTATAAAATCAACTAGGGGTACAGCAGTTAACATTAAAAGGATATCTACATCTACATATATACTCTGCAATTCACAAAATTACTACTCAATGAAAATAAGATGGGGAAATAACCTCTCACTTACCACATATGAAGGCAGGAGGGCCAGACAATGACAAAAAAAAACATAAATACAACATTTCATTTGGTAACCTTACTCAAGTAGGAAGGAAGACATATGGCAAGGGAAAAGATGTACACACATCCATTCTTACCACAAGAATCATTCATGGATGTGTACTCATCTTTCCTCGTGTCATATGTCTTTCTTTCTAAATCAGTAAGGAAATGTTGTAAAGTTTGTACATGTTTTCTGTGTTTGTCTGGCCCTCCACCTTGATCTGTGGTGGAAGTGATTTTCTCTATTCTTTCTTATTTTTATTTCCTAACGGCAGTTTCATTGTCACCATTATCTCTTTTGATTATAGTTGTATACCTTGTTGACATCAAGGTCATTAGAGGCAAGAAAGAACTTGGGATAAGGAACGGAAACGAATTTGGCTGTTGTCTTTTGAGGGAACCATACAGGCATTTGCCGATAGTGATTTGGGGAAAGCAAATCTGGATGACCAGAGCAGGATCTGAACCCACATCCTCCACCATTATCAAATTACCACACGAAATAGAAATGTTCGTGGTGGTGGGTGGAGGGAAAGAAAAGCTGTATGACTTTTTAGACAGAGAGAGAGAGAGAGAGAGAGAGAGAGAGAGAGAGAGAGAATCGTGAACAAGAAGATTGAACACTGGAGTTTTACTCCAGGACCATTTTGTCACAATTAATAAAAGGTTTTAATCTCAATTACTTATATAAGATCTTCAACACTACCACATTGGCAATATTCTAATCAACATTAGGTTTGCAAATTAAAAAGAGTGCAGTGGTATGCAAATATTAAAATCAACAATGTCCATTGCAGAATTTGACTTGAATTCAAAAACAAGAATGGACATGGGAAATCTGATTCTGGCAGGACTTGTGTAAATATGAAACACAAGAAAAATTATATTTAGTATCTGAAGTGAAAGCTATGTAGTAACAAGGTGGAAGTATCGAAATCAAATGCAAATATAAAGGACGGCCATTCTAACTGGGGAGACAACTGAAAACCAGTGGATAAAAACAGCAAGGAACGAGTTTCAAACTTACATAAAGAACAAAACATACAGAAAATTTAAATATGGAAAACAAATTCCTAAATGAATGCCAATAATCTTAGAGGACTCAGGAGGTCATGTTAGAAAAATCTTACAGCGGAGTGAAAAAATTCTTTTCAAGCTACTACAGAATTAAATGCAATCATGTGGTGAAAGCAAATAGTTTGGCAGCTCATCATAAAGGCATAGAACTTCCTCATCGAGATACAAATTGCCGGATCAATCAAGATAATGGAATGAAGAAAAACTGAACATGTGCTGCTTACAACATTGGCGTTGCATCAACACACTTTAAAAAATGCCCTGCAAAATAATTATGGCAAAGTTATGTGAATACTTTGGCAGAGTTTCTCCAATATATAGAATATACATTTCACATGCCACTTGCAGACTAGAATGGAAACTGGTGAGAATAACCAAAGACATGAATAAATGTCCATAAAAATAGTGATGCTAAAAAATTTCTGACTGGAAACTACTTTTTAAATCAGTTTCAGTACATGTTCCAAAAAAATATATATATTTATTGTTTGACAACTGTCATACAATTGTGCGGGCCAACAGCATAAACTTCAACAGTTGAATCAGGTGAGAAATTAGATTCAATGTGTCCATAATGCAGGCATATGCATTCATAAATTATTTTCATAAAAATAACTCTCTTTTTGCATAAAAGTGATGAAATGAGCTTAAGAGATCGCTGCACAAAGTTTTATTTTTCAAAGAAACTTAAAAGCACGAGTCATGACTGCACCAATGTGTAAATTTTTTACTTCGGATGTATGTTATGTTATACAAGTAGGTTTGTTTCTCTGTGGATGGTGGAAAGCTTAAGTGTTATTTGTTCTTAACAGCAAATTGTTTTTTAATGGAAGCCTGCAATATTTGTTGTAAGAGCAGCGCCAAATTGAACCACATAATGATACTACAAAAATTAATTACTCAGCATCATTCAGGTGCAGTAAGTTTTTTCCAAGCTGACTGAATTTGGATTTCTTCCAAATTAATTGAAAAATAATTAATCAACATTATTAAATGTCAATGACATAAATTTCTTGAACCATTTTGTATCTAATTTTCAATGCTTTTTAAAAAAAAATATGAAAACAAAATTCAAGAAGAGGATTACAGCCCTCAGAAAAATGTTTGTGATATCAGATAAACATTTTTCAGATAAAAAGCCAAATTATCAAACTCAAAAAGCCCTGGCCATTTAGCTATGTATTAACCAATTCCTTCGGCAGTATAATGAAGGAAGAAACTGATTTGCTAGGTTAATTATTAAGAGTTAATTATCAAGGGTTGCCGAAATTTATTATGGGACAGTATTCCACTTACATTTTTATAAATATTTACCTAGAGATTTAAGAGAATTATATACAATGGTTACTTTATTTCAACTTGCACTTCTAACATATAGATGTCCCTGAAAAAATTATTGTCTTCACTGTTGAAGCAGAGCAGAAGCTGGATGGTGAACAAAGAATATCACGAATGATGCCAGACAGTGTATAAGAAAAAAAATGTTAAATGTACTCACCCTGCAGAGAGTCCTGGCTTTGAGTCTCCCCTGATGGGCCAGGCTTTGAGAGAATTTGAGCTGAAAGTAAAAAAAAAAAAAATAGAAAAGATTCACAACAATAATATTCTTAAGCCTAGTACAGTAATAAAATCTGAAATACTGTTAGCAACTGTGATGCCAACAACTTCAGCATGTGTTCAACTATTTGAGATATTCATGTCCTGGCAGTGGCAACAAACTATAAACACATCATCCATATTGGAAACCCCTTACATCTTATTACGAGTGGCCATCCTAACCAATTATTCCTCCCTTGCCAGCCGTCACTCCCCAATCAACCACCATATTACATTCGTTCCTTCATGTTGAATTTTGTTTATTTACGAAAACTAGATGCAGAAACTCATGTAAGAAGAATGGTGTTTGATGTTTATGTTATATTATCTGTATCAGTTATAAAAACTAGGTTAAACCATAACCTAAGAATTTTTTTAGCAGACGATAAGAAGCAATGAGGTTTATTAAAAATTCGGAGAAACGTACGTAATCGCAAAATGTGTCGGTCAAATAAATAACAGTTATCCGTTTTCGAAATTATAGACTCCGTCATTTAAAGTAAAATGAATTTTTTTAAAATAAAATTCTAACCAAATACTCAGGTAATCTAACCAGAGTAAGGTACACATAGCGCGAAAGATATAATTAAAAATGATTCCGATTCATTTTTCCTTACAAGCTTTTCCAGAATAAATTCCTACTACCATCATAGATGATACCCTTAGTATTTGATAAACGTGTTAGCTATTAAATAAGATTTAAGTTTACCTTTTTATCAACACAGTTTATAAATACCAATTCAACAACGATATTCTTGCAGCCAAATAGTGGCGAGCGAGATATTAGAAATTATTTTCACAGTTAATTGCTATAATACAGGCATTAAGTTTGATTTTCATAACATTTTATTCTTAAAAAATGTGGAAAAACATTTCGGCTGAAAAAATGTGGAGCTACGAGTACTTTTCAGTAACATGTCACTAATGAAAGTAATCTTTAATTTATCATGGTCTCTGCTATAACTGCTTTGCCAGATAAAACGAAATATTCTGTTTCGGAAGTAACTGAATAAACACACGGAGAGCAGCGATAAAAGAAATTAATGTGAGGTAATCATATGTTACAAAGTTACAATTGGTACGTTTGTTTAAATTTACATGTTGCTTTTTGTTTATTTAAGACAACTAGATACAGAAATTAATGCAAGGAGAATAGTATTCCATGTTTGCGTTATTTTATCTGTATCAGTTATAAAAATTAGGTTAAAACATAACCTAAGAATTTTTTTGGCAAAAGATAAACAATGAAGTTTATTAAAAACAAAGAGAAGTGTACGAATCGCAAAATACCGAGTGTTACAGAAAAATGTATACACACTTCAGGAGAAGAAAAAACATATGGAAACTTTTCATACAAAATGTTTATTAGCCTGAAAGTAAGATTATAAGTCTGTTTGAAGTTTCCAATACACTTTCTGGGGTAAATGTTTATGTTAAGTGTTCAAAGTGATGGCCTTCTGCATCAATGCATTTCTGAATACGGGTTGCGACTGATTCGGTAACTACCGCTAAAGTTTCCAGTGGGATATCTGCGCACACTGTTCTAATCTCATCCCAAAGTTCGTTCAGGTTATCTGGTTTTCTTCTGTACACCTGGTCTTTCATTGATCCCCATAAGTAAAAGTCCAACGGTGTTAGATCTGGAGAACGCGCAGGAAACTCGATTGGACCCCTGCGTCCTATCCAATTCTCTGGAAAATGTAGATCAAGGTATGCTCTTACATCCCTATGGTAGTGCGCAGGGGCGCCATCTTGTTGATAATAAATCCTCTCATTACCGTACACTTCATGAATGGCAGGTAAAATTGAATCGTTAAGCATTCTCAGATAAAGTTCACCGGTTAAAGTACCTTCATAACGGAAAGGACCAATGAGTCCCCTACGAGTCAATCCGCACCACACATTTACACCAGGCAAATTCACAGCCGTTTCCACTGTGATGTGGGGATTATTGTCAGCCCAGTACACACAATTGTGTCTGTTCCATCTGACCAAACCACATTCCCCACAAATCCCGGAACATTGTTAACCATGTCCCGAAACCATTCACAAAATTGTAACCTACGATCTGAGTCGTCGTCGTTTAACTGTTGCACCAGTCTGGGAATGTACACTTTAAACTTGCCTTTCTTCAGAATGCGTAGCACGCTGACATGACTTACACCACTCTCACGCGCACATTGCCTTGTAGATTTTTGTGGCGACTGCTGAAAGCATTCCAGCACCGCAGCCGAGGACTCGTCACTCGTAGCTGTGCGAGGTCGCCCTGATCGGCCTTTGTGTACATCACACACTGTTCCATGCAGCTCGAATTTGTCATGTATACGGGTAATTGTTAACCGTGTAGGTGGATCTGTACCAAACTCACGTCTCCACTGTCTCTGGACAGCAGCCACATTCTCAAATTTCCAGTACCACTTCAACAATTGCTTACACTCTTCAAAGTTCAACCGTACTTCCGCCATGTTGATATCAGTTAAGCACCGCTGCCCGCGTCACGGCCCTAGCTTGCTGCCACCTATTGAGCAAACATCACACTACGTTTGTACCAAATTTCATCCTCTCAAGCGTGAAAACGAACTCTCTATGACCTTTAAAAGTGTGGATACTTTTTTTGTAACACTCGGTATATCATTCAAATAAATGACAATTATCCATTTTTGATATTATACTTTCCGTCATTTAAAGTAAAATAAAGTAAAGTAGATAAATCGGGATTACAGGAGATCGCGATTCCGCCAGGAATGCCGTGGTAAAACGCAAGAATTCTCTAGAAATATTTTCCGAAGTACATTTAACTGTTTTATGCCAGTACAGGATGTATTACAACCTAATTTCTGCTTGAAAATAATGGTAGTCTACCGGCTGTATTACAACGGAATTACTGTTTGAAAATAATATGTCCTGCGATTGACTACAGCAGTATTATGATGTCATTACTGAATGTTATTTTGGTGGAATCGCGATCTCCAGTAGACCAGATCGTTATTCATTTTTTATTACAAGCTTTTCCTGAATAAATTTCTACTACCACCATAGCTTATGCCCGTTGTTATTCATGTGAGAGTAATAGAAGCTATGATTTTCGAACACAATATTAGTAGCGGTGGTTAAGTTGACCAGAATCACAACTAACATTTTGTTACAGCATAATTCACTCTGTAATGAGTTTTACAAAGCAATTAAACTGCTTTCATAAGCGTTATGTTACTAAAGGCATTAATTACTGCGGGTGGAGTAGTTCTGTACGTATCGTGCTGAAACATGCCTGGACCAGGAATAAAACTGATATTACAGGGATAGCAAAAGTTCTTTGGATTCCTAATTTGTTTTTCATTTCATTGGTTCTATACTTCCGTCGTAATTAATTCAGTAGAAGTTATTACTGTATAGCTATGCGAACTACAAATGAAATATGTAGAACGTTACAAAATCAAGGCCATTAGCATTATGTAATAACAATTCTGCATAATTACCCAACTGCAAACAAATGAACTGCCAGAATATTGCGTTCAGTCATTTTTGACGGGCTCGAAGCTAGTGTCTTTTATAATCTATCCTTCACCAACCTGCACTTCCTTTGATATATAACCATATTAAATTTCCTATTGAGTTTTCGTTCATTTTAAATATTTACACACGTAATCTATTTTATTTTCTTACTGTCCATCTCACCCTTAATTAAGAGATGATGGCTTCCACCATAGATAACACACTACTGGCGATAAACAAAAGATGAAATATCATTTAGGATCATCCCACTCTCCCAACAAATAAAAACTTACATGAAAATGTATTAATTGTTACAACATAGAATAATAAGCATTTGGTTTGGGTTGAGACCTTTCTCAAACCCATCTCAGACGTTAGTCTTCTTCAATGCAGCTGGTGTTGTTGTTGCTTAAGGGTGCATCATTGTTGGGGTCATTAGTGCCTTGACTATAGCGCCTGACTATAGACCAGACGAGCAACATGGTTTAAAAAAGAGCAGCTTTATTGTCTGCATGGCCGACTGTAAAGGGGTCGACCATACAGACATCAATCAAAAATAAATCACTAAAAACATAGCTGTAAAGGGGCCACTAGAAATAAAAACTTTACGTCTCGTTGGCTGTATAGAGACCAGCCAGCTTTAAAGAAAATTAAAACATCTGGCTAGCTGTATAATAGCCAACCGGACAAGAATCGTAAAGCTATAAAAAAAAAATAAAACGATGAATAACAATGGACAAGGGACGGTCGGCTATAAAAACACCACCCATAAATTTAAAACTAGGCCAATCAGCCAAAAATTTTAGGAGTAAGACTGGACAATTGACAAAATTTAAAACTTTGGTCAATTTGCTGGTCTTGTTATTTAAAATGAGGGACAGATTGATGAATAGGCCAACATCTGCCCTTAAATATAAAAACAGTACACAATCAGTTGAAATGTGGTGCACTGTCAGAGGTATGCAGAGGTACAAGTATCACACTCCAGTGTAAGAGGACAGTGTCCTATGCGGAGGTGAGTAAGGAGAACCTCATTCCCCCTCACCCGCTAGAAGGAGCTGCTCCACGGCTGATGGGTCAGATTGACCAGCCAGCTTATTATGCTTAACTTCCAGCCACTGTTTCTGCCATACATCAAAGACACTTCTTTTTGCCACTGAGGTCAATTCTGACCTTGCCTCAGGCTAACTTGGAAGCTACATCAGATGCCCTGTTCTCCGATTCCCACAATGTCTGGTACCTAGCAGAATAATACCTCCTTTTCCACAAGATTGGATGGAAAGGAGTGCGTCCTGTACACCCTGGACCAAACGCTCTGCTGGGTACATGTTTACTGCAGCGAAAGACTCACAGTGTACGATAAACCTTGTATCGTGCATTACTTTCAAATGCTAGAGTGACTTCAACAAAACATGACACTCAGCGGAGTAAACACTGCATCTTCTATCCATCTTGTATTTGTGAGTACCTTGAGGGAACACTACAGTGCAATTTAGCGCAATTTAACTATTAGCCTGCTTAAACCCATCAGTATAGAGTGGGATAAAGGTATGATGCACATTTAAAAAAAAAAAACACATTAATTAAAACATTGTCAGTGGTAAACAGTTTGTTATACCGATAGAGTTCTAAAATTGTTCTGGGCCTCTTTAAAAGCCAGAGAGGAAATTTACTCCAACCCTGGTGATCAAAAGAGGGCAGCTCTAACCCACATTATTCTAAAATAGCCCTTGTACGGTATCCGAATGGTTTGGTCGCTTTATGACGATTGGTATAAGGCCGTTTGAAATTAAGACGAACAACTAAGTCATACATGGGACTGCTAGGTGTTATGGCAATGTTTATAAAGTGTCGCACCATAAGGAGATGCTGGCGGCTCGCAAGCGGCTTGCTCGACTCAGCACAAATGGTGACAATCGGGCTGGTGCAATAAGCACCAATGGCAAGCCGAATTCCTACATGGTGCACACTATCCAAAAACCTGATATAACTTTTCTGTGCCAAACCGTATACTATGCAACCTACTCCAACAATGACCATACAAAGGCTATATAAAACTGGAGCAGGCAGGAGCAGTTGGCACCCCATGACCTGCCAAACAGACATTTTAAAACATTTAAAGCTTCTAAGACTCTGGCTTTCACTTCTTAAAAATGTGGCAGCCAACTTAGCCTACTGTCTAAAATGAGGCCCAGAAACCGAACAGTGTCAGTAAAACTTGAAACTGTGTTGCTCGAGGTAAGATGAGGCTCTGGTAAAAGACTTTTGTCACGAGTAAAAAGTACAAACCGGGTTTTCTCGTCAGAGAAACGAAATCCGGTGCATACTGACCATTTATCCAGTTGTTTAGCGTAAGTTGAACCTGCCGCTCAGTGCCTCTCAAGCTAGATGATGTACAAAAAAATTAAATTACCTTTGAAATGCTACTAACCTCAATTGTGAAAAGTGGCACACTTAAAACTAACCCTTGAGAAACACCATTTTCCTGAATAAATATATCTGACACTACACTATCAACTCGGCACAGGAAACAACGTCCTGATAAAAAAAAATGTTTTAAAAAATGGGCCACATTTACTCCAAAAAACCCATACACGTAATTCTTTTAAAATAACATGCCACCTGGTAGTATCGTAGGCCTTACCGATCTCGTAAAATGGACCTAGGTGTTGGCTGCAGATGAAAGCATCCTGTATGGTCATTTCCTGTAGGTTGTCCAAGATGGAATGGAACTTCCTGAATCAATGTTGAAAGCGGCCCAGCAGATTAAAGGGCTTGAAACACCACACTAGACAGCGGTTTTAGCATCCACTCTAATGTCTAGTGCTATGGTAGCTATCTGGCAACAACTTGTCTTTCCCAGGTTTTAAAACAGAGATTAGCATTCCTTCTTTCCACAGGTCAGGGAAGTGTCTCCGGTCAATACATCATTAAAAATATCTGTGAAGTACTCTTTAACATCTTTGCTAACATACATCAGCATCTGATACAGGATCCTATCAGGCCCTGGGGCAGTGTCTTTGGAGCTGTTTATTGCAGACTCCAGTTCCCAAGACATGAACGGCCTGTTGTAGCCCTCAGAGTCCGACGAAGTGAAGCTCAAATCATGGTTTTCAGCAACAATTCTTCGTTGCTGGACACAAGGGTCCAAATAGGCAGATGAAGTGATAGCAGCAAAGGCCTCTGCCATCAGTTGCACCATGCTTTGTTTGTCAGTAACTACACATCCCTGATCCAGTAATCCAGATACTGGTGGATGAAGCACCTTCCAGATATACGGCAGATAGACTCCCATACTTTTGACGATGTGGAATGGTTATGATGCTCACAAAGTTCTCCCAAGACTCTTTCTTGCTCTCCTTAATGACACAACATGCCTTAGCTATGGCAAATTGTCAGATGTTGGATACAACCTAAAACAACACAATTCCCTTCTCCAACCCTCTGGGAACGGGCATCCTTCACAATGTTCCTGAGCTTTTCAGTATGGAAACGTCAGTCTCCAAGTGAATCACTCCTGCAAAGTGATTCACCTTCACCTCAATGTCATGACTCATCTGGATGGTAATTGATCGGTGGTACAGTTGCCAATCGGCTTTGCTGACGTTCCATTTATGTCGGTAATTGCCTCCTACACACTCAAACTCTACATGCATCCATATAGGGAAGTGGTCACGATCCACCTCCCAATACACGACGGAGTCCGTAATTGAAGGAGAGCACAAAGAAAGATTGATGGCAGAAGACGAACCAGAAGCAGTTGTGAAATGGATCATTCGTCCTGTGTTCAGAATACAAACGTTGTCCTGTGCTATCAACCTGTCAACTACTCAGCCCCACTGAGTTTTATTCTGTGGAGCTTAAAAATGTAACAACTTCAATTTGATATTGCGACAAAGTCACTTACGATTTTCTGTGAAGCTCATTTACACCTCAATTTCGTAGAGTTAAATGTAATACATTGTTTAAGGTGAGTGTTATTAGGTTTAGGGTCCTTAGGTTCGATCCTCACTTCGGAATATATTTAGTTTGTTTTCTTTGGATACTAGTTGCTGTTGGTTGCATCGCTTACTCATTTTTTCCCGGAAATCCACCAAAACATCAATTTAATTTTTCTTTTTTTCTGAAGGCTTCACAACTTTTTGGATAACAACAAAAGAAGATTTCAAAAAGGAAATTGAACGTTACTTGCACACCAAAAAAACGGGGTTTAAAAAAAAATAATAATTAAAAAAAAATCGAAAATTACTTGCACATTAAAAGTAAATACCGCCTAAATAGACGCATTTATGTCAGGAAGGTAACCTGCAGTAGTATCATCAAGTAAAAATTCCAACGAAAAGGCCAAAAAGCATTCCAGAACTGTTGCAAGATTAGCGTGAAGTTTCTACAAGTGATCTCACTTCGAAAATAAATTCCATTATTCACAGCCATGCACCTGTATTTTTTGCATGATATTCTATCTCTGATAAGTTTAAAAATTAAGTTTTTTTGTATGTTAGGAATTTATTTCAAATGCTTGCGTGACTCTTAACAACCATTATGAATTCTTTGAATAAAAAAAAAAAAACATGGTTCTGCAGTGCAAAAAAACAGAAAAAAAAAATGCACGCAGTTCGAACGTAAGACGTTCTGAATTCCATCACCAATGAAGCAGCTACCTGGACACTACTTCTTAGTTGCTTCTCTTTATGTTAATAGTAAACACTTAAACATCACAGTTTCTTCATGTGAGATGAAGTGAAACGAGGTAGTTAATGAATAAACAAACAATTTTTATTCAAAGTAGATAAACCATATTACTCGGAACAAAGGTTTATTTTCCACAAATTCGCACCTAACAATAGAAAAAATGGGCTACCCGCAATCCACCGATCAAGTGCTGCAGTCGGGCGCGCCATTTGACTGAGCATGGTCGATGATTACGCTGTGTTTCTGCGTGCTAGTAGTGAAATGTGTATTGCTGTTGATTTTGGCGAGTCTCAAGGTGAATACATTTTTAAAGTTTTCATTATTTTCATCATGACTGCACAAATTTCGCATACAGAATTTTTCGACATATGGTTTGCTAACGCAAAACATCCAATCTCTAACTTTCAATTTAAATATAAATGATTCTCAAATTGAAGCATTTTTAAGTTCAGCAGAATAAGTCAGGGTTTTTTTCTATAGCTGGCCCCACAAATAAGGCATCTATTTTCGATACTAGCTGGTACCCACGACTTGGTTCGTGTTTGTAAAGAATTTGGATTGACAGCTACCGAAATCTAACAACCATAGTGCACGATGGGAGATTCCATGCTGCTCGATGCTATTACCACACACAAATGCCAGTCATCTGCGCTCTATAGTTCAGGCAGTAAAGTAAAATTTATGGATACACATGTCTTTGGACGAAATATGAAGATATCCTTGATCGACCAGTTTCAACCACCATATCTTCCACACTCCCACAGTTACCGAAATTCGGCCAACTTTGTGATCGACGGGTGACTCTGTGCTACTACCACACACAAACACCAGTGATTTGCGCTAGATAGTTCTGGCTGAAAAGTGATACACCATGACATACGTCTTTCGTAGAAATATGAAAATGCTGAAGGTCGACCACTTTCAACAACCATATCTCGTAGTGGCAGAAAAATGATATATGCGGAGACATGTCTTTCGTCGAAATATGAAAATATCCTTAATCGGCCACTTTCAACCACCATATGTCCCACACTACCACAGATACCGAAACTCGGCCAACATTGTTATCGACGCGTGACTCTGTGCTACTACCACACAAACACCAGTGAACTGCACTAGATAGTATTGGCTGAAAAGTGATACACCATGACACATACGTTTTTGGTAGAAATATAAAAGTGCCGCAGGTCTACCAATTCCAATCACCATATATCCCACACCCCCATAGCTACCAACACCTAACCACCATAGTATACGATAGGAGACACGATACCACTACCACACACAAGCACCATTGGTCTATGCTATGTAGTTATGGCAGCAGAGTGACATATACGGAGACACATGTCTTTCGTCGAAATATGAAAATATCCTTAATCAACCACTTTCAACCACCATATGTCTCACACTTACACAGTTACCGAAATTTGGCCAACGTTGTTATCGACGGGTGACTCTGTGCTACTACCACACACAAACAACAGTGATCTGCATTAGATAGTTTTGGCTGAAAAGTGATACACCATGAAACATACGTTTTAGGTAGAAATATGAAAGTGCCGCAGGTTGACCACTTTCAACCACCAATATCTCCCACACCCCCATAGTTACCGACATCTAACCACCATAGTACACGATAGGAGACACGGTACCATTACCACATATAAACACCATTGGTCTATTCTATGTAGTTGTGGCAGCAGAGTGACATATACGGAGAGACATGTCTTTGGTTGAAATACAAAAATGTCTTGCATCAACCACTTTTAACCATCATATCTCCCACATCTCCACAGCTATCGACGTTCGGCCAACGTTGTGCATGACAGGAAACTTCATGCTACTTCCACGCACAAAGACCAATGATCTGTGTTGGGTAGTGGTGGCTGAAAAGTGAAATATAGGAAAAAATACGTCTATTTTATTATATATATATATATATATATATATATATATAATAACAATGAAAAAAAAGACGCTAAGTAGCGGAAAGGAATCAAATTAGGATAGGGAAATAAGCCACCACTTACCTTTAGATGATGGATGTGGGGTGCGAACACACAGAAAAGACACAAACACAAATAATAAAGAAATTTTCAGGAAAAAAACCCTTCGTCAACAAGAGAAAATTAAGGGAGGTGGGTGCAGCCGGAGAGTGCCTTTAAGATTTTTCCGCTGTAGGCTTTTACAAATTGTTCTCGGTTTTGTTTTCAAAATGAAATTTCATTAATAACGAGAAATGACCAGCAACAAACAATAAAAAATAATTGAAAACTTGGATAGTATTAAACGCTCCATTTGCAACAGCAGCATTTACAGACGTGTCCACCAATCCTAGAGTGTTTGCTGTCACGTGGCCAGAGGTGAGAAAACCCTATTTTTTATTTCGTTTTTTATTAAAAATAATCCACTTTTCTTTTCAAAATTCATAAAATTAGCTTCCTGAAGCATTAATCTACGAAAATGACTACAATTTATAATATATTTTTAATACTGTCAAACAGCCTATCAATGGACATACTGGGTGGCAGATATGTCGGGCATACGGTCAGTTGAATTGGACCCCCCCCCCCTTTTTTGCTCGATCACTCTCGGTATCATTTTTCCTGTAGAGGTCGTATCCTGTCAGCAATGGTTGATCTATGGGTGTAAAATGTGTCTCTTGCAGACACAAACACAAAGGTTTAGACCATGCTAAGAGTTCTACTTTGTCGTTGTGAGCTTGATAGCCATTCTAGTTCCACTGCAGTATGGAAGCCATCTCACCTCTTCAATCTCTTCTGTCCCATTTCAGGTGGGTGCTCATCCGGTGACTGCTGAGTGAGGAACAGGACCAGGTTTGTCAAACAGCATTGCCATGTCTTCAAGCTCTGAAGACACCTCCGATTCTGTAAAGGCCTCGGAGGCTTGCCAAGGTCTTTTCCCCTTCTCCTTGTCACTCTGTACGAGAGTGAAAAGAGGATTAAATAAAGGCAATTGGGTCTGAATGCCAAAACTTCATACGAAGGCTGTCTGAGAAGTTCTCGGCCTCGACCATACATGGCAGCACTACCCATGTGATTTTTTCCGTGCAAGTTGGTGCATGTGCCAGATGCGCCTGCAAGAAATTGCAAGTCATTCTACTTTGGAGTTTGGTCTTTACAGTTGTTTTATACAGGCGCGGTGCGGAGTTGTACCAAAGATGGAAAAAATCGAGTATCGTGCAGTTATAAAATTATTTGCAAAAGAAGGTTTAACGCGATCTGAGATCCACGCGAGATTTTTAAAAGTGTATGTGGACTCTTTTCCTTCATATTCCACAGTTAAGAAATGGGCCGCTGAGTTCAAACGTGGCCGTAGCAGTCTCGAAGATGATGAACGCGAAGGACGTCCAAAAAGTGCAACACTTCCAGAAATCATCCAGAAAGTGCATGATATAGTATGGGTTGATCGACGAATAAAAGTGTGTGAGATTGCTGAGACAGTAGGGATATCAAAAGAACGTGTGGGATACATTTTGCATGAAATATTGCATATGAAGAAGCTTTGTACAAGATGGGTGCCGCATTTGCTCACTGTTGATCAAAAACGCATCAGCATGAGACTTTCTGAACAGTGTTTGGAGCGTTTAAACAAAAATAAAACTGATTTTGTGCGTTGATTCATAACTATGGATGAGACATGGGTCCACCACTACACGGTAGAATCAAAACTGCAGTCAAAGCAGTGGACAGAAGCTGGTTGTTCAGGTCCAAAGATGGCCAATTCGGTTCCATCGGCAGGGAAGGTGATTGAATCAGTTTTTTGGGGTGCTAAAGGCGTTTTGTTCTTTGATTACCTTGAAAAGGGTAAAAAAATAACTGGGCAATACTATTCCGATCTTTTAGATACCCTGGATGAAAAAATTCGCGAGGAAAGGCCCGGTTTGAGGAAGAAGAAAATCATCTTTCATCAGGACAATGCACCTGCCCACAAGAATCTTTTGGCAATGGGAAAATTAAGAGATCTGTACTGCGACATGTTGGAGTATCCGTCTTATTCCACAGATTTGGCTCTCTCCGACTTCTATCTATTCCCAAAACTCAAAAAATTTCTCGCTGGTTAGTGTTTTTCTTCAAATGAAGAGATGATTGCAGCTGTAAATGGATATTTTGCAGGCCTTCCAGAAAGCCACTTCAGGGATGGTGTAATGAACTTGGAACATCGTTGGACTAAGTGTATCAGTGTTCAGGGAGACTATATTGAGAAATAAAAATGATCTGGTAAATATCAAATTGGTTTTATATTTTAGGCTCAGAATTTTCCAGACCGCCCTCGTACCTCGGACCTACTGTTCCGTCAGCTTTTTCTTGCTAGCTGGTAAAAAAAAATATTGCTGCTGAAAATGCTACAGTAGCCATTGCTGCTGCAGTGCAACAACTGGCCTGTCTTCTACTGCTGGTGGAACCAAGCTGTCAAAATAGTTGGGGTTGTAGATGTGTTAGCATAAAAATTCATTGTCTTAGGTGTTATGATCTTAATTGGTTTAGCACCTCATTTCCACTGACATGAGCACATAGTATTTGTGCCCATGTCAGCAACAAACATCTGAGTACCAACACTTTCTTTCATGACGGGAGATTACAAGGTTTTTGCAAAGCTCATTGCGAGACTGGTGGCACAAGTGCCTTAAACCAATTGTTCGCTTCACCATACGATAGCTGCTCCTTTGTTTTCAACTTCTGTATCTTATTTTCATCGAGATACACTCAACCCTTCCTGCTCCAGGCTGGATGTGACCCGGAGCATTTGACGCACACCTGTGGGAGGGTGCAACTACTATCCTGATCATGTGTTGTCATTCCACATTTTACACAGGTGGAAATGCCCTTGCAGATTGCAATCATGTCCACAACCACTGGCACCTGAAACCGGTACATACGGATCAACGTTCAGATTTAAATATCCTGTTTTTTGGACTTCGGCAACATCAGAGAGTCGAACGTCATGACAAAGGTGGCAGTCTTTTCAACAATGCCGTTGACACCTCGTGTGATCTGATGTACCTCAATCCCCACTCCTTTAGGAGTTTCTCCGTCTCTAAATCGATCATATCTTGGCAGGTGACCACGTTTTTACCCAAATTTAGACTTTTATGGAGTTCGCATTTTACTGAGAATTCCCCAGGCTGCTCAGACATAAGGATGACAGCCTGCTTGCTGGTAGATCTTCCCTTCCTCAGCCTTTTCACACTTTTTAGCGTATCAGCAATTCCCTCCAAGCTTTTTTGTATATAGAAAGGAGAGACCTTTTCAAACTATCCCTCCTTACTTGCTATTACTACAAAGGCAATATCGATGATATAATCCGTCCTGTTTTCAGGATGAGGGTTTCCAACCATCACCCACTTATAAGTTTTGTGTGTGTTTGGGATACCCTGTGTCCCACCCATGCCGCAGGCAGTAGTTTTGGTTTTTTTTTTATTATGGCTTTACGCCTCATCGACATTGATGTCATTAGAGGCAGAATGTGACTGGGGACAAGGAACGGGAAGGAATTCAGCCATAGCCTTCTGAAGGAAGCATCCCGGCATTTGCTTGGAGTGATTTTGGGAAACCATGGAAAACCCAAATCTGGATGCCCAGATGTGGATTTGAGCGGCATACTCCTGCATGCGAGGCCAGAGTGTTAACCGTTCACCCCACCACGCTCAGTTTGTGTGTTTTGTTTTTGATTTTGTTCCACAAGTTCGGAGGAACTAAAAGTTAAGTGACATGGAAGCCCCACATCACGCCATGAAGCCCAATACAACAGGGGTGCGGCAGGTGTCCTTTAAGTTGTACGAGTGGTTCGGCTCACCACCCATTCAATTCCTTGACACGTTACTCACTTTGAGGATTTTTTAGAGTTGTCCTGTCCTTGCAATCTGGGTGATGAAGCCAAGATCTCTGTCCTCCTAGACACACTGTTCCACCGTCACACCTTACGGCGGTCACTGAAGCATGCAAGGAGTTTCAGTGTGGAAAACTTGCGGCACTCACAAGTTTCCAGTTCAGGTACTGCGGCTTCGCCAAACTAGTATGTCGCACTAACATTCCAAGACCCTGTAGGCATCTTCTTCAACAGTGGAGCTACTTGTCTACATGTTCTAATGTCCCTAGAAACCTTTTACGTTTCAATTTTTCTTGGATTTTTTAGTCTTCTGACAGTGACATTTTGAAACTTGTATTAGTGTTCCCTGCTAGCTAATGCAGACAATTTCTTAGGTCTGTATTGGAAACCTTTTCTTATCAGTCCATGTGTACTTCCAAAACAGAAGAACACCACTGCTTTAACACCTGGTTTCCACCATCTGTGAATTGAATTTCCAGAGGAATGAGCCTGCCTACACTTTGTCCAAAAGTAACATTGGACAACAGTAACAGACAGAGTTTGATAAAATTTGTGAGTGGAAAATTCTTTCATCTGATCATTAGCCACTATATTGTAAATATGGGCACCTAGCAGTGAAAAATGAAACTACTGGATTGGGGGTAGGGGAGGAGTAACACAGAACCCATGCGTGAAAAAAAAAAAAAAAAATCATGGTTATAAGTTTAATATTTTTTGTAATAAATTAATGAAACTTCAACAATCATTTGTAATGACCCTGTGAACTGTTATTTTATATCTACTTGAAAACCTACCTTACATCCAGAATTTTAATTTGCTTTGTTTTCAAACTCTAGCCACAAAACCGGGAATTCTGTATGAATCTGATGATGTCTCATTATTATGAGTCATCTGGCACCGAAGCTCGCCGTTAAAACCTGTCACGCACATCTGACCTTTTTACCCACCGAAAAAGTTTTTTCAAGATACTAATACAGGCTGATATGCTTTAACCATTCCTTTAAAAAGGAATTCTGAACTGTGCACCTTCTCAATCATCAAAAAATGGTACTAACTTCTCAGGATTTGGAGTAATTTTTTTTCATTTGATGTCTTATTCACGATCCTCACTAACATTTTTCAGAATTTATACATGTTGACTTGACAAGGATTAGCTATGAGGAACATAAGAAATGACAGCTTATGAGCAAAAGATAACAATAAAATTAATAAATAATTTTTGTAGCACTGTAGATACTCAAAGCTGACCAACAATCAATGCACCTTCTGGTGACTTTACTTTCCTTCCCAAGTTGTAGTGTGATTTGATATACTTCTGCCTCTGCTATTGCTGCTTTAGTCACTATGTGATGTAATTGTCTTTTAATTATTCTTGAATAAAAAGCCTGCTAACCAGGACATTTCCATAGTACTGGGTATTCAAAGACCCCGAGTCACCAGTAGAAGGACTTTATACATCTGAGGCATACAACAGAATCTGAAAATGGCAGCACTATTGTAACAGTGCACCAAGCAAGAGCAGCAAAATAAAGTAAAAATTTTGTTTAACAATGCCATAAAGCCTTTAGAGATTCATCAATGGAAGAGAATTCAATATGGTGGACTGAAAATGTAAATCATTTTCATAATATTAGTTGCTGGCATGCCAAACCCCTTCCTACAGAAAGTAAAAATCAAGCTATATTATTTTTGTGGCTCTAGATATGCCTGTTCTAGTTAGTCCCAAATATTGTAAATCAAGTAAGCTCCAATTAGCCAACTTCCAACTGAATCCTTAATGTCAGCTCCATCATGTGGCAACTGAAAAATTTTCACTATTAGAAATTAGAAAATTTGTAGTGCCTACTAGAGATTCTGATTCAAATTATCCAATATATGGGAACTAAGAAGCAAAAAAGAATTACAAATTAGGATAGGGAAATGAAGCACCACTTATCTTAGATGATGGTTTTGGGGCGTGAACACACATATGCATGACGTAGGAATTTTCGGGTCTAGCCCTTAATCAACAGTAGACATTATGCAGGGTGGGTGTTGTGAGAGACTGCCTCATAGAATTACTGTTGACCAGGAAAACGGCGGGGGAATTATAAACACAGCTTACCTTAGATGATGACTGGGCACCCTGAACACATGAAATGGGCACCATACTTGACCACACTTCCCAGAATCATCCCCTCAAAATTTTTCAGGACTGCTTCCTTATTCAGTAATTTGGAGCCATTCACAAATTATATCACACAATTTTTTTTTTTTTTTTGATTTCTAGAGCCCCCTCCTTGTCACAGGTAGTCACAATTGCGTGACCTCCCCCCCCCCCTTTTTCCCTTCTCTGCTGTGATGTCACATATATTTACATTTAGAAATTATTAAATTAAAACAGCACTTCCCAAAATATTTATATATTTTATTTAAAATATTTTTTTCACAAAATCAACAGTAAATCAAACATTTTAGAAAATTGACAAAACAACAAATCCAATGAATGATACAAAATTTAATCAACTTGTATCCATGGACTTTAAGCTCATTCTTTTATATTATTTATGACTGGCATAACAGTTGCTTATTTCTCAGTTATAAACATTCGATGTGTCAACATCATCATCATCCAACCATATAGCATCGTCACATTGTTTATTAAAAAAAAAAACTAAAAAAAACCCTCCCTGACACATCTAGCTAAAAATTTTTGAAGACAAAACTTCGTACTGGGCAAAATCTCTTTTTACCTCTTATATAATTGCTTATATTGGTTAGTGACTTTGTATGATAAAAGATATAGACCACAGATGCCACACGATCGTTTATATAAGTATGCAGAAGTCATTTTTTCTAAAGCCCTCAAAGGCAGTATTGACCTTTTGGCATATGTCAAAGGCAGCCAAAGGTACAGCGTGCATGAACTAATGCAGCCGCCACGTGCCAAAAAGTGATACAAATTATACGTGTGATGTCACAAAGCTTATGACTCATCCCCCTTGTCACACGATGTCTCACGTTGTTGACCTCCACCCCTCCCCCTTAAGATGTGACGTAATTTATGTATGACCCCTTTGGCTTCATTGAGCTTACTGAAATCCTTGGCTAACATCAGCAATTTTAGGCCAACCAAATCTCTACCAACTCAGACCTCACCATCCTTCCGACAGACAAGGGTTCAATCTCAGTAGTTATGAATCACAGTGATTATGAAGCACTTCATCATTCATCAGACACTTAACACTTATTGCCACCTCACCAAGGATCCTACACCAGCCCATTAAATCCCTAAAAATTAGCCATTGCCCTGTCCTCTTTACGCAGTACTTCCCAGACCACAAATCCATTAACCAATCCTCCCTGTACCTCCCAGAACTTGCTTCAGCAATCCTACTAACCTGTAATATCCTAGTCCACAAAAACAGTCTTCCCTCTACAACCTGACAACCCCAAGGCATTTTCCAATCCAATAGACCCCATTGCAAGATGTGCAAACACGCTTCCACCAACTTCACAAATGGGGAAAACTTTCCCATCATAGAATAGCCCTCCTGTAAAAGGTTTGATGTATTAGAACAGCTTACCAGCAACCATTATCCAGTTTCCTACATAGGTTTGAACACCAATCCACTAGACGTTAAGAATGAATGGCCAATAGGTGTTCATGTCATCTTCCACAACATCAATAATTTTAATTCTTATTTAACTGTCCATGCTATAAGAGGCAACTACTCGGTCTCAGTTTCAGATACGACACAGTCACTACTTTAACCCTTCCTTCTCTCTCCCCTCTCCTGTCTTCTACCCCCACTACCTAACTTGAACCACCAATAACCATAGGTGATGTTTAACTTCATATTGTTTAAAGGTTCATGTTTATATACTTTTGCTTTTTTTAAGTATTTAATATTTTATTTTGCTCTCTGTTCTTTTTGACCATTGTTATTAGTTTTGCTATGCTCGGGTATTATTCAAATTACTACATCATCTCCCTGTTCTCTGTTTGCACTTACCCCCACCATGTTCATTGTTCAAGGGTCATTAAATAAACCCTTACAGCACCCACCCTCCGCAATGTTCTTCTTGCTGGTGAAGGGCTATAGCTCAAAAATTTCAATGTCATTCGTGTATGTGTCGATTACATGTGTTTACACTGCCTAGCCATCATCTAAGGTAAGCGGTGGTTCATTTTCCTTTCCTAAATCTGTTATTCCTTTTCACTACTTAGTGCTCATTATTTAATTGTTACTATATATATATATGAAATTCTATAGAAACATCAATGTGCACAGGGTCATGATCACAATAAGATGATAAATCTGTGTGTATTTAAACACCATTCATCTAGACTCAGAAATTACAGATTTTTAATGTTTCTGAAACATGGATAATTTGATCTAAAATTATTAAGAAAACTAATGAATCACAGTAGAAATATTGGTAGAGAATTTAAAATTAAGACTGCCTGCTACTTCTTAATGGTGACTTAATGTAAAATGTTGACAAATAACAAATTCGTTTTTGCAACAACATCAGTTTCAGCTCAAACATTTAACAAAACGATTTTGGATTAATGGGTCTACCTACTGGTGTTTTAGTTTTTCATTTATTTTCTACTAGATGGCCCAACAGACACTGTCCTGTCCAAATTTCAATAAAATTGTTTGCGATAATTTTATGAATTTGTGAAAAGCTGTTGAAAATGTGTAAACAAAATAAAAATGAGGAAAAAAAACATATTACTGAATGATCATTGTATTTGTTAATGCTTGTGTCCATGGTTATTCAATTTGAGGAGGAGTACATTCAGAAGTATGCCAATGGGAAATTTTCCATGTGAACTGAATTCTATAGGCAGCACACCACTGAAATGATGGAAATTTGTGATGTGCCTGGAATGTGATCTACTTGGAACCATGTGGTTTTGTTCAAAAATTTAAATCACAATTAAATTAAGTTAGAATTTCATGATAGCCAAATTATTTATCTTCTTCCATTAAATTTGAAATCTCAATGAATCTCAAGGTGTTTTATTTTCATTTCAATCATCTCACCACCAAACCATTTTCGAATCTTTCGTTGATCTTGGATCGTTCAGTCTAATGCATCGTTCAGTCTAATGCATCGTTCAGTCTAATGCATCCAAAGAATTTTTATGTGCCATCATACAAACATGCCAAATGATTAATTTCTAATGCTGCAGAACTTTTGACATCGCACATTCTGAAAAAGTTTTAATGTTGGAGTTTCATTGATATTCATATTTACTGGCAACTTGAATGCTGAACGAACTGTTTCATCACCTTTCAACAACATAGTTGCAATTCCTGATGGTGCAAGTGCAATTTCATTCTGCCAGAGAATCGCTGCCAATATCAATTAGATCAAAAGCATTTTTGCAGTTCCGAGAAGAAAATCCCTCTAGTTCCATCGTTCACAACTTTCATGAGAGCGTCATAGACAATGTTTGTAATCAATACAACAGTGGAAGGTACGCTTGAACTTATTTTCTCCATGCATCACAATCATATTTTTTTTTTTTTTTTGCATTTGAACTCTTGATTTAATGTGTCATGCATCAAACTACTGGGCACTGTCATGCCTGATTGAGGTAACCATGTTTGATATCATCAAGCACATGTCCTCAATTATTATCAATTAAATAGAAATAAAATAACTACAATTGTTAGATTGTGAAACAACTAAAAAATAAAGGTAATTTTATTTTAATTTACGCTATGATGAGTTTTTCAAGATTTTTCTTCAGATCTTCCCTTTTTTATTCCAATAAAAACATTTATTTGAGATATTTTCACTCCGGGAGCACAATGAACAAAACAAAAATAAAAAAATTATGCTCATTCATCGTTCGAATCATGAGTTTGTACAAAAATTAAATAGGAAAAAAAAACACTTTCAGTTTTTCCTGAATTTTCCCTGCAACTTTTCCAATTTTTCTTTCCCTAAAAACCATATTTGGACTGTTACAATTTTTTTTTTTAATAGCCAAATTGGTTCATAGAAAAAGTACTTTCCCAAATTTTCTGGGCAACTTTTTTCAATATTTCTTTCACTAAAAACCATAATCAATGGCCACAGGCAAACAGTTTATACTTCCAACCCAGACCATCCCGTAGCAATTCATGCGAACTTCCATAATTCAAACAACCTCAACACCTGTTTTACAGTTAGAGCTATTAGAGTTTTTCCTAATACCACCAACCCTTTAGAACTCCGCAGATGGGAACTAGCCTACCAACATATCCTTAACACCAGACACACCCCTGGCCTAAAACCTATGTTAAACCTGTCACTTGCCATCTCTCATTTCATTTTACAGTCGTTTATTTTTATTTGTACATTACATCTATTCATTTGTATATATATATATATATATTTAGGTAAATGAGCCACCACTTACCTTTAGATGATGGATGTGGGACGTGAACACACAGAAAAGACACAAACACAAATAATAAAGAAATTTTTGGGAAAAAAAACCCTCGTCAACGAGAGAACATTATGAGAGGTGGGTGCAGCCGGAGATTGCCTCACAGAAAGACCGCCGGTCGAGAAAATGATGGGGGTAAATTCAAACATCGGAAAAGTAGAGCGGCAGTGAATCAGAGCTAATACCCGAGCAAAAATAAATATCCAAACTAATTTCTGGTTGGTGGGAAGATCAAAATATAATTAGAACTAAATATATATTGAAAAAAATTATATAAAATATTATACAAATAAAAAATAATAATAATAATAATATTTATGAAGTAAACATCACCTCAGGTTAGTGGTGGTTCAATATAGGTAATGGAAAGGAGAGGAAAAAAAAAAGGTTAAACATATGTACTACTAATAATAATGACCGGGTATTATCTTAAGTTGAGACCAGGTGGTTGCCTTGTGCCAAGTTTGTACTGGTAGGCAAGTTCCCAACTTCAGAGTTCAGAGAAACTGCTGCTATTAGGGAGAACTCTGATAGCACGGACTATGAAACAAGAGTTGAAATTATTCAAGTCATGGGTTATGGCATAGGCAGCAACTGGGTGCTTTGGGTTCTGTGTGAACACCGTCTGACGGTGGCCATTCATTCTTATGGAGAGTGCATTTGTGGTCAAACCTATATATGAAGCCAGGCAGTGGTTGCATGTTAACTGGTATATTACATGCGTGGTTTCACAGGTGGCGTGTCCTATGATAGGGAAGCTTTCCCCTGTGACCGGGTTGATGAAAGTGGTGGAAGCATGGTGTATGTCACACATCTTGAAGTGTGGTCTATTACATCTGAAAGAGCCTTGGGGCTGTCTGTTAGGAAGAGGAAGACTGTGTTTGTGGACTAGAAGTTCGCTGAGGTTAGGAGGTCTGCTGAAACAAGTTCTAAGAGGGGCAGGGAGGATTTTAGGAAGTTTAGTGGGCCTCTCCAAGGTCTCACCCCACAATCCATTTCGCTTCTCACTCTTCAAAATCCACGTACACCCACCCTTTATCTATTGCCCAAAATCCATAAACCTGGCAATACAGGACACCCTATCGTTGCAGCCTACGGATCGCCAACTGAGCGCATCTCTGCCTTGGTTGACCAGTACCTACAGCCCATTGTTAATCAGCTCCCTTCTCATATAAAGAACACCCAGCACTTTCTCTTCCAGCTTTCTACCTTACCCACACCTCTTCCTTCTGACTCAATACTGGTTACCATTGACGTCACGTCCTTGTATACAAACATTCCACACTGGTACGGCCTCAGGGCCATGGAACACTTTCTGGACCAGCGCCCTCCTAACAGCCTTCCTATGACATCCTTCCTCATCAAATTAGCCTACCTTATCCTTAATAGCAACTACTTCTCCTTCGAAGGCAACATCTATCACCAAACCTGCGGAACTGCCATGGGCACCTGCCTGGCTCCCTCTTATGCTAATCTGTTCATAGGCCGGCTGGAACAGACATTTCTGGAGGAAGTCCTTCTCAAACCCCTCATTTGGCTTCGTTTCATTGATGACATATTTATGATTTGGACGCATGGAGAAAATGAACTGCTAAATTTCCTGAACCATCTCAATAACTTTAGCATGCTGAAATTCACTTGGTCATACTCCCACATCCAGGCCACATTCTTGGATGTGGATTTGTCCCTATCCAATGGCTATCTCAATTCTTCAGTCCACATCAATCCAACCAAACTTCAACAGTATCTCCATTTCGACAGTTGCCACCCATAACATACCAAACGTTCTCTCCCCTACAGTCTGGTCATTCGAGGTAGTCGCATATGCTCCAACCAATAGTCTCTCATGGATTATTCAAACAGTATTTCAGAAGCATTAATGTCTTGCAACTACCCTCCAACTTTGGTTAACAAACAGCTTTCAGGTGCTACATCACAACAGAATAAGCCAATGAATCATCCCAGACCCGCAAAAACCAACCACAATCCAGTCTTGGTCACACAGTACTACCCAGGCCTCGAATCCATAAACAGAATCCTCCGGCAGGGCTATGATTTCTTACAAACATGCCCTGAAATGAGATCCATTCTTCCTAAAATCCTCCCTGCCCCTCCTAGAACTTGTTTCAGCAGACCTCCTAACCTCAGCGAACTTCTAGTCCACAAACACAGTCTTCCTCTTCCTAACAGACAGCCCCAAGGCTCTTTCGGATGTAATAGACCACACTGCAAGATGTGACATACACCATGCTTCCACCACTTTCATCAACCCGGTCACAGGGGAAAGCTTCCCTATCATAGGACACGCCACCTGTGAAACCACGCATGTAATATACCAGTTAACATGCAACCACTGCCTGGCTTCATATATAGGTTTGACCACATAAGAATGAATGGCCACCGTCAGACGGTTTTCACACAGGACCCAAAGCACCCAGTTGCTGCCCATGCCATAACCCACGACTTGAATAATTTCAACTCTTGTTTCACAGTCCATGCTATCAGAGTTCTCCCTAATAGCAGCAGTTTCTCTGAACTCCGAAGTTGGGAACTTGCCTACCAGTACAAACTTGGCACAAGGCAACCACCTGGTCTCAACTTAAGATAATACCCGGTCATTATTATTAGTAGTACATATGTTTAACCTTTTTTTTTTATTCCTCTTCTTTCCATTACCTATATCGAACCACCACTAACCTGAGGTGATGTTTACTTCATAAATATTATTATTATTATTATTTTTTATTTGTATAATATTTTATGTATTTTTTTATATTTAGTTCTAATTATATTTTGATCTTCCCACCAACCAGAAATTAGTTTGGATATTTATTTTTGCTCGGGTATTAGCTCTGATTCACTGCCGCTCTACTTTTCCAATGTTTGAATTTACCCCCACCATTTTCTCGACCGGCGGTCTTTCTGTGAGGCAATCTCCGGCTGCACCCACCTGTCATAATGTTCTCTCGTTGACGAAGGGTTTTTTTCCCGAAAATTTCTTTATTATTTGTGTTTGTGTCTTTTCGGTGTGTTCGCGCTCCACATCCATCATCTAAAGGTAAGTGGTGGCTCATTTCCATATCCAATTTGATTCCTTTCCGCTACTTAGCGTCTTTTTTTTCATTGTTATATATATATTTAAATTCTTCTATCTCCCTTTATTTTCAATTATAACTTTTTGAATTATGCTACACAAAGATTATATTGATTTGTTCACTTTTATCGCTGGTCAAGCCTATCCCCCCCCCCCTTCCCGACAATTCTACCACTAAAACGCGTTTTCCGCCTGTGCTTCATTCATGTGGCGGGTTGGAATGTGACCACATCTTTCCCCCTGCCATATGTCTCGCCTCCCACATGACTAAGACTAAAGTCAAAATATTAAACTAATTACTAACTAACATGTGGGCCTTTTGTGATGGAATATTTAGACCACGTGCCAGCGCGTGACAGGCACTGGAGGTAAAATTATTTCCTAAATGCCACATCATGCGCTTGCGCGTGATAGTTTAAAACGGATCAAAATAATGAAAAACTGTGACAAATTACTATAATTTTGTATTATACTTTATTACTAACAAATATTAGTATAAAATTTATTACACATTGATTACAATCGTATTATTATTGCAAGCAATATTTTAAAACTTTTTATTTGAGTGTCACTTTCGCACAATCTAAGCAATAACCGGGAGATCCGTCACAAACTGTGCAGATGTAAATAGTATATTTCCCTGGGAAAAGCAACTATTGCACTGCTTTCGTAAAATCTTCCCACCTTCTTCTTCCCATTGTTTGAGAACTAGTGTTGATTCAATGGATTCATACACAGGAGTGCGAGGGATCTGTTGTGGTTTCAATAAACACCTTATAACGGATAAACGAAAGTCATACAGGGAGACTTTTTCAGTGGAATATTTCCTGTATATAAAGTGAGAATTTGAGATTATTAATTGCAAGATATGTACAAATAATATTATGTGAGAATACAATCAAGCAAAAAAGTGTACCTGTTTTCCAGTAATCTTGAATGTGATTTAATCTTAGAGTTCTCACATGTAAAATTAATCCCACGAACACCGGTATTTCATCTTTTGTAGTTTCCTTCCAAGCATTAATTCTAGAATGTTGCTTTGTTGCACGTGCAACAAAGTACTTTACGAGTATATTCATTTGATTGAACAACTACTCCATCCAAGATATCTTCGGTAAATAAATGCAGAAAGTAATCAATTGGATTGTCACCTGAAATAGTTTGCAACAAACACTCTGATGTGCTGAAAGGAAATTGTTGCATTGTTGTAGGTTCATTTTCCCAAATTATATTTCCTGCCACGGAGGAATTATGTTGAAGATTTGCTGCCTCTTGCAAATCTTCATAATAAGAATTTTATCAATAAAATTCATAAGAATAATCACAAAATACCGAAGGGTATTACAATAAGGAACTTTTACTGTATTTAAAAGGTTAAACTTTGTTTAAGGGTCTTTTGATTTTTGAATCTCGTAATTTCATTGTGGATTTTTTGCTCCATTAGATATTTGCACCTACTTCCATTATAAAACATTGACAGGTCAGAGAGGGACCAAAAAGGAATACTTATTTGCGTGAAATTCAAAATGTTTTTAGATCAAATTTAAATTGCGAACACACAAACTGACGAAATTATTTTGATGGATACATTTAAATGCGCACTAATGTCATTAAACGAAATTTTTATAGTTTCGAATTTACAATGCAGGTTTTGCAATGCAAAACATTTCGAATCAGACGTAACTTCAGGTGAAAGGACTGATTTACTTAATGTTGTCATAAAGGTAAAGCAGTTTTCCGGCATTAAATCAATATGAATATTTTAAATCATAGACTAAGTTCAAATGAACCATCAATAAATACATTTCATCATTTGCTACGGTTAGTTCAGAAGCTAAAATTTCAGATACAGTATGCGTGGAGTGTATCATTTAAATTTTATAGATATTGCAGGGAATTAAGCCAAACAACACAAGCTAATCACGTATTGGTACACACTCACAGCCAACGATGTCAATGTATACAGTATATATCTATGCTTGCAGCAAACACAATAGAACAAATTCAAATAATGATTATTACTCTTTCATGAAAGAAACTAAATAACTTCATAAATTACGGTTGAATTTCGACCCTTGGGCGATCACCAGTACATATAAATCTGCTTGTAATTCAAATTATTTATCAAAAATGATTAAAACTGTAATTATAAGTCTCATTTATAATAAATATGTGTTGTTAGTATAGCATCATACATCTACAAGATTCTCTATATAAAAAAAGGTCTAAATTTTTTATAGAACCAAAATGTTTTTATTATTGGCTTTTTTAATATATATGATAAAATTAATTTTTGGCTAGAAGGTTGACATCAACTTTTATAAGTCACATTATTTACAAATATTTTGCAGGAAGTAAAAAGGTTGTAAAATTCCTACAGCATAACTTGCTATCAGACAACCAGGTACTAATAATAAAAAAAATCAGGGGTGTAGAGATGAAGAGTAGTTTGGTTTTTGTTAACTAGTTTTTTTAAAGTATACATGTGCAAAGTTACATCGAAACTGGATAAAAGTTATAGTTTTGTAAGAACATTTGAAAAAATTAAATGGGGTAAGGGAGTGTGGGGTTGGCTTTTGTAAACCGAACATAGACACTATGTTTCTCTGTTTTCGAGTATACATGTGCAGTGTTCCATCAAAATCTGATAAAAACTGTGGGTTTCTATGAAGAACGTTGGAAATTAAGAGGGGTTGGGGTAAAGGGAAGAGGGGTTGGGCTTCTGCCAACCAAATTTAAACAGAACTGTTATGTAAGTTTTAAAGTATTGATGTGCAAAATTCCTTCAGAATCGGATAGAAACTGCAGCTTTGTATAAATAACATTAACAAAAATTAAGAGGATGGAAAGGGGAAAATGGGTTTGGTTTCTCTAAACCAAATGTAGACATTATTTTTCTGTTTGTTTAAAAGTATACATGTTCATTCTTCCTTCAAAATCAGATAGAAACTGTAGCTTTGTATAAAAACATTGACAGTATTTAAGGAGGTGGAAAGGGGGACAGGGTTTGTGTTTTTGTAAAACTAATGTGGACAATATTTTTCTCTTTGTTTTAAAGTACACACACGAAAAGTTCCATCGAAATCAGATTAAAATGTGGGTTTGTACAAAAATTAAGGGGTGTAAAGGGGAAGACGGGTTGGTTTTTTTTTTTTTTTTTTTTTTTATCAGTAACCTTCTCCATGAAAAAATACATGTGTGTTCACTTTCATGGTGATTGGTCAGTGTTGACCGTAGCTTTGTATAAAGAATATTGACTAAAATTAAGGGGGTGGAAAAAGGGAGAGGGGTTGGGTTTCCATAAACCAAAGGTTGACAGTAATTTTCTCTTTATTTTAAATTATAAATGTCCAAAGTTCCATCAAAATAGGATGGAAAATTTTGGTTAGTATAAAAATTAAGGGGTGTAAATGGGTAGATGGGGTGGTTTCACAATGAAATTTATATAGGACCACTTTGAAGGTATACCCTATCCACTAAAAAAAAATCATTAAAATCGGTTAACAATTGGTGAAGATTTCACTTGAACACAAACACACCAAAAACAATATAGACGAATTGAGAACCTTCTCATTTTTTGAAGTCGGCTATAAATTAGTTCACATAAAATGAATACCATACTAGTACTACATAAGGCAAGTTATAATCCAAACTTTCTCAAAGCCGTGAATATTTCAACAACCAGCAAAAATCTGGTATTTTAAGAATATGGTGTTCTCACTGCATATTGAATAATAGTCTATTCACTAAATAAGTTTCTAGACAGAATGGTGTTGCATTGGGAATTAAGCTAATGACCATTTTATCTGTGACTAATTGTAGATGTAAGTCTTAAGGGACCGTCGAATGTGTCAAAAACAACTAGTACAGTTTGTAAATAATACATACAGAAGCAAAAATTAGGTTGAAATAATTAAGTGGTCTGTAGAATTATTTTCGACATTTTACTGGTCCTCAAGTTGAAAAAGATTGAGAAACTTTGGTTTATGGTATTCGCAATTATTATTTAACTATCATGATATTTCAAATAGTATGCCCATTGCATTTACTTACAGAGCTCCGGCGCCGAGAGGCTGTCGGACGTAGCACCAGCATCCCTCGAACTACTACCGTAGAGGTCGGACAAGTCAGGAGTAGAAGGGCCAGACGGAGACATCTGCATTTCTGTCTTGGTATGGAGGAGGGAGTCTTCATCCCCACCAAGTGAAACTTCTTGTTCGTCATGAGGACGATCCTCTTCTGAAAATTCTGGGAGCTCAACTTTGACAGAGGATGTCTGCAGAGGAGGAGGTGGTGGAGGTGGAGGCGGTGGTGCTTCTGGAGTTGGTACACGGGCCGCACGTTGCGCAGGGGAACGCGGTGGAGGTGGGGAGGCTGCCGCCGCTACCTCCTCCTCTACCCTTCTCGGGAGTGGCTTGGGACTAGGTTGGACTCCTGATGACCAGCGGCGCCGTTTGCCAGGTGGTGAATCTGGCCTGCGCTCGAAAAACGTGGCAGGAGCAGGTGGGGACACTTTTCGCTGGCGGACAGGTTGTGACAATCTGCCGGTGCTGTTTGTTTGTGGTTCCAGTCTTTGCACTGGAGGAGGTGGGGGCGAGTCAGTGAGATCCACCTGGTAAAATAAGACAGCAATTAAATAAGCAAAAGGTTTTAATCTGACAAAATATTTATACTAAAAATACATTTGTACTGAAATGTGCAGAAAGTATGAAGCGAGGCAAATTTTGAAGACAAGTACTCTTTGCTAGAAACATGTAATACGCAATTTAAAAAGCAGCCAGAAGCGCAAATTTAACAAATCTGTAACTATAGAGTAGTTAAAAAATTCACTGCTGCCAAACTATGAAATTTCGTAAAATTCTACAAGTATAGATTGATTTATTATGAAATTGTAAATTTATCCCGATTTTAAGACAGAACAATGTCATTGAGATCTCAACTTGATGGGTTGACCATGAGAATGCAAACCTAACCATAAGCTTTTATCTTCTGCTTTGTGACTTAGTGCAAAGTCCAAAATATTGTTTTCTCTGTATGTATGTGTGTGTGTGTGTGTGTGTGTGTAATGCTTTTGTCACAGCAATCCTGCTGCCTTTAAATTTGGTAATTGGTGGGTTTACTAAGACTTTCTTTTGTATATTAAACTATATAATAATCATCTCCATACATAAAATTTCTTTAAATAACAGAAAATGCAATGTATATTACTGATTATAATTTTAGAACATAGTGGATCATTTTCCTCAATTGCTGATAATATTAATAACTAAATAAAGCCTTAGCAATTGAATATTTGTTCATTTATTTACTTCTGAATGCCTTTTGTTTTTTAACTGAAGCATCTTCAGCGGTTTTCCTGTTGACCGTGTATACATTTTACAATATTGTTACATTTCGAGTATTGAAATTTTTTATACAGGGTGAGTCAAAAAGGATTTTACGATGTTGGAATGATATAGAAATTTCTTAAGATAACTTACAGAATCTGTAGATGTGTCATTTTGTATTAAAAAACCTCAAGTTTGATGTACGTAGTGTATCAGTACACCATTCCGCCACCAGGAGTGCCAGTGTAGTGTACAGTTAAAATGGCTACTTTCACTCTTTGTACCTTATTTCGAATTTTCTACATATTTGTCCAATGTACTGAGAATGACATTCATTGCATGCTAATCTGTATATTCCTGAGTTGTGGAATGTATAGTTTGTGTGTTACTTTTATTTTTCTGTATCATGTTATCTGGTCTAAACGCTATTTTGAATCCTTGTTTTTTTTTTAATATTTTGTATGTCATTGTTGATGAATGTCATCACATGACATTTCTTTGTTTTGTTGTGGTTGTAATGTACTTTTTGCTGTCTGAGGTTTCTGTTTATTATGTCTACAGTTTCTTTTATTGGATTGTTCATGCACATGTTCTATACGTCAAAGAATAGAATTGCTGAATTTGGTATGTCGATGTCTTTGGCATTTTCTCTGAGTTGCGAGATGTGTCTTACGGTTCTGTCATTGTACAAACTGTAGCATTGGGAAATAAATTTCTGCACGTGTTACTTGGCCCAAAAAGTTTAGTCCGATAAATGTATCAGCCTTTTTATCACAAACATACATTATAATCAGCACCATGTAATAAAGTTGTAGAAAAGCTGGGTCAGTAAACGAAATTTATTTTAAAAAAATAGTAACTGCAATGCAACCTCTGACCAAAGCAGTAAATTTTGGAATTTTGTCTGTCTAAATCTACATCCATACTCTGCAATTCACAAATGTAGGCAGAAAAGTATGTCTTGTACCAAAACTAACTCTGTGCATTCGCCAACAGCACGAGTTATTATTGTTATTGGAGCATCAAGGTTATTAATGCACAGCCTAAAACCAGTATGAAATAACCATCCGTTTAACTAGCCAACTGGCCAACCACACAGATAGCCAAATACTAAAACGATGGCTGGAAAGAGGACACAGGATCTTAAAAATTTGCAAGTAATAACTGATTGGCTGAAAAAGGCCAACTGGATTTAAAAAAATTAAAACAACAAAACGTCTGACAGGTTGTTAAAGGGTAAGAGCAGATAGAAAAAGACATTTTATATATATATATATATATACATATGATGGATGTGGGGGCGCGAACACACATAAAAGACACAAACACAAATAATAAAGAAATTTTCGGGAAAAAACCCTTCTTCAACAAGAGAACATTATTAGAGGTGGGTGCACCCGGAGACTGCCTCATGGAAGACCGCCGCTCGAGAAAATGGTGGGGGAAAATTCAAACATAGGAAAAGTAGAGGGACAGTGAATCAGAGCTCATACCAGAGCAAAAATTAATATCCAAACTAATTCCTGGTTGGTGGGAAGATCAAAATATAGTATATATTGAAAAAAAATAAAATATTATAAAAATAAAATATATATATAATAATAATATTTATGAATTAAACATCACCTCAGGTTAGTGGTGGTTCAATATAGGTAGTGGAAAGGAGAGGAATTAAAAAAATATAATTAAAAAAATATAATTAAAAATGACGGGGTATTATCTTAAGTTGAGACCAGGTGGTTGCCTTGTGCCAAGTTTGTACTGGTAGGCAAGTTCCCAACTTCAGAGTTCAGAGAAACTGCTGCTATTAGGGAGAACTCTGATAGCACGGACTGTGTAACAAGAGTTTCAATTATTCAAATCGTGGGTTATGGCATGGGCAACAACTGGGTGCTTTGGGTTCTGTGTGAACACCGTCTGACGGTGGCCATTCATTCTTATGGAGAGTGCATTTGTGGTCAAACCTATATATGAAGCCAGGCAGTGGTTGCATGTTAACTGGTATATTACATGCGTGGTTTCACAGGTGGCGTGTCCTATGATAGGGAAGCTTTCCCCTGTGACCGGGTTGATGAAAGTGGTGGAAGCATGGTGTATGTCACACATCTTGCAGCGTGGTCTATTACATGGGAAAGAGCCTTGGGTTGACTGTTAGGAAGAGGAAGACTGTGTTTGTGGACTAGAAGTTCGCTGAGGTTAGGAGGTCTGCTGAAACAAGTTCTAGGAGGGGCAGGGAGGATTTTAGGAAGAATGGATCTCATTTCAGGGCATGTTTGTAAGAAATCATAGCCCTGCCGGAGGACTCTGTTGATGGATTCGAGGCCTGGGTAGTACTGTGTGACCAAGACTGGATTGTGGTTGGTTTTTGCGGGTCTGGGATGATTGATGGCTGATTCAGTTGTGATGTAGCACGTGAAAGCTGTTTGTTAACCAAAGCTGGAGGGTAGTTGCGAGATATTAATGCTTCTGAAATACTGTTTGAATAATCCATGAGAGACTGTTGGTTAGAGCATATGCGACTACCTCGAATGCCAAGACTGTAGGGGAGTGAACGTTTGGTGTGGTACGGGTGGCAACTGTCGAAATGAAGATACTGTTGAAGATTGGTTGGTTTGATGTGAACTGAAGAGTTGAGATAGCCATTGGATAGGGACAAATCGACATCCAAGAATGTGGCCTGGGTGTGGGAGTAGGACAAGTGAATTTCAGCATGCTAAACTTGTTGAGATGGTTCAGGAAATTTAGCAGTTCATTTTCTCCATGCGTCCAAATCATAAATATGTCATCAATGAAACGAAGCCAAATGAGGGGTTTGAGAGGGAATTCCTCCAGAAATGTCTGTTCCAGCCGGCCCATGAACAGATTAGCATAAAGAGGGGGCCATGCGGGTACCCATGGCAGTTCCGCAGGTTTGGTGATAGATGTTGCCTTCGAAGGAGAAGTAGTTATTATTAAGGATAAGGTGGGCTAATTTGATGAGGAAGGATGTCATGGGAAGGCTGTTGGGAGGGCGCTGGTCCAGAAAGTGTTCCATGGCCCTGAGGCCATGCCAGTGTGGAATGTTTGTATACAAGAACGTGACGTCAATGGTAACCAGTATTGAGTCGGAAGGAAGAGGTGTGGGTAAGGTAGAAAGCCGGAAGAGAAAGTGCTGGGTGTCCTTTATATGAGAAGGGAGCTGATTAACAATGGGCTGTAGGTACTGGTCAACTAAGGCAGAGATGCGCTCAGTTGGCGATCCGTAGGCTGCAACGATAGGGCGTCCTGGATTGCCAGGTTTATGGATTTTGGGCAATAGATAAAGGGTGGGTGTACGTGGATTTTGAAGAGTGAGAAGCGAAATGGATTGTGGGGTGAGGCCTTGGAGAGGTCCACTAAACTGTACATATTCTTGAATTTTTTTGTTGACAGCAGGAGTTGGATCTTCCGATAGGCAGCAGTAGGTTTTGGTGTCTGATAGCTGACGAAGAGCTTCAGCCACATAGTCATTCCTGTTCATGACTACAGTAGTTGAAGCCCTTGTCAGCTGGAAGGATAATGAGTTCTGAATTGCTGGAGAGTTGTTTTCTGGCACGGGTTTCAGCTGGGCTAAGATTATCGGTGTGTGCTAAAGATTTAAGGAAAGTGGGAGAGGCCAAACTGGTGGAAAGGAAATCTTCAAAAATTTGGAGGGGATGGTTCTGGGGAAGAGGTGGAGGGTCAAGTGTGGATGATGGTTTGAATTTCTCTAGACTTGGTTCTAGGTTGTCCTGATATCCCTGTTCACTGCTATTAGTGGCAAAGTGATACCGCCAGCGGAGTGTACGGCTTAACGATAGAGAGTCACGGACTAGTTTGGCATGGTCAAATGTGGGGGTGGGTGAGAAGGTGAGTCCTTTGGAGAGTACAGAGAGCTGGGATTCAGATAATGGTGATGAGGATAGGTTTATAACTGACAGTTTAGGCTTGGGAGTAGGACTTTGGTGCAGAGAGCGAGGTGCAGGTTTTAAAGGGGGAGGTTGAGGTATGTTGAGAAGCTGGGCAATGGACGGTTTTGAGGAAATCAGAGGAGGCTGTGATTTTGATTGGTAGACCATTGGTTGGTGTGGAAGAAACTGCCCTAGTGCAAGATGGGACTTCAGCAATTTGGATAACTTCTGTAAATGTTTCTGGGCATGCATACTGCTGGAGTTAACTGCTTGCTGTAAAATATGCTGCAAAACTGTAATGACTTGTGGGAATGATAACATGAGTATTTTGTGTAGGGATATGAGGTTTCCAGAATGTTGGTTAGCGAGAATGGTATATTGTTGCAGAACAAGGTGAGTAAGGGCCAAAGACTGTTGGTAGCGAAAGGCATGTAGGGCAGGGTGAGTTTGTGGGGGACAACCAAATATTGGCAGTTTGATTGTAAGACCATTTGGAGGTATGTTGAAGAACAGAAATGCTTTTAAAAAAAGGATATGTGATTGAAATTTGGCGAGCTGAAAAGCATGGTATCTGTAGCTATGTATGTATTTATCAACAAGTGGCCTATATAGTGATGTCAGTGGAGGCATGTTGAAAGCCAGAAATGTTTATATAGGAGAATGCAAATAGGGTTCGTTGTCGGAAATGAGGTTTGAATTGTAGTAAGATGATCAAAAAAAAATTAAAGTGACTTCAAATGTGGGTTCATAGTTAACAACGAGCTTTAAGGTGCACGCCGATAAAAGCGAGAGCGGAAAAACTGGAAGAGACAGTAATAAGACATTCAAAGGACGCTCAAAATGTATGTAACAATTCAGGTATTTGCGTGCGTGCCGTGGAAAATTCCGTTGCTCAAGTGGAAATGGGACGCTAATATAAGAACATATATATGTAAAATTTCAATGAATGTAATGGTTATCAGCAGAAGTTACGCAGTAATAAGATCTGGATGGTGAGCATTCATCACTTACCGAAGTGAGGTCCGGGGTTCCCCAGGGAAGTGTGATAGGGCCTCTGTTGTTTCTCATATACATTAATGATTTGTGTGACATAATAAGGGGAATGAAAAGACTATTTGATGATATTATTTATCGTGAAATCACAACCCAGGACGACTGCGCTTTGTTACAAGATGACATTATGAAAATAATTGCATGGTGTAAAGACTGGCAGTTGGAGTTAAACGCTAAAAAGTGCCAAGTCATGCGTGTAAGTAAAAAGATGACACCATTTAGCTCTGAATATACAAATAATAGTACTGTCCTTAGAACGGTAGATTCCACTAAATACCTAGGGGTAACAATTCGTAATAATTTGTCGTGGAATGAGCATATCGAGAATGTAATTGGGAAAGCAAATCATATGCTCCAATTTGTAGGTCGTAATTTAAAACAATGCTCTCCAGAAGTTAAATTGGTTGCATACAAGTCACTAGTGCGTCCTAACTTGGAATATTGTTGTTCTGTATGGGGTCAGCATCAAAAGGGGTTAATGGAGGTATTAGAGGGAATCCAAAGAAGAGCCGCCCAGTTTGTGGCAGGTATATATAGTTGGAGGGAAAGCATAAGTGCGATGTTGGAGAAGTTAGGTTGGGAAAACTTGGAACACCGAAGGCGTTACTCTCGACAGAAGCTAATGAAAAATTGTCGACTGACGTATTTTGGAATGACAGCAAACAAATATTGCTACCATAAACACTCATGTCTCGGACCGCGAAAATAAGATAAGAGAAATCAGGGCTAGAACCGATTGATTTTTTCCACGAGCGATTAGGGAATGGAATAGAAAGGATTTACCAGGCGGGTAAACTTAAAATCCGACAGGAGTAGCTTTTGATAAAGCACTCCGCCCATCCTGATCTGGGTTTTCCCGGATCACTCCAGGCGAATGCTGGGATGGTTTCTCACAATAGCCCATGGGTGTCTCCTGCCATATCCCGTATATCCCTTCCCCACCAGTACCTTTCGGATAGGTGCATTGCACCCTCCGCCACACACTTTTAGTGAATCACGGATTAATAATAATAATAATGCCGAGAAAGCCTCCACTCTTATATGATGTTATATTTCTTCATTATGTTAGGCATGTTAGTTAATTTTGAGGTTCCAATGACTGATATTCCTATATGTTTATTTTATTTAATGAAACATAATGTTTTTCTTGATCAATTAACATTTTGTCTGTGTTGTTTTTTACCATTAACATCAAGGGTTTAATTTTCATCATGTCTTTTAATAATTTACAAAAGAAATTGTGAAACCATTACATAGGTCATTGAAAATACATATATCAGTATCAACAACACCTATCTCTCTCCCCAGTTTTCAAATAATACAAAAAATAAATGGTGATAAGTCATAACTAATTACTGAATCACCTCGTTGTCAGGTTCGGCGTTGTTCTGCTTGCCACCACTCTCGGACAGTCCCTGGATAGCAAGTAACTCAGCAGTGGTCAGGAAGGAAGTGAGTTGCTCCTGCATAACGTTTACCTCTCCATGGTACATGAAATCAATTAGTGCCACCAGGTCATCAAATTTCACATTTCGGAATATTATCACTGGATGCTGGCACGGATTTTCCTAGTTTCAAAGACAAGCATATTAAAGAATCTGTTATATATGTATATCCCTATTTTCTTGCCAAACACTCGAATTGTACAGGCATATTTTACACTCACCTTAAACAGGTCCCTGAAGTATGTGCTGCATACAGATAGCAGCATTTTGTGAGCACGAATTCGTTTTCCCTCACAACTCAGAGTAACATCCACCAACTCTTCCGCACTTCGCAGTGTGTCAAAAGCCCCTGTTATGTGGCTTACATAATTGTTCCATCTGAGTGAAAACTGTTGGTTGCTCCCCATCTTCAGCAAAAGAAAGATCAAAACTAATTTAATCCAATGGTAAAAAGTGAATTTTTAAACAAAAATGCTGAATTTTAAAAAAATATTTTCATATAATAGAATATAATAGAATATAATAGAAAGAATGACAACCATTGTCTTAAAATAGTAAGAACAACAAATTTTGTGAGACCAACAAATTACTAAATTGTGTTCTTATTTCACTTTCAACTGCGTTCAATAATTGAATCGTGAAGAGGAAGAAGTATAACATTCAAACAAAATGATACAATGAACTAAGATAGCCATTTTATAGCTGTGAGTTAGTTCTGTACATGTAGTGTAAAAAGAGGAATATTCCAGTAAAACTTTTTTGTGAAACCAAGCTCAAATATTTTTATGAGTGGAAGAAAAAAGATATCATTTCTGGAATGTTATCCTTTGTCTCCTCACTGTCCATTTAGTTACTCATTTTGCCACTAGAATGGTTGCATCACCTATTACAAACGGAGTGGCAGACCGAGGGTTTCAGAGGAGATTGTCAAGAAGATCAAGAGAGAACTGCTTACAGATCGGAGGAGCACCGTCCGTGAACTTGCTGAATGTATTATTGACAGTTCTCTTGGCACAATTGAAAGGACATTGACTGACACATTGGTATACCTGCCAACTTTCAAAATTGTGTTTCCATAAAGACCCTGGACCACCAAAACTGTGTGTTCCGTACAGACCCAGAACTAAAAATTTTAATATTTACATTCAATCGACCATGAAATATCCTGAATATGGAAAGAGCATATTTTATTGAAACCGTGACTACTTCCTTCATATAATTTGTTGACAAACACTACCTTCAAGACAATTTTTTTAAAATAAAAATATAGGGTAATATCAAGATGGGGATACCGCTACGGCCTCGCGTAGTAAACACACAGATCACGTGGTATATATGACATCATTGTGACATATTCAGTCTGCACCTTCCAACACTGTAACAACTATAGATATGATATGAAATTTGTATATCTGCAATATTGTGCGTTATGGTTACGTTTCACTTTGGTCCAGGCTGCATTACGACCGAAACGCATGTTTATAAAATATGATTTCATCAATCATCTTTTGAGTTTATGTTGTAACGCAGCCTGGACCATACGTCACAATGATGTCATATATGCCACGTGATCTGTGTGTTTACTATGCGAGGCCGCAGCGGTATCCCAATCTTGATATTACCCAAAATAATAATAACTAAAACATTGCAGAGACAATATCTTGTTTCACTTATCACTGGATCTATTTATACTGTTCTATACATATTCTACGTCTGCTTTCAATCAGATTTCAAAGATGAAGCTATGGTGTTCTTCGCATTCTTAAGAAAGTCTGGAGAAAAACTGTTTACATAACACGACCAGAACTGGTGCTCTTCAAAATGGAAACGGTCTCTACGATTTCATTTGAGAGGGATGATCTGAACTGTGTTCTATTCTTCTAAGTCATACTGAAAACACGTTCACACTCTTCATTGCTGTGGGGTATGGTAAGTACGGACAATTCCGTAATCACCCCACACACCCGTATTTGATAACTCTGCCTATTTAACAGCATCTGGAGTATCTACATCTGCAACTGTGGAAATGTCATCTAACTGAAGAGCTATGAACTGTGTGTGGATTGCATTTACAGCATCATCCCTTGTTTAATTTTCCTTCTTATGTTTCTTACCTAAAAAGGAAACTTGTCCAAGAAATTGACTGAAGAAAATTGTGCATCATGGTTTCCCCAAAACATTCCAGGCAAATTCTGGGATGTTTCTTTCAAAAGGTCATGGCAGAATTCCTTCACGTTCCTTGTCCCCCCGTCCTATCCTGCCTATAAAGACCTCAACATCAAAGAGTCTTAAAGCCATAAGAAAAAAATTGTGCTTCTTCAATTTGGTGAAATGTGGCTACTTGTGCATGTTTTAGCACATCACTTGTTAGGGATGACTTGTTTATAATGTAATTACAGGCTGTAGAAAAGTAATTTCTGCACTTAGTGGAATATTGTGTTCCACCAAAAATGAAGTGAACAAACACTCTGCTTTAATCACATCCAAATCAGAATTTCCTGACTTAGCAAAAAAGTGTGTTGATTTTGTGATTTACCACACATAACGTGATACACCAAATCATTTCTTTCGCTATCTGCTGTGTTTATATTACAGCCACACTCCGTACAAGGTGCAAATTTACCCCTTTTTTCTTGATTTTATTATATACAGAAATTCTAAGGAATAAGCTACCCTAAATGTCTCAAAATACTGCTTCTTAGTTATTCAAGATTACACAACTTCCACAGTCAACACAAACTACCAGCCAGCGACACAACACACGCGGGACTGTACGGAAGTGAAATAAAATGATATTCAATGCTTTTAGAAAAGTATCAATGTAAAATCGAAGAGACACATTGATTAATTATCGACTTCAGTAAAATATAACATATTTTAGAGGCAAATGAAAGAAGCTTAAACACACATAGAAGATCACTTACAGCCATGAAAGAAATCGGAAACTTACCACAACTGTCAATAAAAACCACAATATCCTTGTTCCATATAAATATCTTACCTAAGTGATAGAATTTTAGTTTTGAAATCTGTAAAATAACACAGCTCATCTGTAAAACTGTAAAATGCAGCATCTTTCCATAAATTTTACAGAAAAATTGTAAAAGTTGGCAGATATGCATTGGGGTATCACAAAGTGTATGCTCGGTGGGTCCCGTGAATGCTGACAGACGGACACAAGGAGCAACACCTCGACTTTGCTCACAAGTTTCTTCAACAAACAAGAAGAAATTGATGAACTATACAGCAAACGAAACATGGCTCTTTCATTACACCCCCGCATCAAAACAATCACGTCACTCAGGTTCACCGATGGTAAAGAAGTTCAAACAAATGCAGTTAGTTGGAAAAGTCATGGCAACTGTGTTTTGGGATCATAAGGGGATATTACTCATCTATTTCATGCCTCCTGCGACGACAATAAACTCAAGCAGGTATTGTAAGACTCTAACCAAACATAGGCAAGCTATCCAGAATTGCCCCAGGGGAAAATTGATGGAGGGAGTGGTGACAACACTCGAACCCACGTCTCTAGTAAAACACAGGACCTTCTGGGAAAATTAGGGGGCCCGTTACGTCCTATCCCCCATACAGCCTGGACATAGCACCAAGTGATTATGACTTTTTTTCAAAGGTAAAGGAACCTTGGGTGGCCTACACTTCGGGAGCAACAATGAATTAAAAGAGGTAACGTACTTCCTCAACAGGTTGGTGGCAGAGTTCTTTGATGTGAGGATACAGAAGTTGGAGCATCGTCTACAAAAATGTGTGGAAAAAAATGGGGATTATGTAGAAATATAGAACTTTTCAACAGTAAATGGTTATGAGAATAAACAATGCTGTTTATTTTACAAAAATATGGGAACCTTACTTTTGGTACAACCGTCACATAATGAGTTTAATTCTGAGTAAAAGAAATTTGAGCATATTGTAACAATACAACAGTATCGCTGGAAGTATTGATATTGGTGGGGCGAGAGGAGTATCACGGGAAAAGATGGCGCCAGTCTGTTTCTAGCAGGCAGAGTATGGACGCCGTACACTCCCGGGTCGGCTTTTAGTGAAAGAATGTTTGGGATGCAGTACTTGTGTGCGTATCAGTGATTACGCGGGAGCAAGGCTACATATCTGCTAGCTAGATAAAGGAAAGGCTCAAGAACTTTTGTGTCGTGACTGTGAACTTGATAAAAACAGTACTTTCAGCGTGTGTGAACGGTGGACAGTAATACGGCGGTTATTTGTATTGACCTGAACATTTTCCTAATTGACAAACTGTGCAATCTCTGAAATACAGTCAAATTAGTTTATTAATCACACTGGTGGTTTACCTTGGCGGACAGTATCAGTTTTCATGTCATTAAAGGTGTATGCTGTGTTCATCTTAACACGTTGTTGTTGCTTTGTGTTTGTGAGTCAACAACCTTTTCAGTAACCGGTCGAATTGGTCAGCAGAACTTGCAGAATTATTGCAATGACTAATGTATTTATATTTCATGGCCCATGAACAGTGACTGAAGAACTACAACTGCTTTTAATGTTAGTATTGCGCCGAGGACACACTGCAAGACAAACCACCACCATCAGCCCCAATATGTTTTTTATCAATTTCTAAATTTAAATTTTTACAGTGTGTTCTACAAAATTGTATAGTAAGGGTTCTTTTGTAAAACTAATAACATGCGATACAAACAGTTTTTCAACATTCCTGAAAATTTAGGTTCAAGGAAAGTTATCCTTTTCCCACTCATCCTTTCAATTACTGTTACCACCATTTACACACATTATAAATTAATGGATTATATGGGAAATTACAAAATGCAAATAAGGAATTCAAATATTATCTTAAATTGCAACCAGGTGGTTGCCTTCTGCCTGGTTTGTACTGGTAGGCAAGATCCAAACTTGTGGGTTCAAAGGAGCTGTTGCTATTTGGGAGGACTCTGGTAGTACGGACCATGAAACGAGTTAAAATTGTTGGCGTTATGTGAGATGATGGCATGGTCAACTACTGGGTGCTTTGGGTTCTGAGTGAATCCATTGTTCTCATGGCTAATGGATTGGTGGTCATACATGAAGCCAGGCAGTGGTTGCACATAAACTAATATATAACATGGAAGGTTTAGAAGGGTTGGTGAAAGTAGTGGAGGCATGTTGCACATCTTTTAGTCGTGTATATTGCAAGGAAAAGAGCCTTGGGATTATCTGATGGAATGAGGAAGTTTATATCTGTGGACTAAGAGTTGGCTGAAATTAGTAGGTCTGCTGAAACTTGTTCTAGGAGAGGCACGGAGGATTTTGGGAAGTGAATTCCATTTCTGAGCAGGTTTGCTTGAAATGATAACCCTGCAGAAAGATTATGATGGTGCATTTGAGGCATGGGCACTATTGTGAGACCAGGACTGGACTATGGTTTGTTTACGGCTGTTTATGGTAGTTTATAAGCTCAAATGATTGTACTGTGGCTTGTGAAAGATGTTTGTGAACCAAAGATGGAGGGAAGATGCAGGATATCAATGTTTGTGAGATTTTGTTTGAATAGTGCATGAAATACTGTTGGTTGGAGCATATACGACTATCCCAAGATTGCAGAGGAGGGAACTTTTGGAACGGTACGGATGGCAATTGTTAAAATGAAGATACTGTTCAAGGTTGGTGGATTTGGTATGGAGTGAGGAGTTCTGGTAGCCATAGGAGAGGAACAAATCCACATTCAAGAAAGTGGGCTAGGTATGGGAATAGGTCGATGTGAACTTCAGCATGTTAAAGGTATTAAGATTGTTCCGGGGATTTCCCCATGCATCCAGAACATAAAAATATCATCCTTGGTGTCAACAATCTTTTCCCTTGCGTCCAGTTCATAAAAGTATCATCTATGAATCTGGGCCACATGACGGGTTTTGAGAGGGACTTTCTCCCAAAATGTCTGTTCCTGGTGGCAGATGAACATGGTAGCGCAATGCCATAGGTATGGTGGTAGATATTGCCTTCAAAGGAGTAGTAGCTGTTGTTGGATATCAGACGAGTCAAGTTGATGAAGAAAAATGTGGGGAGGCTGTTGGAAGAGCGCTGAGCAAGAAAATGTTCCATGACAGTGCGGCCATGCTAGTGTGGGATATGTGTATACTGGGATGTGATGTCAATCGTTGCCAGGATGCAGTACGAATGAAAAGGTGTGGACTCAGTAGAAAGGCGGAGGAGGAAGTGCTGTGTATCCTTGAGATGAGAGGGGAACTGATAGACTATAGATTATAGGCAGAGATGTGTTTAATGGACATCTATGAGCTCCAACAACAGCGCGCACGCACACGCTCACTCACTCACTCACTCACTCTCTCTCTCTCTCTCTCTCTCTCTCTCTCTCTCTCTCTCTCTCTCTGCCATAGCCTCGGCACTACAGAATATTTCCTGGGTCAGCGCCCTCTGACAGCCTCCCTAGCATATCTTACCTCATCAACTTGGCCCACCTGATACTCTACTACTACTTCTCCTTCAAAGGTAATATCTACCACCAAATCTGTGGCACTGCCACGGCCCCCTCTTAACCTGTCCATGAGTTAACTGGAGCAGACATTTTTGGAGAAAGTCCCTCTCAGACTCCTCATATGGCTCAGATTCATATATAACATTTTTATTATCTGGACTCAAGGGGAAAGTATTGTTGATGCCAAGGTCGTTAAAGACAGCAGAGGATTGGGGGCAATGAACGGGATGGAATTCAGCAACAGCCTTTTGAAGGAACCATTCTGGAATTTTCTGGAGTGAATGGGGAAACCACATAAGCACCCAAATCTGGATGGACGGAGAAGATTTGAAAACGTCCTCACGAATGCGAGACCAGAACGTTAACGGTCATCCACTCGCACTCAGCAAAAGCCTTCTAAATTTTATGAACAATCTTACACACTAAAGTTCACATAGACCCATTCCCACAACCAGGTTATTTTTATGGATGTGGATTGTCCCTTCCTGATGGCTACCTTAAATCCTGTTCACACCAAACCCACTAACCTTCATCAGTATCTCCATTTTGACAGTTGCCATCCATACCATTCCAAACTTTCCCTCCCTAATATTGGCATTCGGGGTAGTCATAGTTGCTCCAGGACCGAGCGGGCCGGTGTAACGGTTAGCGTTCTCGCCTCGCATTCGGGAGGACGGCGGTTCGAATCCCCGTCCGGGCATCCAGATTTGGGTTTTCAATGGTTTCCCAAATCACTCCAGGCAAATGCCGGGATGCTTCCATCAAAAGGCCATGGCCGAATTCCTTCCCATTCCTTGCCCCCCTCCTTTCCCGTCTCTAAAGACCTCGCTGTTAAGAGACGTAAAGCAGTTACAAAAAAAGTTGCTCCAACCCACAGTTTCTGATGCAGTATTCAAACATCTCACAAGCATTTATATTCCACACAACTTCCCTCCAGCTTTAGCTCACAAACAGCTTTCACCAAATACAACCTGCTCAGCCCATCAGCCAACCTAAATCCCCAAAACCAACCATAGGCCAATCCTGTTCATACATTACTAGCCAGGCCTCGAATCCATCAATAGAATCCTTCAGCAGGGTTATAATTTCCTGCAAACCTGCACAGAAATGAGATCCATTCTTCCCAAAATCCTCCCTGCCCCTGCCAGAACAAGTTTCAGCAGGCCTCCTAGTCTCATCCAAATTCTAGTCCACCAGACAACCAATAAGGTTCTTTTCCTTGCATACACCACTTTCACCAACCCTGTCACTAGGGATAGCTTTCCCATAATAAGACACAGCGCCTGCTAAATCTCCCATGTAATATGCAACCACTGCCTGGCTTCATATATAGGTTAGACAACCAATCCACTACCCCTGAGAATGAACGGTCACCGAGAGACGGTATTTACGCAGAACCCCAAGCAACCAGTAGCTGACCATGCCATAATCTCACATGACTCCAATAATTTTAACTCTTGTTTCATGGTCCGCGCTATCGGAGCTCTCCCAAATAGCAACTACTCTGAACTCAGAAGGCAGGAACTTGTCTACCAATACAAACCGGGCTCAAGGCAATCACCTGGTCTCAATTAAATACAATATAGTCATTTAAATATTTACTTTTTCCCCCTCTCCCCGCCTACATCCCCACTACCTAAATTGAGTCATTGATAACCAGAGGTGATGTTCACCTTCATAGATTCTTTGGTTTAATTTTTCATTGTCAATTTATTTTTGCTTATTTATATTTACAATAATATTTTACTATATTAGTTTGCTCTTTCCACCCACCAGAGATGAATTTTGATACTTAGTAATGTTCAGGTACTAGGTTCAAGTTCCGACCCCTCTACCTGTCCTCTGTTTGAATTTACCCCATCATGTGCTGGCTAACAGTCATTCTATGAACCAGTCTCCCATAAAATTCACCTACCACAATGTCATCTAGGGCTAAAACCTGAAAATTTCAATGTCATTTTGATTTTTATGAGTGTGCGCTACACAAACATCATCTAAGGTAAGTGATGGTTAATTTCCTTATCCTAATTTGTAATTTCTTTTTACCACTTAGTGCCTATTGCTTCACTGTTACCAAAATATAAGTAAGGTGAGAAATGGCTGATTACAAAATATAAATGAGGTAAGAGAAGGAAATCACAACGTTCTACCAATGAGGGCACAACAACATAAGACACTCCAAAAAGAAGCAACTGACAAAAATTCAATTTTCTAGTGCAAAACCTCCAATGAAAAAACAGAATATTTGCACTGGGCACATGCTGAAGCGAAATTAACAAAGACGTCTCCTTGTTGGAATATGTTACTGTTAGTACAGACTGTTGGAGTTATTGGACAAATATACACTGAGTGGACACTAGCAAACCTTTTGTACTCCACTTTTCTCCTCCTCTATGCTTCTTGCTCCTTTGCTTTGTTTTGTTGTTATTATTGTTATTATATTTAATCTCCCAATAATATACAATGTGTAATCCAAATTTACTCCTCCCACCAAGTTACTCAACAACAATATCACGAAATGTTGCTAGTTTCTTTGCAACTGTTGTCAACTGTTCCACCAATGAACCATTTACAAAAAAACAATCACTCCATGTTTCTTTGCCAAATACATGAAAAATGATGAGCAGACTTAACAGGTGGATTGACTCCTAAAGGATACTGGAAACCTCAGTCAAAACAACTCAAGAGAAAGGTGTGCTTAACAATAATAACAACAAATTAAGGGGAAACAAATAATATTACCACAGGAGTGTTAATAGGTGTAGGTGATATATCATCATACCAGCAGTTATTATTTAGGTATAATCAGAATATTATAAGAATTTGGAAATGTTCTACACAAATTCTTAAAATAGGAACAAACCTAAAAACAACAGTAGTGGGAAGAGTGATGGAGCTCTCGATCAGAGGCGGCCCTAGCAATTTTTTTAGGTGGTGCGAATCTCATTGTTGCGCCCCAAATGTGCAATCGCTTATTCGTGATTATGGTGTCCCTATAGAGAGTTTGAAGATAGCAAATTTTTTTACATTTTACTCATATTATAAATGCAAAAGTTTGTTTGCTTGAAAGTTTTTACTGTTTCACGTCTAAACGGCAGAACGGCTTAAAATAAAATTTGGAATAATGTATTGGTTATCTACTTTTATCCCGATCGATAAAGTAGTTCCTGTGGGATTCAGGTACGAATACGTGTACGAATGCATTATGAATTCCACTCGAGCAAAGCCGTGGGCAGAAGATAGTCTTTATTTATTAATAATAACTTAAACCTAAAAAAAAATAGTATAGGACAGCAGCGGTATGAATAAGAAACAAGAGAAGTAACAAGGAATGCTGTATGTCTGAATAGGTTTATTTAAGCCACTGTGGCGAACTAAATGCTCACATCACCTAAAGGTCAGATTCACTTAGTTTTTAATAATTGGATTCTACACTTAACGTACCGTAAGTAGCGCTGTCGTCCATAGGGCTAAGCACTCCCCACTCTTCACGCTCTATCTCAAGAAGGGTTAAAGCTATGAAATATTGTCTGTGACAAAATTTGTAGAGAATTTTATGCTCTACAACTTTTACAATAACTCAAAATAACATTTAGAGTAAAGGAAACGAGATATTTATAGAAACCGTTTTTTTTTTTTGTGACATTTGACCTTGATTATCTTGACTGGCGTACACGAGATTCTATGAGACTTTTGAGCCAACTTATAAAATATCAAAACAAAGGTTTGAACAAGAACAAATTTTCAGCTTGTTATCTTTCATTCCGAGGTTTGCCCCTTTTTTCACCTTATTTGACTGGATTACAACCAAGAAATATATGTGATGCTTTAAGAAATTTAGCAGAAAATACAACAGATTATCATTGGGTTAGTGAATGCCAGTCTATAAAAAAGGAAATAACTACCTACGAATTTGTAGTTGCTCTCGTTGTATGGTATGACATTCTTACAAAGATAAATGTAATAAGAAAAATGTTGCAAAGCGAAAAATGCAACTACATGCGGCTGAACAACACATGATGCATTTACACATTGGCTTGAAAATTATCTGGATATGGTTTCGAGTCATTATCCTTGGTAACGCCGAGAGAAACAGCTGACTAAAACGATATTGACAAAGTACATTATCGTGAGAAGGAAACGTAAGAGAACGAACTTTCATTATGTAGGAGAAAATATGAAGCTCTTGAATTGCATGCGGAGGAGATTTTCAAAATAAACTATTAGTATGTTATTGTTGACAATGTGCGCGCAAGTTGCCAACATAGATTTGAAGAACTTAAACATGATGAAAACACATTTGGTTTCATGCACAACATAAAAAGATTAAAGGAAACTAGTGATTATAAAACTTCTGAAGCAATGCAATGACTTGCAAATATCTCTAACAATAGGAGAAACATCTGATATAGATGAACAACTCAATACGTTTATCCGTGTATAAGAAGTGATCCACGGTGTTATATCGGTGATGAGATAACTAATACAAGAAAAAAAAAACATTAACTGAAGTGTACCCCACTATCGAAGTAATTAGTCCTGAGAATTTTTCTCACCATACCTGAGACAGTTGCGTACGCGGAAAGAAGTTTTTCGTGGTTAAAAATTATTCGATGAGTCAAGTTCGACTTTCAGCCCTTTCTATTCTTTGAATTGAAAATGAAGTAGCTCATTCGTTAGATTTTTGTGCTTTAGTTAAATATTTTAGTCTTAGAAAAAGCCGCAAACATCATTTTTAAATCCTTGTATATATCTTTTAATGTACCTTAGTTTATCATCAATAATTTGTCGTCTTTATGTTTGATAACTTTTAATAACTCTTCTAAAACAATATTTTAAAACACAAAATTTATTTATTTATGATTTTTGTATTTTTCGTCGATCATCAGAAATACGTTCTTTTGATTCTCATACTTTGCACAAAGGACAAGGGCCTCGCAAAGATCTGTCGCCCCGAACCTTGTAATGGCTAACGTCGCCGCTGGTGATAACAAACTGCGGCGAGGTTAAAAACTCTATTGTCCAAAATAGTTTTGCAATTTTTTTGGTGATCATCATCATCTAGGACAGCTTCCAGCCACTGGCCAGGTCTGCTGGGAACAAAAGCCTCGCCAGCGCTTCCTGTCTAACCACCATCTCTCTTCTTCCACTGACGCCCAATTTCCTCCTCTTTCCTCCACACATTTCTTAACACCTTTCATCCATCTGTCCCTCGGTCTTCCTCTAGGTCTCTTCCCTTTCAGCTCCATGTCCAGCATCTTCCTTGGTAGCCTCTCCTCTCCCATTCTCTTTACATGCCCGTACCACTGTAGCCTAGATTTTTCAATTCTTTGTTGTAGCGGTTCTTCCTTTATCATCTCCCTGATTCGCTCATTCCTTATTCTGTCTCTTCTTGTTACTCCCACTCTACTCCTCTGAAATTTCATTTCCACCGATTGTACCCTCCCTTTGTCTCTCTCCTTCATCACCCATGTTTCTGCTCCATATGTTAAAATTGGTACAAAATATGTTTTATATATTGCCTCCTTACTCTTTTGTGGGACATCCCTACTCCATACCAGGCTCCTAATACTTTTAAAAAATCCATCTGCACATCTTCCTCTTTCGTTTATTTCCATCCTGTTTCCTCCATTTTCTTCAATACAGCTTCCCAAATATTTAAAACATTCCACTCTATTTAGTTGCTCCCCTCTAAGTGATATGCCTATGTCCGTCCTGTTCTTCTTTCTTGTTGTTATCACCACTTCACTTTTTCTCGCAGAGAACTTCATACCATAATCAGCAACTACTCTCTCCCACACATCCAGCTGATCCTGCACCTCTCTTTCATCCTCTCCCCAAACTAATAGGTCGTCTGCAAATACCATTGCTTTCATTTTTCCTTCCCCAATGCTCTGCACCACCTTCTTCAATATTTCATCCATAGCTACAATAAATAAGAGGGGTGATAGGGCACTTCCTTGTTTTAGTCCATTTTTCAAATGGAACCATCCAGTCTTATCCGTTCCCACTTTGACACAGCTCTTACTACCCTCATACATATCCTTCACTCTTTGCACTATTTTTTTGGTGATAGTCCGTCTAAATGCTTGAATACCACTTCCCATAGCTTTGTTGATCGGAAGAATAGAACAAAATTATTTTTTAAAGAAATCCAGACTAGTGAACTGATTTAACTGATGTTTTGGCAGCACTTGCTATTACCAAATTGAATGACAGCTACCGGGGTTAAAAAATTCTCGAAGATATAGGTTCAGAATTCTGCCTTGGTCACCTTTGTTTCTTCCTATTATATTCGATCCATTGTCATATCTTTGGCCTCACAATCGTTGATATCCAAATAGAACTGTGAAAAGTATCATCGATAAACAGGCCAGTGAGTCCGGTTTCCAGGTCCCTGCCAGCTTGTTACCAACGAAACATCCACGCACTTGGACTTTGTCTTCATTAGTGTCAACGAAAGCAATGACATCAGGAGTTCAATTCAGTGTGATGGAAAAGTATTTTGTTACACATTTCATTCGTTTTGAATATATATCCGACATTTGTCTCCCTATTAGCAACACGCCGAAGATGCTCCGTCATTACAGGGTCATATTTTCCTAGCAGTTACAATATACCCAGGAGGTTACCATTATTAGAAGTATTTAGTGTTTTAGATCCAAAGCTTACTCTGAACAAGAATTTACTGCATGTTAAAAAGAATACTTTGGACATCATGCTTACCTTGATGTTTCGTCTTCAATCTGTATTTGCAAATGCTTGTCTATGACACTAAAATTGTTTAATTTAATCAACACTTCTATCCAATTGATTATGGTGTGTTGGTGATTTGAGGAAGTTTCGTGAGTTTTGAGACTCTCTGATAAGTAACTCCAGTCATCAAATCCTTCTTTTCCCTACTAAGAATGAGACCTTCTGTTGAATAAACTTCAGTAAAAACAATATACTTTATCTGCATATTGAGAGTAAGCAAGCTATCTTTTTTTTATATATTTCTCCATATGGTATTACTCTTTGAAAACGCATATTTGAAAAATGAGATACATAATTTTTTTTTTTGCTGCTAGAATAATTATTTCATCTCAGGATGCAGAGTCAATGAGCGACCATTTTAAAATATCATCATAATTTATACTTTGAAAATGCGACGGTGATGGTATGTCTGGTATACCTCATTCTGTAATATTTTGAACTGCAGAAAACATTCCAGCCATAGCTAAATCTTCTCGTACATGCTGCTTTTTATCATCGTAAGCTTCGTCTGAAGTACTTCTATGAAACGAATATAATCGTAGGCTTCCGCGGCCAGAGTCAGTTGATTCTTGGCTGTCCGCGTGGTCCCGCGTATGTTCCTTGTAGTCGACGTTTCGACCCTCATTCTGGGTTCTTCTTCCAGGGCAGAACTATTAAACAAGTTTTCTTCCGCCGCGTTTTGAGCTAGTTCTGGTGACGACGATTCAGATGACTTCTCAAATGCAAACACTTTTGCAAGCAATTTTTAAACCATCTTAGTTTAAACTTGGTTTTGTGCGCCAGATAGTTTTTTTTTTTATTATTATTTACTTTTTTGTATGTAGCACATGTTTTGTCTGTAAAAGCATTATGTTTTATAAATATTTACGATACCAACGTTAATTGCAATCACCTAAAGTCTAGAAGTGGTATAAATAGATAACTAGATGGACTCAAGACTACAGCCCAAAAGACAGGAAACAGGTGCGGGAGCCGTGGACCCAGAGAGTACCAATTATGGGACGAGTTGTGATTTTCTTGATTCGAATAAGTCGAGCTTACTCGAGTCGCAACTCCAGTTAACTCTATTCTATGATGACATACGACTGAGCACTAAGCTGAAGCTCTTGCGTTTATAAACTCTTCTGGATGATTAGTGCGTTAAAATAATATCCAAATTGGGTTATTATAGAATTTATTTTTTGAGTAGACGATCTGTCACTTCAGTTTCAGCGCCCCCCATACGACGGCGCCCGGTGCGGTCGCACCGCCCTAGGGCCGCCTCTGCTCTCGATAGCCAAATAAATAAAGAAAATGTAAGCTTGGAATCAGAAAAAGTATCTTTTGTGAATATCAGTAGGTTATGTGACATTAGCTGACCCAACAATGCTTTGCTGTTGCTAGAACTGAGTGATATATTTATATTCAACACAATTGACAGTTTTACATCAATTTAGTATTGTTAAAATTAGATGTTACGCATTCATTATTAATTTTATTTTTTTGGATTAACTTAACTTAGTCCACAACCCGAAGGTTGGTTGGATCCTCCCGAAGGAGGCATACTAAGCCATTGTGTCAGAAGTAGGACGGCCAGTTCCTTTCCTCTGGGACCTACGGTTTAACGTGGAATCCGAATCACGGAGCATCCTGGCATAGCTCATATGATCAAACACAACTCTCAAAATTCCTGTGCCTGCCGGAATTTTTTGGATTACATAAATTTTAACTACCATTTTATTTATTTTAAGTTTACTGCGTTGCTCATGGATATACAATGTTTTTGGTGACTGTTTGGTATATGATGAATAATTTTCTAAAAACGCTTAAGGAATTTAAAATTAAAATTTGTAAATCAGAATAGTAAATGGAGGAGTATAAAAAAAAAAAATATGTATATAAAAATGGGCAGCGGTGGCCTTAGCCATTTCGAGGCCCCAGGCAGCAGATCTTTGCAAGGTTATTTTGCCCTGTGTGCAAAGTTTGTGAATCGAAAATAGGTATTTCTGATGCAAAGTCATAAATAAATGAATTTTGAGTTTTAAAATATTATATATGAAGAGATATTAAAAGTTAACAAACATAAAGATGTTAAATTATTAATGATTATGTACATAAATGCCTTGAAAGATATACGCAGGGATTTAAAAATGATGTATGCAGCTTTTCCTAAGACTAAAATATTTAATTAAGGCAGAAAAATCTAATGAATTTCAATTCAAACAATAGAAAGGGCTGAAAACCGATATTGTGTCATCGAATTCCTCAAATATGCTTTATAAATAAGAAAAGAAAGGGAAATTAACCCACCACATACCAAAGTGGATGGATGCGATGTGAGATCACTAATGCTGACAAACAACTACACAATATTTCGGCATCTGCCTTGCTCACAAACAGAAAAACGGGCCATTAGGCTCGGAACGTGTGTGCACAACGAACGTTACCTAATGACTAACCGTGTAAAAGGGGGGGGGGGGGCGGATAAGGAGTAGACTATCGATATCGGTATACAATGTCTGAGATACTATATTTAATATGGCGATGGTAAAATGAGCAAATGTAGTAATGGTACGGTATAAACATGGCGAAAAAAAAAAAAAGGTAGTGATGGGTTAATTGGAATTTAACGGTGGTTAAGTCCAGGTGGGTGTCTCATATCCAAGATATTCTGGTACGCTAGTTCCCATCTCCGGAGTTCTGCTGCAGTGGTGCTGCCAGGGAAAACTCTGACTGCTCTCACAGTGAAACAGTCGTTGAGGTTGTTGGAATCATGGCTATTGGCATGTTCTGGTACTGGAAGGTACAGGTTACGAGTATGGACTGTTTGTCTGTGGCCATTCATTCTAACAGAGAGTTGCTGTGTGGTGAGGCCTATGTAAGAACTGGTGCAAAAGCGGCAAGTTAGTTGGTATATAAGATGAGTGGTTGAACAGGTGGCATGTCCAATAATGGGGAAAGTTTCTCCTTTGGTGGGATTGGAATATGTAGTGGTGGGTGGAAGCATGCTGCAGGTTTTACAGCGGGGTCTATTACAAGGATAAGATCCATATGGTGCTTTTGGAGAGTCTATCGGAGGGTATTTGTGGACTAAGATGTTCTTAAGATTGGGTGGTCTGCTAAAACATGCACGAGGGACATTGGGTAGAATTTTGGGTAGGAGAGTACGCATTTCCGGAAATGAGCGAAGGAAGTCATACCCCTGTCGCAAGATATGGTTGATGGACTCGAGGCCAGGAGAGAACTGAGTGACAAAGGCAGGGCTATGGTTGGTTTTTGTAGGAGACAAGTGAGAGTAGTTACGTGGAGGGTGGTTGATCGCGCGGGAGATCTGTTTATGTACAAGATCCCTGGGGTAACAACGGGAAATAAGGGCTTGGGATAGGTTTTGTGAGTATTGATGGAGAGAATGAGCATCAGAGCAAATGCGACTTCCACGGATGGCAAGGCTGTATGGGAAGGAACATTTGGTATGGAATGGATGGCAGCTATCAAAGTGTAGATACTGCTGTAAATTAGTGGGTTTGATGTGGACTGCGGTATGAAGGACACCATGCCCGAGCATGATGTCAACATCGAGGAATGTGATGTGTGAGCGGGAGTAAGTCCAGGTGAAATTGATGGAATTGTTGCTATTGTTAAGGGAGTGGAGAAATTCAAGGAGGTGGTTTTCGCTGTGGGTCCAGATCATATATTCCTGGAATAGAATAAGGGGATGGTTTTGTGGGAGCCGGGGAGGATCCAGAGAAGATGCAGGTTTAAACTGTTGTAGACTGGGCTCAATCTCGCTATGTCGACTGGTGTGTTCTCCTGTGACGGTAAAATGGTACCGCCAGAGAAGAGAGCGGCAGAACGCTAATGAGTCCCGGACCAAAGCAGCATAGTCGAACTTGGGGGTCGGAGAAAAAGTTAGTCCTTTGGATAAGACCGATATTTGAGGTTCAGTCAGGGGGGTGGAGGAGATATAAATCACTGACCGTTTAGGTTTAACTGGAGGAGAGGCGGGAGGTTTTTGAGCAGGTGGTAAAGGGTTTGGATGGGGTAGGTTGAGGAGGTGAGCCAAGCATGGAGTCTTTGCAACTAGGGGTGGAGTTGGTGTGTGATTTACAGCAGTGGAATGTTGATAGGGGAGGGACAGGCCTAGAGATAAATAGCTCCTAACAAGAGCTGAAAGCTTTTGAAGATTTTTTGTGCATGATGGGCCTGCAATTGTCTGCACTCTGACAGGATCTGTTGCATATGATGAATGAGGTGAGGGAATGAAAGGTAGAGGATTTTGTGGAGTGAGACAAGTTGAGAGGAATGTTGATACGCCATGTGAATATACTGTTGAAGAACCAGCTGGGTGAGAGAAAGGGATTGTCTGAAACGGAAAGCATGAAGTGATGGGTGAATTTTTGGATGGCAGCCAGAAACTGGAACTTTAATAGTTAAACCATTTGGCGGAATATTTAGAGAGAGGCAAGACTGAAGAAACAGAATGTGAGAATTTAGTATGGCCAAATGTGAGGCGTGGAAATGGTAACTGGACAGATAGATTTCTGAAAGTAGCATATTGGGTTAAAAAGATAAGGGTCAGTAAAAAGTCACAAAAAGAAAAAGTAATGACAATTCTACCGATAGCCTATGTATAACTAGGGGGAAAAAAAATCTTCCAACGTCCAAAACGCCGAGTATAAACGTCCAAACAGAAATGTTTGTTGGTTTTTATGAAGGCGTGATGCTAATAATATATAGCGGGGAAAAAAATATCCAACTTAAGTCATTCCATCTCCCTTTTTTAAGTTTTATAATCTACCTGCTTCTAACATTCCACATTCCCATTCGTAGAATGTGTATCTATTCTGATGACTTCTTTCCAAGCAGCCCACACCTGGAGATCCAATCGGGGAACTATTTTCTCTTGCCGGACTATTGTAAATTACACATGAACATAATTAAATGAAGGAAATAAATATTCACATACTGTTGTGTGTTTTGAACCTCATTTTAACTGTGAACAATAATACGAATGGAAAGCTAGGTGGCCTGACTCGGAAACACCCTCTTCCCTCACATAGCACACAGCATATCCTTCCAGTCAATATATATAAATGATCTACCCTGTGTTTCATCTAAAAACTCAAAATTTGTACAATTTGCAGATGACACAAACATAGGAATTAAAAACACTCCAGATTTATCTACAGAATATATTTCAAATTATGTCTTTGAACTGATTAATAAATGGTTTACAGCTAATGGCTTGTCTTTAAACTTTGATAAAACTCAGTATATGCAATTCAGTACATCACACAGATTAACATCAGATATAGACATAAAATTTGCAGACCAGTCTATTCAAGAGGTAGAGTGTGTGAAATTTCTAGGTTGGTATATGGATCACAATTTAAATGGGAAAGTACATGTTTCTGACTTATTAAAGCAATTGTGTGCAGCCACGTTTGCAATTCGTACAATTTCAGCTTTAGGTGATCTCCGCATGTGGCAGCTAGTTTATTTTGCTTATTTTCACTCCTTATTGTCATATGGAATAATATTCTGGGGCAATTCTACCCATAGAGAAAAAGTGTTCAGAGCCCAAAAGCGTGTAATAAGAATTATGTGTGAGGTTAGCAATAGAACTTCATGTAGAGAGCTGTTCAAGAAGTAAGGGATTTTAACATTAGCATCTGATTAATGTCCTTTGTAGTCACAAATTATACATTGTTTGAAACAAATAGTAAAATACACAATTATGGCACTAGAAGTAAAAATGATCTTCACAAGGATTACAAGTCATTGTCATTTGTTCAAAAAGGGGTCCGATATTCAGGGATACATATCTTCAATAAGCTCCCAACACATATTAAATGTCTAGCAGATGATAAGAATAAATTCAGGAAAAAATTGAAAGAATTTTTAATTGACAACTCCTTCTACTCTGTCGAAGAATTTATTTCTAAGGTATCTAAAAAATAACTGCCAATAGCTTGTGTAAATGTAGTTTACATAATTAATTTACCATGTATGCTATGACTGTACATCTCCTGTTGTATGTATTTATTTTGTTACGCAATTGTTTATGGTAGGCTACCATGTATGTTATGACTGTACATCTTGTGGTGTATTTATTATGGAATTTTTTTAATGAACATGTATGCTATGTCTGTACATCTTCTGTATATATTATTTTGTTATGGAATTGTTTAATGTACCATGTATGCTATGACTGTACATCTACTGGTGTACTTATTATTTTGTTATGCAACTGTTTATCTGTAAACTGACAACTTTCCACATCCCACAGAGCCAGTCTCTTATATTGGGATCAATGGAAAATGAATGTATTGTATTGTATTGATATATGTCTTGGCAAAAGATAAGATTAATTTCAGGAAAACATTAAAGGACTTTTTACTTATAATCCATATAATTTCTTTCAAAGAAATCTAGTGCTACACGTGAAGAGGGCACTATAAGGAAGCAGTTAATTCAAATTTCAACAGGTCAGTAACAGTTTTTTATTGGTGGAGAATGTCCCACCCCACCCGGAATCTACAATATAATTGCCAACATCTTATAAAAATAGTCCTAACAATTAAGAGCCAAATTATATTCTGAAAGTGTATTTTCTGGTGCATAACCCTGTTTTGTTGTGATGATATTGCTGCAATTTGACTTCTTTTCACATCCTACATAATAGGATGTTTGGAAAACTGATTACATTGCACTGTAAGTCTAAATTCGCAAGCCAACACAAATTTTCTTTATACCGAAATAGGCCTACCATTGCTACATAACAGATAGTACTTAAAACTGAAACTGCGATGTTCAGCCATAAGGGCTTACAAGGAATTGTCATCACCTTGCATCAATATCAGCGAAAAATTAAAAGAATTACAACTGCCCTGAAGAAAGCAGAACTGTCACTAAATACTCAGTTATCAACCGTAGAGGCTTCTACAGAAATGAAGCAATAAACCACTTAAAACAAAACAAAAACTCGAGAACTATACATCACTGTGAATAATAATGCTGTTATATCAACAGAATCTTCTATAAACTCTTCAAACCGACTCAATCATAAAGGTTATAAACAAAGAATCTTTTCTTTAACTGACAAAATACATTCCTATAAATGTTTATATATCCTTTCATAAACTGTACTCTATAAAACAAACAGATAAAAAGGTTAGTGACTTACTTTTTCGTATACATAGACTAAACAAACAAACACTAACTCCAACTCCCGCTAAACACAACAGCCCTCCGTACATAAACAAAATGGCGCGCGAACTATTTAACAGAGACTATATATTAAGCTATTTAATAAGCCAACCTATGCTGTTCATATTAACGAGTAAAACAAATGCGCTGTCCTACAATCATATTTTATTTTAAACAATTTTAATATGCTACCGCTACCAAACATTATGCAATTCTATCCTCATCCTCAACTAAATATCAACAATGTAAAAACAAATATTTCCATTGATTTTGCTCACAGGTCCACTATACATACTTTAATTCAAATTGACCGTTACAGAAACCAAGAAATAATGTGAACTTCAGAATATAAAGGAGTAATCCCATTTTAATGTCAGAAAGAAATGAAAATACGTTCTACAAATAGGCATTCCAGAATTCTTAACATATTTAAGAGCGCGTTTGTGTGTGTGTGTATAGTTATATTACCGCGGGTCCAACCGTATGGCAAACTCCATGCCTCAACAAAGTTTAGTTATTATTATTATTCATTTTAATTGTGATGGAGCTAACGCTCCGTTGGCAATTCCCTAGTCTTCCACTTATCCCTTTTTATACTATTTTCTTTTTTTTAAATCTTTTAAATTTGAGTGTTATATTCCTCCCCCTTTTTATTTTCAATATTAAAAATTATAATTTTAAATTCCTTATGCGTTTTTGATAAATTATTCATCACTTCACTTGGTAATTTGTTATAATCTCTGACACCCTTACCAACAAAAGAAAATTTTCACACTACCTTATGCGTGGAATAGACCGCAAGCTTGTGGTCATGGTCACCTTCTCCCTTCCATGCACTAATCCAGGGGCGTAGCTACTATGTGGCAAGGCGGTGTAGTGCATTGGGGCCCCTACGTTCCGGGGGCCCCCAAGCGCAGTTCAGAGGGCCCACGGCCCTTCACGGCAAACTGGCCACCTTAATTTTTTAGCTCTACCGTCGTCTAACGACGCCCTCTGAGACACAGGAAGCCCCTCACTAAGGGCCCTCACTGCTTAGGGGTCCCCAAGCACAACTCAGGGGTCCCCAGTCTCAGATTAGGGGACCCCTCCCAGCAACAAAAAGCAAAAAAAAGGTCGCCTAGATACGCCGCTGCACTAATCCTAATTCTTTGATCAATATACCAACAGAGGCGGCCTTAGGGGGTGGCGAGCAGGGCAGTCGCCCAGGGCCTCGCTCTTGCGGGGGCCTCCCGCAACTACCCGAATAGAAAAACGTTTATATTTAAAAGTTATTATTTTATCCTTAGCTATTAGTTACAACAATAAAAAAGTTGGTTAATTTATAGTACAGTATATGTTAATAGAAATAAATGCATAATAAAATTTATCATTTAGATTTATTCAATATCACATTCGTATAAAAGTATGATTAACGATATAAATATTAATTAATTTATCAGTAAATAATTTTATTGTAATTTTTCTGTAAAACATGATTGAAAAATTCATTGCTATTTGAATTTCTCGCCTCGTGCATCAGAAAACTCACTTGAACGCTTGGTTTTGTTACTGTCATCGTGTTTTCGATTTACGCTCGGGAATACCCATGTTTTATTTCGATGGTCAATTCTTCTCATTCTACGCATATTTTGCTAGCAGCTGTTAGTTAGAGCCACATTTGACCGATACTGGTTCGCGCCGACATTCGGCCGAGTGACGACTCGCCCTTGTCGTGTTTAGATTTGGTCTTAGGTCGCTTGTGTAACGGACGTGTTCCTACTCAGTCTTCCTTAACATTTTCACATGGTTGTTTCACGGAATCAATGTTCTAAAATGTCCGTGAAAGTAACTTTTTAACTGACTCACGTTATCACCGCACTGATATTCAAACGCAGTCTTCATCATTGAAAGTCTTTCGCGCACCGTACAGGATTGAAAGATTCTCGCGTTTCTGAATGCAATCACAATGAAATATCAAACGTCAATCATTTTGCACTTGACTTGTTTATTCTGTTCGTGGTTACTTTCGATTCATTCGATATTTTTATTAATAAAGAATGAGATCATTGGATGTTTTAATTTAAATACAGACTGTAAAGACGGTGTATAACAATTTCTTGTGTTCCAAAAGTCCTAGTCATAGAATTTCTTACCAGCTGCGCAGTGCTCCTCTCTTGTAGCCTCTTAACTTACTCTGGTAATCGTACTAGGAAAAGGAAACATACAATTTAACGTGGAATTCCAACCACAGTGTGTCCTTGCATTTCGCATTAACAAATCAATGCTTTGCCAGAGGTAAAATTCAATTTTAAGGCACGTATAAGTTGCAACCGAGACCAGGATTTTAACCGGGGATCCTTCATACCCCAATAGGACACCGTAGCCATAGGTCAAATTTATAAGTAATGAAAAAGTTTATCAAACATAATAAAATAAATGTACTCTTTTTATATGCAATGCACTTTGTTTCTGCTATCTAAAACAGAAAAAATGGAGTGTTACCTTTGTTGCAGTATCTGATGAATGACAAAATGAAAATTAGGAAGGCTTTAGAACAGGGTTTCTCACAGCGGGTACGCGAACACCTAGGGGTTCGCTGCAAGATTTACGATATGGTGGCCGGCTGGGTATCTCGAGAGTACAAAAGGCAACATGGTGAATTGAGATTGAAAATGAGCAAAATTGCTACTGAAATCGATTCAACTTGCGACAAGAAACAAGCCTATCCATCAAATTAATTAATAACATATTGCTCTTTGTATTCATTTTCTTAAACAAAAATTCTTATTAAAATAAAATAAAAAGCCGGTTTTTTTTTCTTTTAAGTGGTTTGCCATTGTTTGGCAAATTTCATAAGGGTACATGGAACTATGAGTTTGAAAGAACCTTGCTTTAAAATGACGCAATCTACATTTTACCATCATCTGATCAACATGGAAGTGAGGTTGAAGAAATACATTTTTTAAGGTAGGCTAATCGATAACAAGAAAACAATATTTGGCCATAAAGGACCAAAAATTTCCGAACTACCTCCACATCTACCAGCCCGACACCAGACCACACCGCACACCATAAAAAAGGAAACCAAACTTCTATGGCAGGGTGTCTGACAACACGCAATGTCATTTGAACTAACTTCAATCGAGTTAGTGCCAATATTAATAAGAGAAATATCATTGCAGTTACTGTGCGGATCAGTATTTATCTAGTGTGACCCGACCTGAATGCGTTACAAAATCGTTTATAGGGAATAAATCTTTCAGTACATAAATAAACATTAAATGATATTACGTTTTAGTGAATCTTACGTTATTAACATTACTTACAGTTAAGAGTGAGTTGTTAAGAGAAAAAAAAACTGAGTAAAACTACTTGTACATTCTTTCTGGGTTAGTTTTATGTGCAAAATAAGATTTATAAAATGAGTTCGCGTAAAATATAGTGGTTTAACTAAAGATTTTAGTCATAGGGAAAGCCGCAAACATTGTAATTAAATCCCTGCCTATAACTTTCAAGGCATTTATATACCTTAGTTTATCATCATTAATAATTTGACGTTTTTATGTTTTGTTAACATTTAATCTTCTAATATAATATTTTTAAATTAAAAATTAATTTATTTATAATTTTTGTATTTCTCGTCAATCATAAGAAATACCAATTTAAGGATGACATACTTTGTACAAAGTACAAGGGCCTCGTGAAAATCTGCCGCCCGGGGCCTCGCAATGGTTAAAGCCGCCCCTGTATACCAACATACGTAATGTACATTCCCAGCACTCTCTTCATCCTCCTCCTTTCCTCCAATGACTCCGAATCCAGCTCCCTTATCATATCAGTTACTGACTTGGTCCTGCGATAATTTCCACAAACAAACCTAGCTGTTGTTCTTTGCACACACTCAACTCCAGTATTTGAGAACCTAAATATGTGTCCAAACTAGACCATCATATTCAACCAATGGTCTGACCAAAGTTTTTTAACGCAACTCCCTAACTTCTCTGAAACATCCTCTCATCACCAACTCCAGTAAATGAAGGATTTTTAACTTTTTTCTAACACCTCACCAATGTGCTCTCCCCAGTTGAGTTTGTTATCAAACGTTATGCCAAGATATTTATACTTCAAGCCTTAAACAAGCTATTCTGACCCCATCCTATAACCATAATTAACCTTTAGTTTTTTATCTGTGTACCTAATTAACTAACTCTTCTTGGCATTTATTTTCATTCCATGCTGACTTAACCATTTAGTTATTCTATCTAAGTCAGCCTCCAGCCGTTCAGTCTACGCCTGTTTTAATCCTATTGTATACCAGTATATCGTCTGCAAAAAAAAAAAAAAAAAAAAAAAAAAAAAAAAAAAAAAAAAAAAAAAAAAAATCTGACCGTAAACCAAAACATGCATTCATTAGAATAATGAACAGTAACGGTCCCAATACACTACTCTGTGGCACTCCCATATTTACTTCCGCCTTTTTGATAATATATTTCCTACCCTAACACTTTCCTTTCTGGCTTTTAATGATTCCTCTAACCAGCAAGTAACTTTTTCATCCAATCCAATAGATTTCAGTTTATTTAAAACAATTTTATGGCTCACTCTGTCAAATGCCTTAGAAAGGTCTAGTGACACACTAGCAACTTGGCACCCCCAGTCCAATTCATCTGAAATATCTTGCAAATAGTCCACAATCTGAGATTCACATGAATATCCTTGCCTAACTCATGTTGTCGATCTGCAAACCTGTTTCTTTCCTCAGAGACATTTCTAATATAGTTCAGTATCAATTTCTCCATCATTTTGCCTAACACTAATGTCAAACTAATTGGCCTAAATTTTCAACACTCTTTGTAAACCCTCCTTTACGAAACGGTATTACTATCGCTCTCTTCCAATCATCTGGTAAACAGCAATACACAAGGCTCAAGTTAAATAACACTAGCAGTTACCCTCGACTTCGTCCGCGTGGAAGAGTGTTGTAATATAAGATTTTCTTGAGTGGTCGGGTCACTCCCAATCTCTGAAAGTATTTTCGTAGGTCCTTAGCTCTATTTTCACCTCTGGCATAGGTTGTTGTGTGATGTGAAGTACGCCAGAATGCTCACGTGGTTCTGATTCCACGTTGAACTGTAGGTCCTCTAAGCCCATTAGGATTACTGCGGCTACGAAAGGGGCTGATTGCGTAGACTTAAAAAAGCTTTGCCACCAGGTCAAGACGACCATACAATTTATTTTAGAGCTATTTTTATTGGTGATAGTAGCAATAAATATTGCAATAAAATAACAAAAATTTATTTATTCCAAAAAACTTCATCGAACTTTTAAAACAATAAAAATATTCTGTATGTTAGGAGTATTTTCAGTTTAATACATCGGTACATACAATATTGTAGGACTTGTTATTTTCTGAAAAAAAAAATGTTAATTTTTTGCACTCGTTACCCGCGAGCAGGCTATCTACAGTTGACCAAGGGAAAAGCAGGGAGTATCCAAGTGCATTCCCATCAATTTCAACGTTTGACCCTGTGATTTATTAAATGTCATTGAAAATGCAATTTTTAATGGGAACTGTAATTTTTTAAATTGAAAGGGAATAATATTGGGAATAATTAGGATACGCGGAATTATAACGCCTTCCCCTTTAGATACACCGGTAAGAATTGTCGCCATCACAATGTTTCTTCTTAGTTCTGTGATGCGTAATCTGGTGCCATGCCAATACCTTGAGGGGGGGGGGGGTCGAGATTATGCATCAGGAGAATCTTTTTCAAATTTTGTAGTTTCTTCAATTATACCGTTAGGAAGATCCTCCCATCAAAGGATGAAACTCCCTAGTTGTCTCACTATACCATTCGCTCATTATCTCTGCAGCTTTAACACTAGAGTGCACGCGCGGGCTACATATGTAGCCCAACGTGTAATATTGTCGTATATTATATAAACTTTGCGCGCTACAGATTAATCGTTCAGTGTATTCCTCAAGTACTATCCAGTAGCGTGCCATCTCTCACGGCGCACGGACATCTGCATAAATCGCCCTTGAAGTTGATGGGCTACACCTGTAGCCCGCGCGAGCGTTGGAGGAAGTAAATTATTTAATATACAGGTGACAAAATTGAGGTAAATATGATACATTTTCTGTATTAATACTACAAAAGTAATGTCAATAACTGTTTTTTATGTGTGTTGTTTATGTTTATGTATTTTTCATGTAACTTTATTATGTTTTTGTCATTTTTAGATGGTGGGTAACGTGAGATATGCCCAAATACTAAGATGGTTGCTGGAGAATGACAAAACGAAATTAAGTAGTTTCGATGTTGTCTACCCTCCATAAACATGCTAAAAATTGATTATGCAACTAGTGAAGCTCTAAAACCTGATATCATCACATTTTCTACACACAAAATAAGGTGTCGATATTTTTGATAAAATGTCTAAAGAATACCTCGTTGCTCGGAACAGTTGTCGATTGCCTCACATGCTGTTTTACAATTTTGTAAACATGGCGAATATAAACGGTCTTGTAATATATCTGACGAACAATCCTCATATGAAAGTGATCCGTCGTCAATATTTTCAAGAAGTCGGATTCGGTCTTGCAAGACCTTTTATAGAGCGTCGTATATCCCAGCAAAATATACTAAAAGGTATAAAACTGAAAGGCAGACTACTTCTAGCATTGGCAGATCAACCCCCGCAACATAATAAGCCTATTCGGGGAGGAATTGATGGATGTTCTTTTAACAGCAGGGCTCGGGCTTACGGGACGCGCAAGCAATGCAGCAAGAGTATGAAGCGCATTTGTAGCGAACTTTAGGCTTTCGTCTGTCCTGAATGTATGCCAACAGAATGAATTATTATCAATCACTTTGATAATTGGTTCAATTACTACACCGGAAACCCATTTTATAATAAATATTACGTTCCTAAATAAAAATAAGACTAAAAGATTTCAAACCTTTCAAAAATATTTGATTTTTAAGAAGTTTACGTTTATGTTTAAAATAATAATTAAGAAACAAAATTTTGTTAATTTTATGAGTCAATATGATAAAAATAAAGATATTTAGTAATTATTTACTCGGTTTTATTTATTTTTTTGTCTGATTCTGAAAATTAATTATCCTATAAATGGGCTACGCCTGTAGCCCGCGCGTGCGCTCAAGGAGTACTTAGGGGCGCGTGCACTCTAGTGTTAAAATCCTCATTGATTTCAACTCCGTCGTTATTTACAATAGTCCTTAATACCTTCCTTTCCCCTCAATTTCTAATATAGCAATAGAACTTTCTAGATGTATCGTTCAGTGGTCCTCCTGAACCAATAATATTCTTCACAAACCCATCCTGTGCTTCTCTCTTATTCACTGCTTGTTTAGCTGTTTTAAGTATTCTCTCCTGCCTCTTAACTCTGTTGTGTTCCCAACTCACTAGCATCTTTAACCTTCTCACCTTCTTATTGTAATATGTAGGATCTGTATTTTTTAATTTTCTGGTTTGGAATAAACATTTTCTCGCACTTTTTTTTATTACCTCCTTCAACTCCTCCCATTTATCCTCCACTGCACTTGTGCCATCTTTCCGTTTGCTGAAAATGAGGGCAAGTGGAAGGAGAAGGTTTCAAAATTTACTCAAGTCTAGTAGTAGTGAAGCATTGCCGGGTCAGCTAGTACTTAATATGACCATAGTACCGCTTTGGGCGGGACAGTCCCGCTTTCAGGCTGTCTGTCCCCAGCGAAGGTGAAAATTACCCGCTTTCGTAAACAAAACAAAAATTTGATATATCTATCTATTAAACGATTTTTGTCTCTCGGCGGTCGACGCATGGATCATTGCTGATCATACTGTGATTTATTAGCAGCAGCCTCTTATTTGTAACTATGTCACATATCAGGAAATCACTAGCTGGAACGCTGAGAATGTAGCTGCCGAAGACCGTTTTGTGGAATTACTTCAACACTTCCGTGCTAACGCTCTCAACTGTGTGAATTTTCGTATAACAGTCCTCTTTAATAAAATGCGTTGTGTGAGGACTGCGCGCTCACCTCTATGGAACGGCAATCTTCCGCGAGTCACAAAAATACCCGAAGTGTTAGTTACACCGCCTGACACCATAGCGCTGCTTGGATAATCAGCAAAATTCAATTGAATAAAACATAGTCGAAAAATTCATTACTATTTGAATCTTGCGCGTCACATGGAAAACCCACTTGAACGCTCAGTTTCGTTACTTTCATAGTGTTTACGATTTACGTTCGGGCAATCAGTGTTTCATTTTGTTCGTCAACTCTTGTCACCTTACGCTGGATTTCGAATCACAATTGACCGGTACTACTCCGCACCGGCAGTCAGCCAAGTAAAGGCTCACCGTTCCTGTGTTCAAACTTGTCGGTAGCTGTGACGAACTTGTTCCTGCTGTCTAGAGTCTCCTTTAACGTTTTCATTTGGTTGTTTACCTAAAATTGAGTTGGGATTCACAGCCACGGTTGGCAACCATACTCTATTATATGTTCTTTGTTTTGTATAGGCGTACTTTATAATCTACGAAAGTAATAAAGTACGTTAAAATATTTTCTTTACCTAACTCACGTTATCACCTCACTGGGTGATCTTTTACTGACAACAAACGCAGTCTTAACAAACTACTATTAAAAGGCTTTCTCACGCCATACTGGATTGAAAGATTCTCGCGTTTCTGAACGCAATTGCAATGATATTTCAAACGTCAATCACTTCGCACTTGCATATTTGTTATGATTGAGGTTACTTTCGATTCAATCGATTGTTTTTGTTAGTAAAGAATGAGATCATTATATAATTTTGTGGTATCAAAGACCTAGTTAGAGAGTTTCTTACCAGTTGTGCAATACACATCTATCGTATCCACCTATTTTATGCTGGGAATAGACCTACAGTTAAAGGTAGAATTCTATCACGAAGCGTCCTATAATTCGCATTAACAAATTCAACGATTTGACAGAAATAAAGTTCAATGTTAAGCCACAACCAGGGACCTTGTAACATATACGCTACGACTCCGAGTGTATAGTAAGTAGTTTGTTTTTGTAATTATTAACTCTTAGTAAATCAATGGACAATATAATAATTTGAATACATGCACTCGCTCATTAATTCCGCAGACTATTCATATTGTAATGTCATTGGGTAGTATTAAGTTACAATAATCATACGCATCTCTGGTTGTTTACGATAGCAACTGCTTTCATTGAATTTGTGACTTAAAATAAGTTTATATGTATATATTAGAATCCTTTCGTAGCAATATCAGTTTTTTTTTCTCTCTCTCTCAAGTTTTCCTTAAGTGATAAATTACAGCAGTTCAAATACAGAGTTACCTCCGTAGTGTTCCAGAGACACAGTCTCGGAACACTATGGCAGACAGTGGTGGACAGATGTCTTCAGCCAGCGCAGTTTTACGCCACTATTATGAAAATGCGGCTGTTGACGTAGATCTTCACAGCGAAGAAGAAGAACAGCAACAACATCAGCAGCAGCGATCAAGAGAAGCAGCATCAACTACAGCAGTATCAACAGCAGCAGCATCAACAGCAGCAGCAATAACAAACAGCAGCATCAACAGCGGAGGCTTACGGAGATGGAAATCGAGGAGGGAGGCGTTCCACCACAGGGCCTGCACTCACCTCCAGACGCAGCCATACATCCCACGGTTCGGAGAGGTGACAATCCCACAATCACTGGTGAGTTGAATCAACCAGTAAAACGTAGATGTGTTCAGAGACCAGAAATAGGTCAGCCAAAGGTAGTTTCTCAACAAACAGAAGAAGTAGATATGCTTGATATAGCAAGGCCCATCGAGATTAACACATCTCCATCTACAATATTAGACCAACATAATCCAACCTCAAGTCCTCTGATTCGATAGCGCTAACTTACAGAAGCAAAAACAACAGATACTGCCCTACAGATAGCGGTCCATACTACATTTTCGTAGAAAGTGTAGATAAAAAATATCGGAAGACTACATCCCATGTCAATAGGCAAAATTCTCTACACACGCAATCCTGCATATAAACGAGACATCATTAATATTATAACAGCAGGCAGAAACAGATTAAAAATCGAAACTAAGTCTGCAAGCTTCAGCCAACATGTTAGTACAGTCCACAGTGTTCAAAGACAGGAATCTTGAAGCATATATACCAAATTTTTTAATAAATAAACAAGGGATTGTTAGGGATGTAGACGTCACCCTTTCAGAAGAAGAAATCCAACAAGCTATAGAAGGCCCTTATCCAGTGATATCCGTGAAACGGTTCACTAAGAGGAGCACTTACCAAAACAACGAGAGAAGGATTCCAATACCAGTATGCATGATTACCTTCAGATCTCAATCCTTACCAGATCATATAGCAATTTTCGGAACACGGTGTTCAGTAGAGCCTCATGTTCCACAAATATTAATCTGTGCCAATTGCTTACGTTTTGGCCATCGCATGACACAGTGCCGCAGTGCCACTCGTTGTAATAAATGTGGAGGCCCTCATTCGATGGAGTCATGCACTAGCACAGCTGATTCGCGATGTGTTCACTGTCAGGGCCCACATCTATCCAATGATAGACTATGCCCAGTATACATACAACAACAAAAAGCACGCGAGGCCGTGGTTTACAACAAAGCTTCACCAATGACGAGTTGGACATCCGCCCACAGACAGATGTATTCAAAAGCAGCCTACGTCGCGCCGTCCTATCATGATGAAAAACCAATTCCCCCCGCTCCCACCGCCTACATCGTCGCTTCCAGTTCAGCCTCACCAAACAACCCTATTATCCCCATCTATCAAGAACAAGAGATACGTCACCAATCAAAAGCATCCACTATAAATCACTGCTTCACACTCCCACTGCCACGGGCCACAACAAACAAAGGCCAGCAGCTCCAAACTCAAAAACGCCCCATTATCCTCCTGTCCATCAGAGAATGTATATACCACAGCATTTACCTATATCACCCATCATACAGAATCCTTATCATCCGCAACTCCAGGACAAGGAGAAGGCTCCTTCAGCAGAAAACGCAGTGCTCATAGAGCAAATATTGCAAATGATTTTGCAGATGATACATGAATTCCAATCATCTCCATCTGATACTCTCCATCTCGATCCGCTCCGCCGTCTTCTTACCAGCTTAGTAGGGAACAAGTAAAGAACCCATAACAACTACCCACCTTAACCGAGTGCTATGGCGCATACAATTTTACAATGGAACTCGCGTTCTCTCGCTGCCAACCGAGAGTCATTTCAGAGAGCATTAAGTACGATGAACATATCCATCGCTACCCTATCAGAAACATGGCTGAAGACAGGAAGGAACATTTCATTTCCAACATACACCGTGTATCGCAATGATCGTGAAGATGGCTGGGGAGGAGTTGCAATTGTAATTAAAACCTTAATTCCACATACAGCGATCGATATAGATCACGCCCATATAAAAATCTTTTCAAGCAATCGCCGTTAGAGCGCTGATAAGCCGACAGGAAGTCACCATAGTATCCCTGTACTGCCCACCCAGGAATGTCATCACAGAGCAGGAATGGCGCTATTTCATGCAACAGTTGGAGCAACCGTTACTAATCTGTGGCGACTTTAATGCACACAATACGACATGGGGGTGTGAAATATCAGACGTTTACGGAAGCACACTCTTGGAATTAATAGAAGAATATGAACTATTTATCTTAAACGACGGATCTGCAACAATACTTCCCCTGCCAGAACAACGGAAATCCGCCATAGATATTTCCCTGTGCTCAGCATCGCTTTCCTCGGAGTTCCGTTGGCGGGTCCTCCCTTCCACAATGGGATCCAACCATTTCCCAATAGAAATCACGACCATAAATCCAATCAATCTCCCTCCATACAAAACCTTATTCCAAATGGAAATTAAATCAAGCAAACTGGAATAACTATTATGGAAAGGACTACCTACGGTATTCCAAATACGCTCCCTATAGCTGAAAAGTATAACGCTTTCATAAATAAAATCAACTATGCAGCTAGCCAATCTATCCCACAAAAGAAGACTATAACTCATCCGCGAGGAATAACAGTACCATGGTGGAGCCCAGAATGTGGAAGGATGATCGCAAAAAGAAAACTAGCGCTGAAATACTATAAACAGTTTCCAACCTGGGAAAATTTTCTAGGCTACAAAAAAGTAGACGCAGAAACGAAGAGGACACTGAAACACCAGAAGAAACAAAGCTGGAAAGCCTTTTGCAGCAAACTTTCCAAAGACACGCCGCTCTCAAAGATATGGTCAACCATAAATAAATTCAAAAAAGAAGTGTGTACCCACTCGCTCTGTCCATTGTTGGACTGAAGAATTCGCCGACATTGTGGCCACGCCATCGGTAGCTTCTCCACCTGAGCCGTTACAATCGACTTCTACAGGTGAGAATCAGACGTATCTCATGCGGCCCTTCAGACAAAACGAGCTAGAAAGAGCCCTCAAAACACAGCTCCAGGGATCGACGGAATTCACTACAGCATGCTCGCTAATTTGCCAAGTAACGCAAAACAACTTCTCCTTCAACTTTTCAACGTAATTTGGATTACAGGAAATTTTCCTGAAGATTGGACTACACACATCATCGTACCCATCCCAAAGCAGGGAAAAAACCCTAACGATGCCAAGTCCTACCGACCGATAACTTTGTCTTCTTGCATCGCCAAAACATTTGAACGACTAGTGAAACAACGATTAGAGTGGTGGCTGGAACACAATAATCTATTACCCAGGACTCAGTTTGGATTCAGGAAGGCACATAGTACGATAGACAACCTCAGTCTTCTAACTGCAGATATAGAGAAGGTATTCACTGAAAAGGGATACTTAACAGCCATATTCCTAGATATTTCAGGAGCCTATAACAATGTGGTGCCAACAGTACTGCTCAATAAGCTTAAAAGAAATTGGCATCCCAGCGCAGTACTGCCAAAATATCTACAATCTGGTTCGTCAACGTACCATATATATACGAAAGCAAGATAATACCTTTTTTGGACCTAGAACACTATCCGAAGGGCCTACCTCAAGGATCAATCCTCAGTCCGCTATTATATGCCATATATACCGCCAATCTGGAAAAAATCTTTAGCACGCGTATAAAAGTATTACAGTACGCTGATGACATCTGCATATATATCATGTCTCCCTCCTTGTATTTAACCTATCAATGGCTATTGGATGCTGCAATAACTTTATCTGTATGGACATCTGAGTGTGGACTTACACTCTCAGCACCTAAATCAACTGTCATGGTGTTCACAAGGAAGCGCTGCACATTCGGAGAACGCACCATACGGCTGGGACCATATACCTTCCCAATAGAAGCGTCGGCTAAACTTCTGGGCCTATATCTGGACAGCAAACTAACATGGAGCCGCCATATAAACTATATATTACAGAAGGTTGGAAAAGCGCTGAACATACTCCGATTCATCACAGGAACATGGTGGGGAGCAGATCCTTTCTACTCTACTAATCTTGTACCGATCCTTAATCCGTCCAGTAATAGATTATGGAAGCACTCTGTTCGGAAACGCGCCAAAATACGTCTTGGAAAAACTGGACAGGGCTCAACATAGGGCCATAAGATTATGCCTAGGAGCAATGAGGTCTAGTCCTACCAATGCTCTTCTGATAGAAGCAACGGAAATGCCCCTTTCTATACGCCGGGAACTTCTTACAAACAAATACCTCATTCGCATCTTTGCTATAAAGGAACATCCTTTACTAAAGAAGCTGTCAGTAATGAACAGAATACTCACAATGAACGGACCACCACCAGCGAAAAGAGTGCCTCTACTATCAAAAGGATACAAGGAATATGAAAAGATTAAACCACTCGTATTAAAAAGCCGCATTATTCCAGGCTTCCTGTATCCATACGAATTTCAGTTCCTGAAACTACAAATATATTATCTACCAGAAAATATCATCCGGAGTAACAACATCAATACAGCAATTTCACACTTCTTGAACAAAACTTGGCCCAACTACATCCCATATTTACAGCGACGGCTCTAAAACTACGGAAGGTGCAGGATACACTTATTATTGCCCACATACTAACGAGTACGGACAAACATTACTACCTGCAGAGACGTCAATTTACACAGCGGAAACTATAGCCATGTGCGCAGCTATCAAGTACGGGCTAGACAAGCACTTTCCAAGGATCTTAATACTTACTGACGCTAAGAGCGCTCTCCAGAAATTACAGAACCCAGTATGGAGTAACAAAATGCATCAATACGTGTATGAAATAATAAGATTAGCTTCAGAAGCTTCTTCAGTTGGCATACAAGTACATTTTCTCTGGATTAAAGGTCATATAGGAATAATGCACAATGAAATCGTCGACCAGCTAGCGAACAGAGCATCAACGAAGGGCACTTTGCAGGCATTCAGCTACCTTGGAGGGATTTCATCCCACTAGTCTCTAGGAAGGCATACCTCAGTTGGAATGAAGACTGGTCCCGGACGCAGCTACTAAGAGGAAAAACACTACTCAGCAGTACAACCTACAATACCGAAGACACCCTGGTTCGCAGAGCACAATATTGCAAGAAGACACGCAACAACCATTATCAGAATGAGGCTAGGACATGGTTGTTATCCTCACCACTTATGCCGTCTTCATATAATAGAAAGACCTATATGCACCTTAGACCAAGAAATTTCAGACCTCAATCACATCATTCTCTCCTGTTCACGGTTTCAATCAGAACGAAAACGTTTCTACAGGCGTCTCGAACAGCTTTCAGTCAAATTCCCTGCGAGTGTTACCACAATTCTTCAATCAAAAAATGTCCAAATCTACAAGGCAATAGTTCGCTTCCTTCAAGACACAGAACTGAAGATTTGAAGCCTCCAATACTCAGTAAGAAGAAAATAACAAACAAACATTAATGTATAATGCTGGCTAAACGGTCTCAGACCAAAGGGCAAATAAATAAATAAATAAAGTTACAATAATCTTTGCTCCTTGGGCGCAGTCAGAGAGAGAAGAGAGAAAAAAGTTACGCGGTTCTTTTGTTTCGTGATCGCTCAGGCGATATAAAAAGCGTGGAGTACTTAAAAATGCTATGGCATTTACCTATCTTGGTTTATTAAATATTTCTTGTTGTTGGAGTGTATGTTTGGTTTTTTTTTTGAATATCAAATTCAACCAACTGACAGACTGGTTAGATGTACCACAACCTGGCAGCATTAAAAGAAGCATAAACAGGTTACCTATATCTGGCTTACCCTGTCAAGAGAAAACGGAAACAGGCTGGTTATATCTGGCGACGTCTGCCAGGATAAGTTTCAAGAGGGCTAAGAATGGTTATGTCTGCTTTCCCCGCCAGGATAAATTGGCAACAGCCTGGTTTATCTGGCGACCCTGCCAGGATTTACAGGTTTTAATTACACTAATAAGCTTAGCACTCTAAACGACTGGACGTCTGATCATCTACATCCATAATCTGCAAATCACAATCATTGTGGGTGGCAGAGGGTGCTAAGCACCAATCCTAATTCTGTGCATTCCAATCCCGACTAGCACGAGGAAAGATAAAAGCATCAGTACGGCATCTTATTTCTCGAATCTTATCCCTCCGGCCATTGCGACCTAAAGAGGTTGGTGGAAGAAATATATCATTGCACTCGTAATTTAATGATTTTCGCATATTCTCCAATAAATTCAAACGCAAACGATGTCGTCTGTCTTCCAAACTATCCCAGCCCAATCTATATACCGTATCAATTCTGTGACGCTTTCATAAGGGCTGTAACAACCACCCACGAATTGCGTATCTCTTCTGCACCCTCTCCACTGAGTCAATCAGGGCCTAACGATACGGATCCCATACTCCACAACAGTAATCCAGATTCAGGTACGAACACGTTCCAGTTCTCGCAGCTAACTAATTTTGACAACATAAAGACTAATTTTATAGTTTTTATTTTGTTTAACATTAAAATTTACTGTGCATAATTTGTAAATAGAAAATTTGTATGGATAATTTGAGATAGTTACTGTTTTTTCATTGATCGTTCATTAGTGAGGTTTATTGATATCAAACATTTATGAAACGTGTAGATTATAAGATTTGATACCTTCTATTTTATTTCATAGTTTAATGTACAATATAAAATAGTTGTTTAATAGTTTGTGATATAAATCTCTACATTGGCTATGTTCTAATAATATTTAATTAAATTGAAATGAAGCGCGCACTCCGGTGGCAATTTCCCTACACACTCATCTTCTTCCCTTCCCTGCATCCACCTATATTTGTCCTTTACAAATTTTAATTTTAAATTCTTTCAATGTTTTTGGTAAATTATTCATAATTTCTTTTGGTAACTTATTCCAATCCCTGTCAGCCTTACCTAAAAAAGAGAATTTTCCTACACCCTTGTGCCTGAAATGGGGTGCCAGCTTGTGGTCATGTTCATCTTTTCCCTTCCAAGCATTACTTTTAATTCTTACACCAATATCTTTCCCTGCCTCATCACCAATATACGCCTTATACACTTCCATGACCCTCTTCAGCCTCATCCTGTCCTGCAGTAAATCCCATTCGAGCTCTTTTATCATATCTGTTACTGATTGCGTTCTGCAATAATTTCCAGAAACAAATCTAGCAGCCCTTTTCTGCCGTTCCAGAATTCTATAAAGAAAGAACAAGGTACAATAACTTTATATCGTTTGCCTGGTGTTAGTTAGTGTATTATTAGCGCAGGATGCAAGTGATCAACGCGGTAATTGCTTTGATGTTGAATGTTTGTTGTAACCATGACGCAACAACAATTACGAATCTAATCGCATATTTGTCATTACCATTGTTACTGATTTAAAAGTGTTGAATATTGATATTTTTAAAATTAAACAAAGCGGGCGTCAGTAGCACTCTGCCTGATTTGATGGTATGTCTACATTTATTTTAACAAATCTATCACAAAAAGATGAATAATTTACAAAAATAAATTAAAACATTAAAGGAAGACAGTGGTGAAACCTCCTATTTAAAACGAAATACTTTGATGAGATTATAATATTTGTTAAATAATGTGCAAATAAATGTGTGCAAACCGGTGTTTGTTTTGAAATTAGATTATTCTTTCGATTGTAAAATTCATTACAGCAAATCAAGTGTACAATTAAAGGTTTTCCGTAAGATCCATGTGCTAATTACTTTACTTTAAGTTTTATCCTAACAAAAAACTTATTTAACTTATTTTCCTAAATAAACAATTTACTTAAAGTTTACCAAGTACGAACGAAGTCGTCCTGTATGCGATGCGATGCGATGCTTCATGCTAGTGTTTGATTTATGGAGGAAGGAATTATATGGAGGAGAAGTGACGTTAAATCGGTGAAGCAAGCACTAAACTCTCCCGCATGGTGGCAGCACCGGCAGCGACCATATGGCGCTTCCCAACAATTAAGGTGTTCACATTGTGGTAGATGCAGTGATTATTTCATTTAGTATTGTGTATAAGTGTTTAAAAATGCCAGCTTGTGTTGCGTAGGGTTGCACAAATAGGCCAGACAGGAAAGAACCTGGAATATCATTTCATAAGTAAGTTGAATTGTAATTATCGTTGTTGAAGTGAGCGGCAGACACCGCAAACTTTGCAGCATGTCTATAAATATTTAGTCATAGCTCTCAATGGGATGACTTTGTTCTCAAATTTTTCTTGGTGTAGTGTAGAAAATCAGCAAACTTGCTATTTTGCACATAATAGACTAGCATTATTTTTTAACGAGTGTTTAAAATGAGATTTAAAGGGGCGTGTTTTACTTCGCGATTCAGTGAATTTACTATTACGATTTCTTTCGTCACGTTGCTGATTATAATGACAATGGATGATGAAATTAACTGTTATGTGAGAAGCTGTGAGTTTTATTAATTTTTTAAATAGCTATTTCAGGCCATTGACTTAGGTTATTTTCAAAGCTTCATATAAGACTATTTTCTGTTTGTAAATACGTCTATACCTATTTTTACCGATTTTGAAATCTTTCTCATCTATTTATGTCGAAACAGGTTCATGCAGAAATAAAAATGGGCTTCATAAATAAAGAAGTTATTGGCCTTTGAACAAAATAAATTTGGGGAATGTGTTTCTAATTTAGTCTCTTTTTTTTTGTACAACATTCTCCCCTCCCCCCCCCCCCCACCCGTATCTAAATCTAACTGAGAGATAATTTTTTTACAATTGCCCTAATAAGTAGGGCTGTGAAATTAGACAACACATCTTGATCAAGAGAATGTTCATTAAGGTGACTGAATAAACATTTTATTTCTGGTACCAGCCTACAAAATGTCTGGGTTGCTCATCCCTAGAGTGGGTCCTCTTACTTTTTTTCTGGTCTAGGACACATTTCAGACTAACCACAAGTGGTAGTAATAAAACAGAAATATCCATTCTGCATGTCAACCATGTAATCATTGTGGCTTTGACAGAATTAATTTTTGGTCCAGCCTGCATCCAAACCTAAACCCCTCAATTTGGATGTTGTATATCCCCCAAACTAAGCAAGATATCGAAAACATTTATTCCTTATTATCGAGTTTTTTCGTCGTGTTACATAAGAATCCATCATTAAATTTGACTTTTGCGAAATTTTTCTTCTGCATTTCAACTCAAGACACCTCACTTTTGAGACAGTATATCTCGAGAACTAGGTGAAATATCGAAAAATTTTACTCTTTATTTTTTATTTGTCTCGTCTTTTTAAATAAAAATTCATCATAAAATTTGACTTTGAATAATTTTTTCTTCTGAATTTCAACCAAAACCATTTCACATTTGAGACAGAATATCTCGAAAACTAAGCAGGATATCAAAAAATTTTATTCTTCATTTTTTATTTGTCTCATCGAGTTACATAATAATCCATCACCAGATTGCGGCGTCACGTTTATCCTAGAGTCCCCTTGAGGTGTTTGTACATATTCCCCGTGTTTGTTGGGAAGCGGTCAAGCCCCCACCACTCCGGCCATGCCCCTCAACTCCTCCGCCGGCCTGCTTCACTCCCATGCGTGGTAAAGGTCTCTTGCGTCGTCTCCATATTATTCCTTCCTCCATGGTTTGATTGTACCGAAAGTAAGGAGTAACGAATCGATAGGATAGTAACGAAGTTATCCCATACGCGGCGCCACTCGATATAATGCTTCATGCTATTGTTCGATTGTACCGAAAGTAACGAGTAACGATTCAAAGGTAACGGGTATTGATTGGTTTAGTAACGAATACATACGGGTACACAATTTCTCGTTACTTTTACAGCTCTAATTTCAATGGGATACGTCAGTCACTCGGCCCAATTCGGCAATATTCGGCCCAGTAGATCGTGTCCAGCTGACAATTAGTACATTAACGGGGTAGATTTACCTTACAGTATATCACGAAGAAGATTTTGTTCTTATCTCGTTTATATTGGTGAGAATACGCGGAAACCAAGTTTTCGACGTCCCACATCATCGGCATAATTTTATGTCGCCAATAAACGTCAAAATGTTGATAATTTTTCAGTTTTTCGTCTATAACTCCTTCCAGATGAGTCCTAGCAAGAAATACTTTATTTAGCCCTACCATTTGAAAGATGACAAAATTTCCTACAACGTTTCTACTACAAATTCAAAACTAAGCGAGCTACAGTTCTAAAATCAGGAAAATTTCACACTTTTCCTAAAAGTTAGGTTTCCACCCACATTGTCACTCCAAATGACCTGTAACCACTGTATATATGATTGGTATATATGTATTACTGTATGGCATAGTATATATATATGTACTGTACTTTGATTTCGGAAGTTCAATACAAAAATCATATGGCATTGTTGGCCGAGAGATCACGGAGGATTGTACGGCCGCCAGGTGATAGTTTTCGATACGCGACGGAATGCGCCCATTTTTAGCTATCTAACCTAACCAGGTAATCGTACCGGGTATAGGAAACCTACACCTTAACGAGGAATCGGAACCAGAGAAGTGTTCTGGCTTACTTCATTTTACACAGCAAGCTGTGGCAGAGCTGAAGGTCAAGTTAATGTCCTTTGAAAATCACAACTGAGACTACACCCGGGATTTCTATCTCCAGTCAGTTATTAAGTCGTAATAAATTCATAATAAGTTAAAAATTTGTCATAAAACAATTTCTTTTCCTTTGGGATTATCCCAACTTATCAATGTCCTCGTCTAGAATTGTGTCTCATTCTTCCATTGCATCAGGAGCAGATTCCTCGAGGTCTAAGTATGCTCTCCTTCATCTACTTCATTCTTAAGAATGTTTACACGAAACAGGCCAGAGCAGTTTTTGCAAGCAGCTGAATAGTGCAGTCCTGATTTGCGACAGCTGCGTGGCGGAGGACCAGATTTCTTGAAGGAACGTGATGCAACCTTCGGAATAAACTCAGGTGCAGCGTCTTCTATTATTGTAACTGGAATAAGATTGGATGAGCCTTTCCTTCATCCCCATGGCAATGGGTAAGTTTCTCTATCCAGCATGCTTTCACTAGGTGGTACGTGCGTATTAAGTGAAACGTTGCAGCATCTGATGTTGGTGGCAACCGTGCTAGGTTGAATGCATTTTTGGCAGATTTCGTATCCGAGCCTTTCAATGTTCCACAAGAAATTTGTCCGTATCGTTCCAAGATGAGCTGTTCCCCTGCGTGTTCTCCAGATCCTAGTCTCCAGAGGCTAGGAGTTCTGAGTATTTAGCATGCAAGTTGTATATGCAATATTGAATATTATGGACATCCCGATACGACAATTATCGTGTCTGGTGCCGACATTCTATGTATTTTGATTGAATAAACTTTGCAATAAATGCAGTTCTTGATTTCGGCACTTCAGTGTTATTGATGACCATCTTCAAACCATTTTAAATCATTACACTTTCAGATGTTGAATGAGGCAGCTAAATTTTTCTTTCCTACAGCCGAAACATGATGATATTGTATCGCATCCTGTTAATTCTTGGATGAAGAAGATATTTTGGGGTTCAAACCTGAAGGAAGTGGTTGAGTATCATAAACCTTTTTCCTTGCGTTTCCCTGGTTTATGGAAGTACATGTTCTTGTAAGTGTTATCAATGCCAATTACCAGAACGAGACAGCCAATGTACTCACTTAGAATTATCATACTGTTGGATTTTTCTGCTTGTGAAATAGCTGCGGCAACAATCAATTCAGCTGCATCTTCTTTTGCCTGTTGAATTTGGATACCTCCTTGTTCAGTTTTTACATTCAAAATTATACCGTTCTTGTTGCTGTCATTTGCTTCGTCACTGCAGCACTTGTTTCCTCACTTAAAATGATGTCTGCTGAAGTATCTATTATTTTCAAGTGACAAAACCTTATTGATGCCTTTATTCCTCTCTGCGCAGCATCACTTCGGTATCCGTCAAATATAACTGTGATGTTTGATCAATAGTGCGTTCTTAATTAGACTTCATATTTTCCATAAAAGGAACCAAAGCTTTCAATGCGATGCCACATAACCTTATGAAGGAGGCATTCTCCGTCCACAACAATTTTTTTATGTTTCATCTTGAAGAGATGTAAAATTCTTCATGTAGAGACAATCTTATTCCCCTGAACTACGGAGCGAATTGAAATAGAAAACAATATTTCAAACTATCCAAACGGAAAAGAAATAGATTTATGGCTAATTTTTTACTTAATATAAATGCTTACGGGATTATCGCTGCGTTGCCATACACCTCCTTCTTCTTTTCCCGACGTTTTAACCAAGTCTTAGGTCATCTTCAGTGGTCGCGTGCCGGTCTCCAGCAGATCACAATCTGTAGCAGATTCGGCACGCGACCCCTGAAGAAGACCTAAGACTTGGTTGAAACGTCGGGAAAAGAAGAAGGAGGAGTATAGCAAGGCAGCGATAATCCCATAAGCATTTATATTAATATGACGCCTGCGAAATCAACAAAATCCTTTATAATTTGTTACTTATATTGACTGTGTATATAAACTTTGTGTTATAACATTATACTCTCATTTTTTTTGCAAATCCGTTTTTCAAACTGGTATAAATACCATGAGTAATATACCGGTCTGGTAGCTCAGTGATCAAGACGCATGAACGGAGATAGAAATCCCGGTCTTAGCTGTGATTCTCAAAGACCTTCAGCTCTGCCACAGCTTGTTGTGTAACATGAAGTAAGTCAGAACACATTTCTGTTTCCGATTCCTCGTTAAGCTGTAGGTTTCCTATAACCGGTACGATTAACTGGTTTGGTTAGATAGCTACAAACAGGCACATTGAGTGGCGTATCGAAAACACTGTCACCTGGCGGCCGAACAATTCTTCGGGATCTTCCGGCCAACAGTGCCATATGATTTTTGAATTGAACATCTGAAATCAAAGTATAGTACATATATGTACAATGCCATACAGAAATATATATATCAATTATATATACAGTCGTTCCAGGTCATTTTAAGCGAAAAAGTATGTGGAAACCCAACTTTAAGGAAAAGAGTAAAATTTTGTTGATTTTAGAACTGTAGCTCGCTTAGTTTTGAATTTAGAGAAAAATTTGTACTACAAAAGTTGACAGAGATTTTGTTCTCTTTCAAATGGTAAATAAAGTATTTCTTGCTAGGACTGATCAGGAAGGAGTTATAGATGAAAAACTGACAAATTTACCAATATTTTGAAGTTTTTTGGCCATATAAAATAGTGCCGAGTGTGAGGGAGGTCGAAAACTTGGTTTCTGCATACTATCACCAATATAAACAAGATAAGAAAAAAATCTTCTACGTGATATAATGTTTGTGAGCCCCCCTAATTACGACCTCGTTACTGGACTAAATACCTTCACCTTTGTAGGGATCAGTCTGTCATATTTGGTTGCATGCGGCCGACCACGATCGGATTAATTCGGTGCCAGTGGGTGACCGGCCTAACTCTTGTAGTGTTTTTGGCATTGGGATGCTTAAACTATGTCCTTTACATAAACCCCAAGAAGAAATCACATGGTGACCTGCGGGTCCATAACAACACACGAACATCATTCGGACCAGCGTACCCTATCCAGCGATGTGGCAGTTCTTTGTTGAGAAAGTCACGGACATTTGTAATCCAGTGAGGTGAAGCCCCATCTTGTTGTAGGATGGAAGTGGAGGAGTCAGTTGTGGAAATAACCACACCTGCAATATTTTCCGGTACACGAGTCCTCTCACTATCTGCTCAGTGAGGAGCAATACAGGTTTCTCTTTGATATGGCGCGGAAGACATTCACTTTTGGTGAATCCCTTTCCAGCTCCACAAAGGTATGCGGCAATTTAGTACCCCATACTCTTAAATCGTGATGATTAACCTTTTCAAACTGATAAAATGTCGTCTCGTCGCTGAATACAAAGCTCCCCGCCAATTCCTCATCATTTTCCATAGCTTTCGGCATAGGGGTAAAAAAAATAATAATAATAAAAAAAATCTGCAATAATCATCTGGGGTCAGGTGTTATACCAATTGCACACGGTAGGGTTTGAAACGCAAATTCCGACGCAAAACATTCCACACTGTTTTCTGCGCAATGCCCAGTACACGGCTGGCACGAGCGATTGATTTTTGTGGAATGTGCACCTAGCTCTGTCTCATGTGCTTCACGTTTTCCTCTGAGACTCGTGATCACCCCGTGCTGGTTCGTTTACACAGATAACCAGTGTCACAAAACTGGCGAAACGAACGTAAAATGCTATGGTGACTGGGTGCAGCTTTTCCGTATTTTCAGACGAATGCATGCTAAACATTAGAAGCCGAAGAACACTTCGGATATTTTAACACACAAAAATTCTTCTCCTACTTTTCTGTCATCTTGTTCACTGCTGCCATCTAGCGTTCACGGCAGACACCAAGGGGGCTTTTAAACATGGCGAGTTTATCACTCGTCTTTGTAAGTCGTTTTCAGTACACAGTGTTTTGAAATCCGATGAATAATTTAACCCTGTATAATAGGCACTCAAGCTTAGGGCTGACTGCCTTTATGGTTTGGACATGAGTTTCGGGATCTCTTTTGAGATGCTGAAAAATGTCTTCCTAAAAGCAGACGGTGCACATTACCCAATGTCAGTTAGCAGATGTAATGCATGGTCTGCACGGCGGCTAAATGTTTTGGCGAATCAAGGCTAGGACACCGTATACCTCCCATGGACACAGTAACTCCAGGTCAGCCCCGGCTGACAGGCTGATGTCATCTCCATGCGGCAACTCACTTTGTCACGCACAGTCCCTCTGCTATTTGGTGCAGTTCTCCGAAAATCCTAGCTTTTCCCGCCATACCACCTCCACTTCACGTTGATTGGATGAAAACATAGAAGATAAAAACACACCTTGGAGTCGTAGCAGACGCAACTCACTTAATTCGCTGAATGTACCACACTCTCTTGTCACATACGGCAATCCATTCATTACAAAAGCAAACAAAAAAACCTTCCTTCTAAATAGACGGTCGGCGCGAACCAGTCTCCACTAAAGTACGTTAAAACGACATGGCATGGCAGGCCGTCCACATGCTACTTGGCCAACAGTGCTCTCTGCCCCAGAAGACATCTGTCTTCGCACATCGTCTGCTCACCAAAAAAAAAGACATGTTTACTGTCTCGAGATGTGCTGGGCCGGAGCGAAAGCAGCGCCCACCAAAACATTAGCAGCCTCTGTACTGGATAGAGCTGTAAAAGTAACGAGAAATTCTGTACCCGTATGTATTCGTTACTAAACCAATTAATACCCGTTACTTTCAAATCGTTACTTTCGGTACAATCGAGTATCGAGTCACGCAGCGTACGGGTTAACTTCGCTACTATCGTATCGTTTCGTTAGTCGTTACTTTCGGTACAGTCGAACACGCATGAAGCATCGCATCGTACGGGACGATTTCGTTCGTACTTGGTAAAGTTTAAGTAAATTGTTTATTTAGTAAAATAAGTTTAGGTAAGTTGTTTGTTTGGATAAAGCTTACGGAAAACTTCTAAATATGCACTTGATTTGCTGTAATGAATTTTATATTCGAAAGAATAATCTATTTTCAAAACAAACACCTGTTTGCACACACAAAAAAAGACCTGACATTACACCTGACTGGCACATCTAGTGACAATAACTAATGGCGATTATTTTTTAAAGTAGCCTACTCAAAACCCTGCATGCAAGCCTGAAATGATAATGGGACACGTATTTAACAAATATTATAATTTCATCAAAGTATTTCGTTTTAAATAGGAGTTTTCACCACTGTCTTCCTTTACTGTTTTCATTTTTTTTTGTAAATTCTTCATCCTTTTGTGATAGATTTGTTAAAATAAATGTGGATATATCATCAAATCGGGCCTGTAGGCAGAGTGCTTCTGACTCCCGCTTTATTTCATTTTAAAAATATTAATATCCAAAACTTTTAAATCAATAATAAAGGTATAGGGCAAACAGGCGATTAGATTCGTAATTGTTGTTGTGTCGCGGTTACAACAAACATTCAACATCAAAGCCAATACCACATTGATCACATGGATCCTGCGGTAATAATACAATAACTAACCCCAGACAAAAGGAATAAAGTTATTGTACCTTGTTGTTTGTTCAAGGAATTCTGGAACTGCAAAAAGGGCTGCCTTTTTAAAAAATTGTCGCAGAATGCAATCAGTAACAGATATGATGACAGGACGAAGAGGGTCATGGGAGTGTACAAGGCGTATATTGATAATGAGGTATGGACAGATATTGGTGTAAGAATTAAAAGTAATGCTTTGAAGGGAAAGGATGAACATGACCACAAGTTGGCACTCGATTTCAGGCACAAGGGTGTAGGAAGATTCTCTTTTTAGGTAAGGCTGTCAGAGATTGGAATAAGTTACCAAGAGAAATTATGAATAATTTACCAAAAACTTTGAAAGAATTTAAAGTTAAAATTTGTGAAGGGCAAATGTAGGTGGATGCAGGAAAGGGGGGAAGATGAGTGTGTGTGGAAATGACATAAATGTTTGAAATCAGTAAACCTCGCTAATGAATGATCAATGAAAAACCAGTAATTATATCAAATTATCCATACAAAATTTCTTTTTACAAATTATGCACAGTAAATTTTTATGTTAAACAAAATAAAAAAACTACAAAATTAGCTCTTAGGTTGTCAAAATTAGTTAGTTGCGAGAGCTATAACGTGTTCGTATCTATACGACAAATGCGAGTAACGAAACATGCGAGTAACGAAATGAATTTGTGAGTAACGATTCGGTACTTCGAGTGAGGCGACGAACCCGTTACTCAGTAACTTTTACAGCTCTAGTATTGCATTACTTTTTTCGGTTGGAATATTAACTTACTTATTACAAGGTCTATAAATAAGTTTAAATCAATAATAACAGGATAATTATTGATAGAAACTAGTTTGAGCAGGCAAGAACGCAGGAAAGAATTTATCATATTTATTTTATCAAATATATGATATTTTATCAGGACCGTTACACTACATAAAAATTTTCATCATAGTTATCTGAAATGAATGAAGTAAACTTGTATACTTGCGTAGAGCAGTAAGTGCAGCTGTCACAATACTATATATTATTATAGTCAATTTTTTTTTAAAGAAAAATGTTATATTTATTGTAATTCAGAGACACGATGACAAAAAATAATAATTCCTTGAGAAGCTCTCGTTGCAAAGAACAGGAAGATTCTATCAAGTCAGGTGCTGGTACAAACAACATTTACCATCCATCCTTTGGTACTATGACTTATTAGAACTTATAGATGCCTAAGAAACTGCTCCAATTATAGACTGGCGCGTAACAATTTTCTCTTCCAATTATGGGTTTCATTAGGCACAATAACTCATTATAGGCTGTTTCATCCATTCTTAGATACCACGCCAGTCTTCCGGATCTTCTCTCAAATATTCAATTAAATTAACATGTGTATGTATGTTTCTGCTTGAAAACCACTTTTGCTCCGTTAGTTTTACTATGTCGCTTGTTTGTCTGTTGTTTTTTAATTAGTAAACAATGAAATAATGCGCCTATTAAAAAAAATTCTTTTTGCCACATCATCTCAGCTCCGAAGAAACTCAATTTGCACGAGCTTATCCGAACCGTGTGGCCACCGTTCCATGTTCCGTCTTTGTGTACAGTTTTGATAGTGCAATTTTACCTGCACATGACGGAGCGTGTACCCGGGGCATATTGTCGGCCTAAGAAACAATTATGATATTAGAAGTAAAAAATTTATTGACAAATCAATTTTTTTCTCTGTAACCTTCAGTGCTTAGTAACATAATTACATAACATAAACACAGTGGACATCGATTTCTGCTATTTTCAAGTATTTCACATTTCAAGGAATACAGAATAAAACTGTTTCAAAAATATATCAACTGTGGTTAGTTAGAAACTATATTCTTTGCCATTACAAAAGCATGATCTGCGGATTCGTTGGTGTTTTGTTTATCGTGGTTACACAGCGTAAAATAGCGTATAGTGTATGTTGTGTAGGTAGGGTAGCGGAAAAGTCATGGGTTCAAGATATGATCGAGCAATTACAGTATTCTCTCCTGATGGACATTTATTACAGGTGGAATATGCTCAGGAAGCTGTCAGAAAGGGTTCTACTGCTGTAAGTTTTAGAGAAAATTTTAATCTCTAATGTTAATCCTAACATATCCGGTAGGGCCTACTATTAATTCAAAAAAATGTTTGTTGTGGTTTATTTAATTCACTGTTAAGGATTTAGAATTTTATCGAAAATTCATCATATTAACAAATAATTTTGTTTTGTGAAGTATATTTATTTGTTCACTGTCATGCTGAATGGTTTGTATTGTGATGGTCACTCATTGAACTATATGCTGTTTAATGTTTATTTCTTTGAAAGAAATCCTTTGGTACTCGTATGAAGATTAAACTTGATAATGACGGTGAAGGCACATATATTTTGTAGTTTTGAGTGGAGCGTTCAGTGGACACTGTGCTTTTAGGGCATTATTATTAAAATATATCTATTTGATTCACGATGTCTGCCAAACTATGCTATCTAGCAGTATTGTCGGAAATATCAGAAACTCACTGCCAACACATAAAATAGTTTAAGTTTGACCCCATCACCCTGATCACTACAAGGAATTTTGGGGATTACTGGAGATCGCGATTCTGCCAGGAGTTGTCATCATAATACTGCAGTGGTCAAACGCAAGTCTCCACCATAAATTATTCCCTAAGTACATTTAACGGTTTCATACTGGTCCAGGCTGTATTACAACATAATTTGTGCTTGAAAATAATGGTTCAGGCTGTATTACAACGGAATTACTGCTTGATAATAATACGTCTTGCGACTGACTACATCAGTATTCCAACGATATTACTATATGTGGCAGTTCTATCATTACCGTGGCGCCAAAATCTGATGATGAATTCTTGCAAAAGTCGACGAAATAAATCGAAAATAAAGAATAAAATTTTTTGATATCTCGCTTCGTTTTCGAAATATAGCATGTTAAAAATCAGCCATAGGTAGCCTATAGTTTCTTCTGCTTTTGATGTTTTTTCTTCTGATACAGGTCTTATTTCAACCTAATAACAATCACTAGGAAGAAAATAAAACACCTATAGTGCATTTCCACAATGTAGATATGGTGTACAAATTTTTTTTTGTCCAGGCCGGATCTCACCCTAACCTTATCACTATGAGATACAATATCTCGAGAACTAAACGAGATATCAAAATAATTTATTCTTTATTTCCCATTTGTCTCATCGAGTTACGTAAGAATTCATCATCAAATTTGGCTATAGCGAAATTTTTCTTCTGGTCCAGGCCGTATTTCAACCTAACTACGTCAGTTTTGAGATACGATATCTCGGGAACCAAGCGAGATATCAAAAATTTATTCTTTATTTTCGATTTGTTTTGTCGAGTTCTATAAGAATCAATCATCATATTGTGGCGCCACGGTAATGATAGAATCCCCCTATATGTTGTAGCGGAATCGCCATCTCCAGTAGACCCGAATTTTGCTATAGGTGTGAAATTTCCTTAGAAGGTATTATATAAGAAAATGTTGGTAACACAAAGTCCGACAGCATGTAATATGACAATAATTCGTTTCAGAAATTAACACCATACTAAACTCATATTTCAGATCAACAACTAACCTATTAGCAGTTCCAACAAACACACTTCATCTGAAAATACGATTGCCAAAGAGTATTACGTAATTACTGTACACATGCTCACACAACTTGCCTACTTAAATTCGCATTAATGGTCCAGGGATGATACCTCTGCCCACCTGATGTTCTAGTTAATTTTGCACTAATAGCCCAAGCTGACACCACTGTTCACATGATGCTATACTTATTGTAAGGTCTTGGGGCAATACAGTGCCTGCTGTACATCACTCAATGCTATGTAATACAGAATGTTTAATGTGCTGTTACTACCTGTCTCCTAAAATTGTGGTAATTAAGATAAAAACAATTGGAGTGATGAAAAAGTGATTTGATGGATTGAGGAATTCTAGGTAGTTCTATCATTACTGTGGCGTCACAATCAGATAGTGAATTCTTGTTGATCTTGACGAAACAAATCAAAAACAAAGAATAAAATTTTTTGATTATCTCACTTGGTTTTCAAGATATAGCATGTCAAAAATCAGTAATAGGTTAGTTCCTTGTACTTTTGGTGACATTTCTTCTGGTCCAGGCTGTATTTCAACCTAACAACAACCACTAGGAAAAAATAAAACACCTATAGTGCATTTCCATAATGTAGATACAGTGGTTTTGATTAACTGTTTTTTCTTGTCCAGACGGGATCTCTCTCTAACCTCCTCACTTTTGAGATAAAATATCTTGAGAACTAAGCGCGATATCAGAAACATTTATTCTTTATTTTCAATTTGTCTCGTCGAGTTACATAAGAATCCTTCATCAAATTGCGGCCCCACGGTTATCGTAGAATCCCCAAGAATTAGGGTACCGGTTGCAAATACATGATCAAGAGTAGGAAATGGAAACACAAGTGCGAGAGGGACCTTTGGTGTTCTTTTTTTCTAATGAATGACTGTGTTCGTGGTTTACAGGCAGAATTTAGTTTGTTTTCTGATGACATAATGTTAGATAATATCTGATTAAAACTAGAGAGGATTGAGGGCAGTTCTATCATTACTGTGGTACCACAATCTGATGGTGAATTCTTGTAGAATAAAATATAATTTCTTATATCTCACTTGGTTTTCGAGAAATCTGTTGTAGGTATTTGGGAGGATGGCTGCTCGAATCCCCGTCCGGGCATCCAGATTTGGGTTTTCCACGGTTTCCCAAATCACTCCAGCAAATGCCGGGATGCTTCCTTAAAAAGGCCATGGCCGAATTCCTTCCCATTCCTTGCCCCCAACCTTTCCCATCTCTAAAGACCTCGCTGTTGAGAGACGTAAAGCAGTTAAAAAAAAAAAAAAATGTTATAGGTATAGTTCCTTGTGCTTTTGGTGATGTTTCTTCTGATCCAGACAGTATTTCAACCTAAGAACAGCCACCAGGAAGATAATAAAACACCTAGGTATAATGCATTTCCACCTTGTAGATATAGTGGTTTTGGTGAAAAAAATTTCTGGTCTAGGTCGGATCTCACCCTAACCTTCTCACTTTCGAGATGCAATATCCTGAGAACTAAGCAAGATACACACACACACACACACACATATATATATATATATATATAGTTTTATTTTTCGATTTGTCTCGTCGAGTTACATAAGAATCCACCATCAAATTGCGGCGTCACGGTTATTGTAGAATCACGGGTTGAGAACTGCTACGGGAGATTCCGGGCAGTGTATCTAGCTGAGTAGATAAGCATGAAATTAAGATAATGCCAAGAAGAAGCAGCATATTAGGTATACAGATAAATAGGTTAAATGAAAACACCTAAAGGTAAATTTATTTTTTAAGATTTTAAGTATAACTCATATGTAATAACATTTGATATTAAACTCAATTGGGCAGGTGATCGGGTGAAGTGATGAGAGTAGATTCCAGGGAAGCGAGGGAATTGGGTTAAAAATCAAGGTTATACCATTGATTAAATATTGTGGTGTGGTATGGGAACCACACTTTGCATATCAAATTTATGAGATTGAGGTGTTGCAAAGAAAAGCAGTTAGGTTTGTAGAAATTAATAAAGAACACAATTGGTGACTGCTATGGTAAAGCAGCTAAGTTTTCAATCATTTGAAAACAGGAGTTTCGTGTAGAGAGTGCTTGAAGTGTATAAGGAGTATATGCTCAATGACATTTATATGGATACTGTTAAAAGGATTGGTAGTGATACACGGAAGGCAGAGATGACCATATCCACAAGCCAGCACTGGAGTTCAGAAATGATGGAGAGGAGGAATATGTTTTTTTAAGGTAAGGGAGTCAGAAACTGGAATAGATTACCGAGGCAAATTCTCAACAATTTATCAAAAAACACCTGAAATGTGCTGTAATTAGATTTGTACTGCACATAATATTTTTAAAATGTTAAATTATGTCACAGACCAATACTAAGATTGTACTCACCGAAGTGTAAGGCTTTTATTCCTTGTACCACAGTAACATTCTCTAACAAGGACCTTTGTCAACAACAATGTTAAGAGAAACTATATGTATACTCATGGTATGACTTTATGTATAATACTTTAAATAAGCAGTATCCTGTAAGTGCTTGCTCGTACTACAGGTAACAGTTCAAAAACAAAGTTTAGCAAATGTGTTGAGCTGCAGTGCAAAGAAAGATTAGGCAACAGAATTTTTGTATTTGGCCTGTGGGTGCATAGAAGGTTAATTTTTTTAAGTATGGATTTTGCATACAATACACACTTTTTTCTCTTGTTACAGTCTTCAAAAAGTGCGAAAATTGAATGAGATGAAAGAATTGCTAGGAATTGTGGGAGGTCAAGATAAAATGGAAGAAAATCTGAATTTGTGGCCGATTACAACAGCATCTTGCAGTTTCAAAAAATTGGAGAAACCAAAAAAACAAAATTTTTAGTATAGATTCTTCTCTGTTGTAACAAAATTATGAATTATAGGGTGTAGAAATTGCAGATGCTCTGTGTAAGATAAACTTCAAGAATCTGTAATAAGAATCTGTAATTTCAATGAACAAGGTAGTTGCCTCCAAGATCTAATGATAGACTCTGTGTCATCATCAAACTTTTATGGACTTTGTTCATATACATTATGCCAGATTCCAAGTAAAAGTGTAGGTTCCGAAAGGAAAAAACTGGCTGTCCTACCTGTGACTTACTGGCTTAGTACACTTCCTGCCAGTGGATCAAACCAACCTTCGTGCTGTGGATTAAATTAAAAGAAACTTGAGCTAATTATAAGGTGATACTGTGACGACAAGATTGAGAAGGATGTGTGATTCCTCACTGCACTAAGAAAGATTACAGTATCATTATTTAAGTAATTATGCATAATATAAAATAAAAAACTAGAACCTGATTCAGGTAGACCAGTGTTTGGTGGTCTGACCTGGCATATGCACTGTCCAACCGTCTACATTTTAATTTTAAGTCGTTTACTGAAATCACTACAGGTGAATGCCAGGATAGTTCTTTCAAAAGACCACGGTGAAGTTCCTTGCCCCTGTCAGCTCTAATGGCCTTTATGTTCACAAGCCTTAAAGCCCTAAAATTGCTTTAAATATTTTTCATAAAGTAACTGTTCAATTAACCAAAGCTATCAATAGAAGAATATAGTCTTTGTCAGCATTGTATTTGTAAAAATATTTCTCAAGGAAACTAATCAGGCAAATGCTTGAGAATGGTGACAGATTTTTACTGCCAAAGCACTCTGTTTTATGAGTAGATTCTCTCAGCTAGTTTCCAAAGAACGTTTCATTTAAAGTAAACTGTGTTTCGAAGGGCAGGAAATCACAAGTAAAAAAAAAATTCATGTCATATTACTGCATTAGTCTAATAAAAAATGCTACTAGAAATACTTTCCAAAATAGTTTTAGCAGTCATGCTGGGTGTAGTGTGTATTACAACCTAATTACTGCTTCAAAATAATACATCTTGCAGTTGACTACTGCAGAATTTTGACTTCATTAGTCATAGGGCAGCAATGTTGTTGCAGTGGAGTCGTAACCTTCAATTGGCCCATTATATTTGTAGCCCAGGCATTCAAAAATATAGATTAAAAAGTATTGATACTTCCAGCAATCTTCTCACTAGACACACGGTGGCAACTTGTTTAAACGATGGCTTTCCTGGCATGTTGTTTAAATGGAATGTGAAAGTGTTCTTTCTTCTGGTAATAAGTTATTAAATATGTCATAGAAATATGGCTGAATAATAACACGGTTAACAGAGAGACGGGTCTGTGGCTCAGCGACGCATGGAAACCAGCTTCTTCCATTCTGAGACAACTATGTTCCTTACAAATGGATAGTAAAGCGCCAGCGGAAAATGAACAACAGTAAACAGCTCACAGTTAGATCGCCAGCCCCTCATCGTGACTGACAAATTTTGGAGACTTTGCCAGCCCATGTGACTGTGGGGGTAGAGCGAACCGCTAGCCACCCAATGTGATGGGCCAAAATGTAGTATATGATGACCATGCGACAGAGCAGGCAGGAGTTAGGGCAATGACAGTGCAGATCCGGTTGTCACTGGACCTGAAGTTGGCAGTAGAGCTAGCCGTTGATAGCTCATTCTTCTACAACACTATCTGGCGGAGAACCTGTGAAGATTACATTTCAGCTTGTGTAAACTCTTTTTGTACTTTTAACAATAATGAAATAATAGGTGTTAATAGTGAAACGGAATTATAAATTAGGATAGAGAAATCAATCACCACTTCCCATAGATGATGGTCGTGGGATACGAACATATAAAACTGACAAAACACAAATGGCATAGATAAAAATTAAAAAAAATCAGGTTTAGCCCTTTGCCAACTAGAGAACATTGTGGAGGGTGGGTGTTGTGGGAGACTGGTTCACAGAGTGACTGCTAGCAGGAACATGGTAAGGGCAAATTCAAACAGAGGACAAGTAGAGGGTAATGATTTAAAGCTAATATCCAAACAATGCTAAATATCAAATCTAAGCTCTGGTATATAAATAAATAAAACTAAAAAAATAAATGATAGAATCTATGATGTTAAACATCACCTCCGGTTTAGTGGTGGTTCAGTTTAGGTAGTGGGAATGAAATCGAGGGCAGGATGGTGAGAGGGGACAGAAATAATGTCTCTTAAATGGAGACCAGTTAGTTCCCTTGTGCCCAGTTTGTCGTAGGCAAGTAGTCCAGTAACGGGGTCGTAAAAAGGGGATCTCACAAACATTATATCACATAGAAGATTTTTGTTTTCTTATCTTGTATATATTGGTGAGAGTATGCAGAAACCAAGTTTTCGACCTCCAGCACCCTCGGCACAATTTTCTGTGGCCAAAAAACATCAAAATTTGGGTACTTTTTTCAGTTTTTCGTCTATAACTCCTTCCTTGACCAAGTACTAGTACTGCATATAGGGAACCTACAGCTTAAGGTGAAATTAAAACCACAGAATCATTCTGGCTTTCTCCATATTACACAGCAAGCTGTGGCAGAGGTAAAGCTCGGGTTAATGGCCTTTGAAAATTACTGCTGAGAACGGGATTTCGATCTTCAGTCAGATACCTTAACCACTGAGCTACCATTTCGTTCTATTACCTGATGGTTTTTGTACCAGTTTGAAAAACGGATTGGCAAAACTGAAAACATAATGTTATTGCACAAAGTTTATTTATGCAGTCAAAATTAAGTCATAAATAAGTCAAAAATTAGTCATAAATCCATTTCTTTTCCGTTTTAATGGATTGAAACAATGTGTTCCATTTGAATTTGTTCCGTACAACAATGGAAAAAATTGTCCGCTATATGAAGCATTTAAATCTCTTCAAGATACAACACCCAACACAAAATTTTTTGCTATGCACGGATGATTAGTCCTGCATAAGGTTATGTGGCATAGTAGTAAATACCTTGCCTGCTTCTGTGGAAAATATGAAGCCTATTTGACAACGAACTATAGATCCAACATCACAGTTATATTTGACGGATACCGAAGTTATGCTGCGCAGAGAGGAATAAAGTCATCTGAAATGATTTGTAGATTGAAAACATCAGATACTTCAGCAGGCATCATTTTCAGTGCGGAACAAGTGCTACAGTGACGCGGCAAATGAGAGCAGGCAAGAACTGTGTAATGTTGATACTAATGCAAAAACTGAAAAAGGAGGCATCCAAGATCAACAGGCAAAACAAGATGCTGCTGGATTGATCGTTGACACAGCAATTTCCCAAGCAGCAAAATTCGACAGTGTGATGATTCTAAGTGAGTATATTGGCTTTCTCATTTTGCTAATGGGCTTTGGTACCACGAGTTTGAATCCACACACATCCTCTTCATCCATGCATTGCTGGATGTGATACAATATCAGCATATTTCGGCTATGGGAAAGAAAACTTCTACTGCATGATTCAATACCAACCATATCTGAAAGTAACATGCATGCTAACTTCTCAGAACTCTAGCCTCCAGAGAACATTTGGAGAACACGCAGGGAACAGATCATCTTGGAACGGTACGGAAAAATGCTTGTGGAACATTGGAAGGCTCAGATATGAAATGATTAAGAAATCTGCCCAAAAAATGCATTCAGACTAGCACGGTTGCCACCAAAATCAGATGCGGCAACGTTTCACTCAATATGCACGTACCACCAAGTAAAGGTTGGTTGGGTCGAGAAACGTACCCATTGCCGTGAGGATGAAGGAAAGGCTCGTCCAGTCTTATTACAGTTACAATAATAAATGCATTCAGGAGGACGTCGGTTCGAATTCCCGTCCAAGCATCCAGATTTGGGTTTTCCATGGTTTCCTCAAATCACTCCAGCCGAATGCCGGGATGCTACCTTCAAAAGGCCATGGCCGAAATCCTTCACGTTCCTTGTCCCCAGTCCCATCGTGCCACTAATGAACTCGACGACGACGAGGCGTAAAGTCATAAAAAAAAACAATAATAAAAGACGATGCACTTGTGTTTACTTCGAAGGTGTATCATATTCCTTCCAGAAACCTTGTACTCCTCCATGCAGCTGTCACTAATCAGGACTGCATTGTTCAGCTGCTTGCAAAAATTGCCTGACCTTTACCTCTTGCCACAGCTTGCTGTGTAATATGAAGTAAGCCAGAACGATTCTGTGGTTCGGATTCCACCTTAAGCTGTAGGTTCCCTATATGCGGTACTAGTACTTGGTCAGGTTAGATAGCCACAAGAAGCGCACTGCGCGGCCTATCCATAACACTGTAACCAGGCGGCCGAACAATCCTTCGGGATCTCCCGGCCAACAATGCTATATGATTATTGAATGCACCATCAGTAATCAAAGTATAGTACATATATATACTATGTCATACAGAAATACATATATATCGGTTATATATACAGGGGTTTCAGGTCATTTTGAGCTGCAAAGTAGGTAAAAACCCAACTTTTAGGAAAAGTGTGAAATTTGGCTGATTTTCAAATAACTGTAGCTCGCTTAATTTTGAGTCTAGAAAAAAAGTTTGTGATACGAAAGTTGTAGGAAATTTTGTCCTCTTTCAAATTGAAAATAGAATATTTCTTGATAGGACTTATCAGGAAGGAGTTTATAGACGAAAAAACTGAAAAAAGTACCCAAATTTTGATGTTTTTGGCCACAGAAAATTGTGCCGAGGGTGTTGGAGGTCGAAAACTTGGTTTCTGCATACTCTCACCAATATATACAAGATAAGAAAAAAAAATCTTCTACGTGATGTGATGCAAGTGAGAACTACCCCGTTACTGGACTAAGGTCTCACCTTCTGGAGGAGACTGATAGCACAGACCATGAACAAGAGTTAAAATTATTGGCTTCATGGTAGATTGGAATGTACAGGGGATTTGGTTTGATGTGAATACGTCTGTCGGTGGCTGTTCATTCTTTTAGGTAGTGGATTGGTGGTGAAACCTATATATGAAACCAGGCAGTGGTTGCACATTAAATGATATATTACAGGGAGGGTTTCGGAGGTGGTGTTCATATGATGTGAGAGATTTCCCAGTGACAGCGCTGGCAAAAGAGGTGTAGACATGGTGTATGTTGCTATCTTGCAGAGGCATCTATTGCACAGGAAAGAGCCTTGGAGCTATCTGATTTGTACACTAGAAGTTGGCTGGGTGGGAGGATTTTGGGAAAAATTGATCTAATTTCTGGACACGTTAGGAGGAAATCATAACCTTGCTGAAGGATTCTGTTGGTGGATTCGATTCCTGGATAGTATTGTGTGATCAGGACTGAACTATCATTAGTTTTTTGAGGTTTAGAATCGTCAGTGCACTGAACAGGTTGCAATTTGGCCCATGAAGCTGTATGAGAACCAAAGCCAGAGGGTAGTTGTGGGATGTCAAAGCTTGTGAGATGTGAATACTGCATGAAGGACTGTCGGTTGAGCAAATATGATTACCCTGGATGCCAAGACTGTAGGGAAGGAAATTTTTGGTATGCTGGCAAATGGCTTCTGTCAGAATGGAGATATTGTTGGAGATTGATTGACTTGTTTTGGAATGAGGAGTAAAGGTATTAAGATTGTTCAGGAAATTAAAAAAAAAAATGTTTTTCCCATCTGTCCATATCATAAAAATATCAGCTATGAATCTGACCCATATGAGGGCTTTGAGTGAATCTTTCTCCAAATGTCTGTTCCCGTTGGCCCATGATCATGTCAGCTATGTGGGAGTTCATCACAGTGACACAGTTTGATGGTAGATGTTGCATATGAAGGAGAAATTATTAAACTATCAAAATGGCCAAGTTGATGAGGAAAGATGTGCTAGGGAGGTAGTTGTAAGATTGCTGATTTAGAAGATATTCCATGGCAAGGAGCCCATGCCAGTGTGAAACATGGTGTACAGGTGATGGGACATCAATCATTACCCGGATGGAGTTACAAGAAAGAGGCATGGGCATAGAAGAAAGGCAGAAGAAGAAGTAGTGTGTGTCATTGACACGGGAGGGGAGCTGACATACTATAGGTTGTACTCTATCCCCACTACCTAAATTGAACCATCACTAACTGGACGGAGGTGATGTTTAACTTCACTGATTGTAGGGTTTAATTTATTTATTTTTGTCTATTTATATGGATAAGATTTTATTATATTATTTTGCTCTTTGTTAGTTGCTTAGTTTTGATATTTAGCAATGCTTGGGCGTTAGCTTAAAATCACTACCCCCCCTATCATGTTCCTGGCTAAGAATCACTCTGTGAACCAGTGTTTTATGTGTTTGGCCCCACAATCATCATCTAAGGTAAGTAATGGTTCTTTTCCCTATCCTATTTTATAATTCATTTTGTATGTTTATTATTAAAGTATTCTGTGTTACCTTGTCTCTTAACTCTGTATCATCTTCTCACAAACCTCTTTAACCTCCTCACCTCCCTGTTCCATGTTTGGAGGTTCTATACTTGTCTTTATTTTCTGTGTTGGAATAAATATTTCCTCATGTAAGCTAATGTAGAATTTTGTAAACTGTGTAACAAAATTTGTTTATAGAATAGCGGCCTTAGTTGAACAACACGATACATCGGCTTCAGAGTCAATTACATAGTTAATTCAGGAAATAAATCAAGTTTAAACAGTAAATTCAAGGTTTAAATCTAACTAAACAGCTGTAGAAGGACTGAAAATAAGATCTGCATATGTAATATTTGGTTTCAGTATAATTTTGTCAAAGTTAACATTTTCTTCACTTTGAGAGGCATTCAGGATAATAAATAGTAAAAAGCGAGCTTTGTAGCGAGGAAACTATACTAAAAAGTTTGAATACATTAATAGTTTATTTAACATCATCAACAGACCCCGACAAACCAAAGCACACTGGTTTATTGAAACTCAGAAGGATCTTGTAGAAGTTAGCCTAGTCCTATTGACATCTACACACAGTATATATAGACCAGTGGTCGTCAAACTTTTCTGCTCAAGGGCCAAAACTAACAGTATGATGTGGCACCTCGGGCCACAGACTTACATGTATCTTTATTAATTGGCAACGCATGTAAATGGTGTGTTTTGAACCTCCAGTAGACTAGCTATAGTAAAGAAGCGAGAGGTTTACCACTGACTTTCTAGCACTAATTGTTAAAGTCGAGACCATTCGGAACACTTTGTGTAGAATGTTCTGTTTCAGATTGCTGCCACCCTCAGCGACCCCTAAATAGTAACACTGTAATTGCCCAACGAAATATTGCTGCGTTGCCTTGGTGAGCAGATGGTTAATAACGACAACTGTACTTACATTTAAATGTATTATGTAACATGAGACACAATCACAACTGTTTACTACATGTTTTGAAAGTCATATTTCTTCAACTCAGTGGACTAAACTACAACAGCCTTAATTTCTTTCATACTAGCTGGCATTGACTAGATATGTATTTATTTCAATCTAATGTTATTTTGTCTCTTCCTCCCCTCACTCTCTGTCGCCCATGTTGTCCTTCCCCTCACTCACCATCTCTTCATCCCTTTCTCTGTCCATTTCGCACTTCACCCTGTATGTGTCCATCTCCTCCTTCCCCTTCTCCATCCACATTACCACCCCCCTCCCCCCCAATCCAAATAAGACGTTCCCTTTGCTTACCCCACAATATTTCTTCACAGGTGTGGAGGATAAACACACACCAAAACACACACACACATTTTTTTAAGAGCTAATGACTAATGATTTCTTTTTCCAAATATTTACCACATATGAAGCTGACCGCCTCTATAAGCGCATTCATGAATCCAAGGCACTTTAAGATTTATACAACAGCGGATAATTTGTACGAGGCACACACGCCCATGAGTTGTCAGCACTGAGAAACAAACAACAAAACATTTCCATTATTACATCCCCTCACACAGCAACGACAAATCTATCTGCCTCTGTACCGAGTGGCACCTGTAAAGGCAACTGAACAACTTTACGCGCTCCTACTTATAATTCTTCCATTATATTTTTCATTTGACGAAGGAGACAGGTAAAGCCGAAAGCTGCAAACCATTTATTCTTTATCGGATTAGGATATACATCATTTATCATTCTTCAGAAGCTGTGAACATTAGCACCTGTTAAAATGAAATAGTACTTTCGAAAACAGACCATTTGGAACATCATGCTGCCCGTGCGAAGCTGAGGAGGGCCGCGGGCCGCACGAAAACTTCATTCGGGCCGCATGCGGCCCGCGGGCCGCGGTTTGACGACCAATATAGACAATTAATCAAGTCACATAAATTTGCCCCTAAGATCCCAACAGCTAAAAATTTGAAACTTAGAAATGCATGGACACGAGAGAGAAGTCAAGCCCACAGCGAATGGATGAGGAGGTTTTGGGAAGAATAAGGAGGACAATGCAAATTAATGGTTCCATGCGCTCCTTAGTGGGCCAAAATAAAATAAATAAAAATAAAAGCCGGCATAGAAAATCAACACACAATTACATACTTTAAGTTAGAGAAGTCGTATTTTGGAAAAAAAGATAGGAAGTCAACTTATAACAAGAAAGAAACGTAATTTTTGTTTATATAACATATTAAAGTTTGGGAAAACTCAGTGAAGTTTAAAGATTGTTTTTCAAGTAATATATAGTAACTTTGAACACATGGCATAAGGTAAAATAATCAGTTTAGTAATATACGTAAATTCAAGGGAGGAAACCATATTCATAACACACTATAATTTGCTAGAAATAGTTTACAGTAAGTCTTGTTAAGAGATATGAAGTATTTCGGTTAGGATGGAACATTTTTACAGTTTAGAGAAACATGTTTGAACAGGCTGGTGTTGTTTGTTGTACCACCAGGAAGTAGCGTTCACTTTAGAAATTTATAGTAAATCGAAGAAAACAGCTAGTGACTTCAAATTCACTCAGTAGTCATTTTAGAACACGTAGAATCTTTTAAAGTAGGTTTCAAAGACGTCAGAAAGTTAGTACCAGGGTCAAAATTCATGATTGCACCAAAATCACTTCAACCTGTTAGGAAATAGTAAATCCGGTTTGCTTAGTACCAAATGGAAGAACATTAAATTAGAGTAAAATAAAAGCTGTTTCAGCCTCGTAGCTGTAAAATTGTAGAAATTAGAATTAGTTTAGCAATTTATCTTGTACAATCATTATCCCTTTTATCCCATCACCAGCAGCCCTTAACCTAGAAAAGGCACAGTTCTGGCCCCATCATTACTGGAAATGGGCATCCTAACTAACTCCATATCCATAAATTATTTCCTATTTCTATAGCGTACTCTGCAGGAATTGGTAAATATTTCCACTACAGATTCCTGAAACCATTTGCAGGAATTATCTGAATTGTATAAATTCTATTTCACTGCTGGCCCTTGCTTATCCTTCACAGCAAAACCGTATCAAATGAAAGTGTGAAACAGGGGCTGCTGCTTATTTGCTTCCAAACCCTTGACAAAAGCCATTATAATACTCATATCCAATTGAAGCCAGTCAGTCTCTAGTGGTATTTCCACCTCGAGGTGCCTATATTTAATAAATAAGAGTTGTCCGTGCTCCCACCCATACTGATATTCTGAGTCAGTTATTTACACAATATGGTTTAAAATCTTTTAAGGTGTGTTATCCTGCAGTAATTCCCATGAACTCGCACAAAAACACATTTTCTGTATCATATCACACTTTGTAAGCAAAAAACCATCAGACTTCAATAAAAATAAACCACAGTGTAGTTAGTGCAACTCTAAGGGTTCATTCTGTAAATTTTGTAGAATTTCTGTTTAGTATGGAGGGAGTTAGAAAGTGTGATGACAGATTTGGCCTGACTGTATAAAGAAGGTACAACCATGTCCACAAACAATATTTCAAATTCCAAAATAAAGTATGTGCAGTTTAGTTGGTGGTTGCATGACTTATTTGACCTATCAAAAAATGGTACTAAGCTCCTGGGATTTGGATTTATTGCTTCCGTATGATGAATTCTAGAAGTTCCCCACTCAAATTGTATGGAAAAGTCGCCACAAATTAAAAATGCTAATATATGAGATGATTGCGCAACTGCAAAATGCCACCACCAATGGAAAAAATAATGCAATTTGTGGTTCAGGAATACTATCAGCCTAAACTGTTTTGTTTTCTCTTAGAGGTTGTAATTAGTTTTAATTTGGACAGGCTCAAAAAAAAAAAAAAAAAGTTGAAAATATTTCTCAGTGGCTTCCTTATCAAAAATGGTACATTTGTTTTCAACAAAAGCAATTGTTTACCTCTATTGATACTACATGGCAGGCATAATTGTAAGAAAGCACAGTCAATAATTTTTTGTTTATAAATTTGATATGATTTTTAACAACATGGAGAACATGAAATACTAAAAACTCATTAGAACAAAGGAATTAATAAATGTTTCAAGAGATTTGTATTAATTTTGCAGTACTGGTAGCATCTGGTACGAGCACAGCATATTTTAGCATTTTTACTTTTGATTTTTATCAACTTTTAAATGTGAATGGGTTAAATGAAGAACACATTATATCGAAGCAGTATATACAAATTCCCAGAGGTTAATACCATTTTTAGATAGTTGGGTAAAGTGGTGCAATCCCCCCAACAGTCCCCCCCCCCAAAGTTCTTCTTAATGAAGGTACTTTTGAGTGAGTGTTTAACAGTAGTAGTAGTAAATAACGTTTCAGTAATAGTATCTGTTTTTGATTAAGTTCCATGACAACATAAGCTTGTATTTATGGTGTAGAAGTATTTCAATCTAATCATAACTTTATATGAATAGTTTTTTTATTGATATTGTTATTTCATCAGTCTTCCAAATGAGGCCTACAGATGTTAAAAGAAATTATTGTTTTAAGCCAACATATAACTTTGATTTTCATTCCCCCCCGTTTTGGCCAAAGAAGACAAACGCAAGTTATAAGACAAATAGAATGTTTACTATATGATTTACCAAATACGTCTGTTTATTATTTATTATATTAATGTAAGTCATTTACAGGTAGGCGTGCGTGGAATGGATGTTGTTGTCCTAGGAGTTGAGAAAAAGTCTGTTGCAAAGCTTCAAGAAGAACGTACTGTTAGGAAAATATGTCTACTTGATGACCATGTTGTGATGGCATTTGCAGGTATGTGAAAGTAAATGTTTCTTCCACCTCTTCTAGTCCTCCCCTCTTATTTTTCTTCAATATAGTATCCTAAATATTTCCTTCTATTTTAAATCCATTAATTATTGTCTGAAGAAAGTATTTGAAATTATTGGCAGTTGTTATAAAATAAGTCTCCCCTATAATTATGTCTATTATTGCTGCTGAGTTCTCTCAAGAGATGTTCATGTGAGAATTCTGTATTTGATCTCTGTTGTGACCATTCAGATCTTGGTTAACCTTGATGTTAGGAAACCATTAAACCTTTCGGTGGAATATTTAAAGAGAGGCAAGACTGAAGAAACAGTATGTGAGAGTTTAGTTTGGCACTTAGTGAGGCATGGAAATGGTAGCAGGACAGATAGATTTCTGAAAGTAGCATATTGGGGAACGAGATTAGGGGCGATAAGAAGTCACAGAGGAGGAATGTAAAACTACTTGCCTACGGGGATTCACAGTCAGTAAACGTAACTAAAAAATGGAAACTACTTACAATGTCAAAAACGATGAGTGTAGAAAAACACAAACTATTTATAATGTCAAAAACGTTGAGTGTAAACGTAAAAAAAATGAGGTGTTTGCATTTACTTAGGGCACAATGTCTACACTTGCATACCAAACGTTCCTTCCCGTACAGCCTTGCCATCCGCGGAAGTAGCATCTGTTCTGATGAACATTCCCTCCGCCTATACTCCCACAACCTATCCCAAGGCCCTTATTTCTTGTTGTTACCCCAAGTATATCGTACAGAAACAGATTTCTCGCGTGATCACTCATGCTCCACGTAACCACTCTCACTTGTCCTCCACAGAAACCAACCATAGCCCTGCCTTTGTCACCCAGTTCTCTCCTGGCCTCGAGTGCATCAGCCATGTCTTGCCACTACTGCACTAGTTCCTACATAGGACTCACCACACAGCAAATCTCAATCAAATTAATGGCCACAGACAAACAGTCCATACCTGCAAATGCACTCACTGCTACCCAAAGTTCTACCCACTGTCCCAGGTACATGTTTTAGCATACCACCCAATCTTAAGAACATCTTGGTCCACAAATACCCTTAGTGCGACTCTCCAAAAACACCATATGGATCTTTTCGATGCAAAAGACCTCACTGTAAAACCTGCAGCATTCTTCCACGCACCATAATCCTGCCACAGAGAAAACTTTCTCCATCATTGGACTTGGCACGTGTTCAACGACTAATGTTGTATACCAACTAACTTGCCGTCACTGCACTGGTTCCTACATAGGCCTCACTACGCAGCAACTCTGTCAGAATTAATGGCCACAAACAAACAGTCCATACCTGCATCTTGTACTTTACAATACCAGAACATGCCAATAGCCATGATTCCAACAACCTCAATGATTGATTTACTGGGAGAGCAATCCGTTTCCCCTGTGGCACAATTGCATCAGAACTCCGGAGATGGAAACTAGCATAGCAGAATTTCCTGGATACCAGACACCCTTAACCACCGATAAAATCCTACCACTTAACCCATCACTTTTTAATTTAATTAATATTTTTTGAACTTACATATTTTAACTAGTAATAATTTTTTGTGTCAGTACATTTTACCGTCACCTGCAATTTATTATCTCATACATTGCCGATATATTGATAGTCCACTCCTTAGCAGTTCCCCCACCATTTCCCCCACCACCTAGTCAGTCATGGGGTAACATTCTGAATGCACACATGTCCGGAACCAGATGGCACATTCTCTATTACATGATGAAGGTTAATACCGAAATATTGCATTTGTGTGTCCGCCTTACATGTTTTCTCTCGTCACAGCCTTCAACTTTGGTATGTGATGGGTTAATCTATACTAGGGATGGCCGTAAAATAACGTCGCAGCTACATTCACAACGTGACCGGAAAGTCACAGTGACAAAAAGTAACTGTGACAGAATCTGGACGTGACTGAGTAACGTTCACGTGATAACATTTTAGACGCAAACTGCGATCTGCAGAGAATCACGGTTTCAAGAGAAAGCAGCAGAAATGAAGACGTTACTTGGTCACAGTCACGTTATACGTGATAACATTTTAGGCGCAAACTGCGATCTGCGGAGAATCACGGTTTCATGAGAAGTAGCACAAAGGAAGACGTTACTTGGTCACGTCATAAGTGATATCGTTTGATAGGATACTGTGAATTCTGAATTATAAAGTAGACTAAATTATCAGTTTTGTACCAGTAATTAGCAGTTTTTCTCTCGTTTTTTACAAAAATAGTGGATCAACTTAGAAGAAAAATGACTAAAACCTTCTTGGTCCGTTTAAAGTTGACAAAACCATGTTATCTGTGAAAAAAATATAACTAAATACGATACTGAAATAAAAATTTATTAAAATCACAGCTTGTTGTCACTAAGTACAAGTTTAGTGTACTGAAAGGAAATTTGATCACTACTTATTTTAAGAAATCGTGCTATTTTCATCCTTAATTTCTTCTACAGTGTGGTAGAGCAAACATGATGTTAAATGATTGAACCACCAGTCGTATTAAAGTAGCTGGAACTTTTTTTTTTTTTTTTTTAAGAATTCCTAATTTTTAGAATTAAAATGGACCATAATATAACCGCACATCTGTGTGAGGAATTTCCTTCTACCATAGGGATTGCAGTTTGACAGGATGAGTTATGAATATAATAAGAATTCTTTGTATCCAAATCACATTTTCAGAGGATTTCATAGCAGTATGGATCCAGCATAACTTCTTGATTATGAGGTCCAGTCAGATAACCAGTACATCATTAGGTAGCTACTGACATGGTTGTAGATACATCATTGTTGTTTTGTAAAATATGTTTGTATTGGGTTACTACTTTTATACTATATACAAACAGTGAAACCATTTCTGATTATCAGGCTTTCTACATTAATGTATCCTATGCAATACTTGTCACAAATTTTCATCTATTACAGAATTAATCTATCTGGCTCTGTTTTCTGTAGCTACTAATTTCTCTGCATATCTCCTCCCTCTCATACCCTGCACATTTGGATACCTCAGAATTCATGTAGTCAAAATGACATTGACTCGCATCTTTTTTTCAGCACCTTCCCATTTGTGTTTCACCACACCTTCTTATAACTGAAATTTAATTAACTTAAATGAAAAAGTTATATTACACCAAAAACTGCAATATTTAATCTGAAAGAGGATACACTGATTATATCCCTGTAGAAATAATATCCATTCAGAAACTGTTTGGATAAAAATAATACATTTTTTTTCCTTGACAGTTGGAATTCATTAAGGAATATATCATTTAATTATATTAAAAACTTAGTCCAGACCTGAAGGTTGGTTGGATCATCCACAAGGCCATTGTGTCAGGAATGAACAACCAGTTCCTTTTTCTCTGAGACCTACATTTTAACATTGAATCTGAACCACAATTAGCTTTGTCTAAAACCACCAAGTGAAAACAAGTAATTCTTGCAGTATTGTAGGCCTATATCTAAATTGCCCATTCTATCATTGCATTGGTAATTGTGTTAATTAGTAGTTAAGAGTTGTAGGAAACCAGACGTTTGAGTAAAGAATAATAGCAAGGGAAAACCATCTTATGTATACACTTTGCAGATAGTTTAAAAGTATGACTAACTGTTATATATTACCCCTAAAAAGTAAATACAGCTTTCACATCACTGAACTACTGTTTTAACATAACTGGAGGTTCATCGGTCATTAAACATTTTCCACAAATCTTTTTATTTTAGTCAGAATATTACTTAAAACCACAGTTTGTATTTCACTGCCCTAACAGAAGATGAGAGTATATAAAACATCAGTACTTTCTAGCATTTACTGAAATAATGTTTTCATATTTCCATAAGATTTATACACATAATGTAATTCATATCTTCAATTTGAGCCTAATATTGCTAACACTAATGAAAATAAAAATGTTCAGCAACTGCTTACATATTCTGTGTTCTGTAAACTGGACAGGTAAACTGTTTTCAATTTAGGAACTACATAATAATTTTCACTGAATATAAGATGTGATAAGGAATTATTAGACAATGTTTATCAGTGATGTTTACCTAATGTTTAAATGTGTTTTAGACAGATAAATGTTGATAGTTAGGTCTGGATGTAACATGAAATTAATATATGGAAAAAGAATTTCCTGCACTTCTTGAGGAGTTGTAATTTGGAGATTGGCATTATGATAAACTTCTGAACACAAATTTTTTTGCAATGTGCTAATTTTTAAGGGATAGGCCTCTAATGTGTGTACAATGATTACTTGAAGAAATTTGGTTTTAAGACTATTGTACCCCTTCTTTTGCCTTGAGTCATTTCAAAATCTCTGTAAAAATATTAAATGATATAGCAAATACCACACAGCAGAGAATTTATGATGAATATAAGGATGATGTAATAATAATAAAAAAAAGATCGTGATTATCAGTGCAGTAGTTACGTTTTTTTTTTTAAATATTCTAAGAGTAATTGTTTGGGAACCACTGTAGTTGAATTCTGAGATGAAAAATTATAACTGCTCTTGTTGTCAAACACTTTACACTACAGCTGTAATGTCAGAAAAAGTTATTATTTTTATCTCATTTTGTAAAATAATTTGGGTAGTATTAAATTAAAACATTTACGATAAAAATATAGGGTTTTTCAGGGTAACTATAATTTATTTTGAAGAGAGAAACGTTCCAATTGCGCAAATTACACAGATTCCCAATAAAGAATAAAAGCATGGGCTTACAATATTTTGTTTTTATTAATTAAAGGAAATAAAAACATTTTGCACCCAGGAAGTATTAACTACTTATTGGTAAACGCAAATTAAAAATTTCACACCCAGTCGACTGAATGTACTCTAAAATTATTACCTCTGCTTTAAACGTGATTGTTCGGTTCTGTTTCACTGTGACAGTGATTTTCTACGTGTTGCCACCTGGTGGCAGGTATCAGCACTATTCCCCAGACGTGACAGTCACAGTTTAGCCTCATTTGCATATAAAACGTGACTGAATGTCGTTACTTTTCACTGTGCCCATGATTTCTTACATATTGCCATCTGGTGGAAGATACTGACACTATCGTTTCGACGTGACAGAGTCACAGTTAAAATTCACTGTGACTTTTAAGTCACTGTGACAGATATCACAGTGACCGGAAAGTAGCAGTATATCCCATCCCTAATCTATACTATTATAAATCTGTAAGCAAGCTGCGTTTGTAGTGAGGCTTGATCTCTAATAACGCAAAAACTACAGCATCAATTTGCATGGTGTTTCCAAATTTTTAAAGCTAATGTTGCTGATCAACATCTGCAGAAGTAGCTAACGACTAATATGTACCATGGGAAGAAGCAAGTCAGTAAATAACTTCAGAAATGTGAAACTGTAGACCACAGATAATTATACACATTCAGACGGTCACTCCTTTCATAAAGAGACCTGACAAAATTTAGGATTTCCCTTTTTTTTTTTTTTTTTTTTTTTTTTACTTCTGCGATTCATTTTTTTGGACCGCAGTACTTCAAAATAAAAAGAATACGTGAATCAAGTATAATCAGCATTTACTTGAATCGTAACAGGTCTGTTGAATTACTAATATTGAAGACATGTATTGTCTCTGGTAGACTGTTATACAGTTTGTCTCTGAAACAAAATTGTTGCTACGTGAACGCTGTACAATACAGCCACAATAAGCCAATACTTAATACGAAATTCAGTTTTTTCTCGAAGAGCGATGTCTGAAAAACAGCTATTATAAATATCAGCAAGTAATAAAACATACTTCTTTCATAATGACTTGTGCGGAATTGCACATATTTGGAAGTACTTTATTCGATTAATATGTCTCGTGGCTATAACGTGCAAATATAACTAGGCATCCGAAAATTCAGGTACATGCGACTCAAATAATTACATAGAAAATACGGATGTATTGAAAGAAACTCAAATAATTTTTTTTTCATATCCTAATGCTACACCGCGTAAATTATAAAGCTAAAAGCATCGTCCCTTTGGCCTATAACAAAGCATATCAGCTGTCATCACTGTCCAGGTTGCATTTCAATCGATTTACAACTTGCGATCATTTTTTATCCTAATGCTACACCGCGTAAATTATAAAGCTAAAAGCATGGTCCCTTTGGCCTATAACAAAGCATATCAGCTGTCATCACTGTCCAGGTTGCATTTCAATCGATTTACAACTTGCGATAATTTTTATCCTAATGCTACACCGCGTAAATTATAAAGCTAAAAGCATGGTCCCTTTGGCCTATAACAAAGCATATCAGCTGTCATCACTGTCCAGGTTGCATTTCAATCGATTTACAACTTGCGATAATTTTGCCACTCAGAAATAATTGGTTGAGTTACATGCACATATACGGTACCGTGATCCATTTTGACATTTTTGAATTAATTATATCTGACTGAAATAATGACAATAATGATACAACGATTTGAAACCAATATTAACTCCAATTCACGTAAATTTCTATTTTAAAGCAGGAATAATTGATGGTGTATCAACATAAAATAAAAACCAATATCCAAACAGCAAAAAATAAATAAATCAGAAAAAATTGAGATGCTGTGATTATTGGTAACTAATTTTTATTTCAAATATAACTAGGCATCCTAAAATTCTATTCTACACCGCGTAAATTTTAAAACTAAACCCGTTATGCCTGATGCTAAACAAAACGAGTCAATTGTCATCTGGTCCAGGCTGTTGTTTCGCCAGGTACTTACATGCGACTGAAATAATTACATAGAAAATACGGCTATATTGAAAGAAACTTAAATTAAAAATGTTTCATATCCTAATGCTACACCGCGTAAAGCTGCAGGCATCGTCTCTTAGGCCTATAACAAAGCATCATATCAGCTGTCAAGTTGCATTTCAAGCGATTCACAACTTGCCATAATGTTGCCACTCAGAAATAATTGTTTCAGTTACATGCACGTTACTACATAAACTGTACCATGATCACATCTCGACATTTTTGGATTAATTATATCTGACTGAAATAATGACAGTAATGATACGACGATTTGAAATCAAGAGTAGCTCCAATTTACGTAAATTTCTATTTTAAAGCAGGAATAATTGATGGTGTATCAACATAAAATAAAACCAATATCCAAACAACAAAAAATAAAAAACAACAAAAAATAAATAAATCAGAAAAATTGAGATGCTGTGATTATTGGTAACAAATTTTTATATTTCAGCACACTTCCAAGAGGACTAAGTCGTAGATTACTGCTATATTTACATAAATTTATGGCACCGCGGTTATGTTGCAATCCTCGGTATCCACATTTAAAAATAAACTTTTTTTAGTTAAGTATCATGGAAACAATATTTTTCATTATATCCACTTCTGGTGAAATCATTGCACAAAAACATCATTGAGGCAGTTATTTTAACAGGATGTGGACGAGGAGAAAAAGTATTCCTTCCACGAATACCATTGGTTCCTTCAAACTTCACGTTCAAATTTAAGCGCCTACAATTTCCCGTAACGTTATGTTTTGCCTTGACAATTAACAAGTCTCAGGGACAGACACTAGGAACCGTAGGCATTGATCTTCGGACACCATGTTTCTCGCACGGCCAGCTATACGTTGCTTGATCCAGGGTGAGTGGCAGATATGTACAATGAACAATCAGACCAGAAACGTGGTCTACACAGAGGCATTACAATGAGTGACGTACGATGTATGCTGAAGATAGTATATTATTTCTCTTAAGCATTGCTTTATTTACTTATAACGCAAAAATAAAAGCCTTTCTAAACAATAAATGTTTATACTTCGCACAATAATTATAACCACGAATTACTACTGTTAATTTTTCAGGAATCTTTTCTACTATTGAATCAATTGCATCACGTTAAAATATGAATAAAACAACTCTCTGACATCAGTATGAAAACCGAACCTAACGTATTAACCGAAACAAACGAAACTATTCAGAATACATTAACAGTTCATGCCTTTCCACGTTAATGTCTGATAAGAGAATAAAATCGGTAAATAATTTCTACACCTGCCAAGGCACGCGCGCGTGAAGCAGCGGGCAAATGCTAGTTTCTAATAAATTCAAAATTTTTAAAGGTGAAAATAGCACTGATGCAAAATAATATAAGTATGAGACAGAATCTCATCAAAAAGTGGAGAAAGGATGCAAGAATGCTTGTCTAAAATGAAATTGATAGTAAGATAAATGGTAAGGGAAGGTTTGATATATCAGAAAATTTTGTTTAATTCAGCCACAGACACTACTTTTGTGGTATACAGGAGGTATCATAAAATATGTCTGATGGTGAAGTGCGTACTTTTTTTTAAGAATCAGATTTTATAACCTTATTCCTCTGCAGGCTAAAATTTGTTTATGTGTAAGACGCCACAAATAACTTGAAGTTGTGGTTTGTCCTCAAGGAAACATTGAGAAAAAATAGCAAACACTGACACTGTTGTGCTTTTGGGTCCTAAATTGAAGTGGGATATTCATCATTTTGACATATTGAGTTATCACATCATCCTTAACAGCTTCCAGTCACCAGCAGGGTCTGCCTTGTGCACAAGCCTCTCCATTTTCTTCTTCCTTCCCACCACCTATCTGTCACCAGCTTGGTACAGTCCTCTTTTAGTTTCCATACACATTCCTTCACTCATCTCGGCCATCCATCCCTCGGTCTTCCTCCGGATCGTTTACCATGCATCTTTATATATAGAGACTAAGAGAATGGTGGAACAGAGGAGGCTTGGAAGGCTGTCATTCTGCACGGACCTGCTGAATAGCAAAATACCCTTGATGATTTATATCTTGGGATTCTCTGCTTCTCCATTCTCTTTACATGTCCATACCCTATTAGTATGGCCTTCTCTGTCATCAATTCCATCATCTCAAATCAAAAGCTGAACATTTTTCTTGTAAAAAGAAAACAAAATGGAAAGCAATTTCCTATGCTTCTTATTTATCAAATCTTATGCCAAGGTACATGTTGATAGTTGCAGTCAGTGGTATAAAAATGATCAAGTGAAATTTTATGTGAGTGTAACATGGCACAGTGTATAAGGTGATATTACAGTTCTGAAAATGTTTTAAGTATGAAGATGACTATTTGGAAAAATAAATACAAGTCTTGATGCGCAAATAAATATTTTCATTAATGGAAGAAATTGGTTTCACTCCTAAGAAAGTTTTTCTTATCAAATGCTTTCATGTATCCATTCATATAGTAGCAATTGTAGGGGTTGGCAAGGAATTGTTAGCTGAAAAATCCACTGGGTACGACGAATTGAGTGGAAGGCTGGAAAAAGTTTTAAAATCTTTCATTTATTGGTGAGAGTGATGGTCATCCTGAGAAGTGAGAGAATTGGGTTTCAAAATGTTGGTCAGACCATTGCTTGAATATGGTGGTGTGTTTTTTGGCCCACATTTTGTGTATCAGATACAAGAATTGGAGGGTTTACAAAGAATTTCTGGTAGATTTGTCACTGGAAATTACTGCAGAACAGTCAGTAAATGATATGATAAAGAAGCTGGAATGGGAATCATTGGAAGACGGGGAGGGTGAAGAGTACCAGGAGTGTAGGAGGTATATTTCAGGAGTAAGGGGGAGGGAAACTTTACTTTTGTAGGCAATGCAAGTGATGAATAATATACCAAAACACTGAAGGAATTTAAAATTAAAATTTGTAGTGCGCAAAAGTAGGCAGGCACAAGAAAATGGAAAAATGGGTGTGTTGTGAAATTGGCACCATAGTATACCCACTATTGCAATTAAATTAATTGTTTACAATGGATATCCGTGCTAAGTTATGTGTCTCAAGATTGGGGATTCATCCAGAATATTGTCTGTTTCATATTTAAAAACACTCCTGCTTCTTTGTTGGCAAATGATGAGCTTCCTTTCTGTATTCTTATTTCAATTTGTATAACCTGGGTGATAGATGATCAAATGTTAATTATTAAACATTTCGTGGTATCATTGCATATATGATGAGCAAATTGAAATTACAGATTTGGTGTATAATTTTTGTACCTATTGCTAATTTCCTTTGCAATGAATGGTTTCTTACTAATAAAACTATTTTTTTTATATATGGTAGGTACATGCGATTATTTACAAACACACATTTTGAGTTTCCTATTGTGTTTGAAATTGAGTGCTTTTTTCCCCTCTTCCTTTTTTATAAATAAACTATGCACTTTTGTGGTGCTTATCAAATTGATGTCTCCTGTCTTCATTCTCAGGTTTAACTGCTGATGCAAGAATTCTCATAAACCGTGCACAGATTGAATGCCAATCACATAAGTTGACAGTTGAAGATCCTGTTACACTGGAGTACATTACTCGATATATTGCAGGTGAGTGTGATTGTAAAACCTCAGTTCACACTTCAGAAATTCTGAATAAATTAAAAGAATCAAAAACTATTTCTATTTTTGTAATGACCTAACTCAAATCTTGTTATTAGTTACTACTTGGAATTGTTAATTCATAATGGTGTAAGGGTAATGAGATTTTGTTCTCATAAGTTGAAGAGAAGTGCCTTATGCGCACCTCTTGGTTCATTTAGACTAATATATTTTGGTTTTCAAAGAAATTATTTTATATAGATTTCATTTAATATAATCACAGAACATACAATCTTTCTTTCGGTTTGGCAGATTGAGCAGCAGCTTTAAGCTTACAGTTAGTAGATTTAGTGGTAGACATTTGTGGTTCATTGGATTTATAATTTTCCATAACAATTGTGGAACTGTAATGGTTGACTGGAAATATGTAGGTTTATCTTTAAGTGCATTGTTCTGTGATTCTTTACTGGCATGGTGAGAGCTATCACATGACAACAAGTATGATGTAACATGTATATATATATATATTGGTAACAATGAAAGGAAAGAAATGCCGCGAGGCAATATTTACATGGAAAAGAAAGGGAAAATACACCCAACACTCACCAAAGCTGAAGGGAGGAGGGCAGCAGCAACACAGCACAACACACAAACAAATAAAAAACAATATTTCGGGTGAAGAATCCCCTTTTTCAAGTAAACAGATAGGTGGCTGGTCTTGCGCAAGACTTGCGTCGGACGCAGCCACTCATAGAACGCAACAGACCGTCGGAGGTGGTGGGGGCAGCAACGATAATATAACCGCGAGTATACGAAAGATTGAAATGATCAAAAAAAAAATATATACATATATATTAGTTATTAAAAATATATATAAAGAAAAAATATAATTGAAAATTAAAAAAAAAAAAAAAAAAATTATGAAACTATTGAACTATTGTACTGGCCAGTGGTGGGTGTATAGGGTGAGGATGGAAGATGTTAACGGAAATTAAGGCCTGGGGGATGTCTGGTTTGAAGGATGTGTTGATATGCCAATTCCCACCTGCGGAGTTCAGATTGGGAGGTAGTGTCTGGAAGTACTCTAATGGCTCTTACTGTGAAGCAGTTATTAAGGTCACGGGTGTTGTGAGTACTGGCATGGTGAGCAACGGGGAGGTCCAGGTTTTGGGAGTAAACTGTCTGTCTGTGACCATTCATTCTGATGGATAATGAGTTTGAGGTCAGGCCAATGTAGGAACTTGGACAGTGGAGGCAGGTGAGCTGGTAAATGAGATGGGTGGTTGTACAGGTGGCATGACCTATTATGGGGTAGGTTTCACCAGTTGTAGGATTGCTATAGGTAGTGGTAGGTGGATGCATACCGCAAGTTTTGCAACGGGGTCTCTTACAAGGGAAGGATCCAAACGGTGGTTTAGGAGCATCAGAGGCTTGATATTTATGTACAAGAATGTTTTTTAGATTAGGCGGTCTGCTGAAGGTGACTCGGGGTGTGGTGGGAAGGATAGATGGAAGAATGCGGCGCATTTCAGGAAAGGATCTAAGAAAGTCATAGCCCAGACGAAGAATTTTGTTTAGGGATTCCAGGCCAGGGAAAAACTGGGTGAGAAAAACAGGGTTCTGATTGGCTTTAGGTTGTTTGTGTCGGTGTGGAGGACTGTCCCTGACCCTTGATACTTGTTTTTGAATTAGTTCTGGAGGATAATTGCGGTTTATGAGTGCCTGGGTCAGATTGTTGGTGTAGAGGGTAAAGGACTCGTGATCAGAGCATATGCGTTTGCCCCGAATGGCTAGGCTGTATGGAATGGAACGTTTTGTGTGATATGGATGGCAGCTATCAAAATGGAGATATTGTTGTAGGTTAGTGGGTTTTATGTGGACAGAGGTGTGTAAGTGACCGTTCCGTACAGAGATGTCTACATCCAGAAAAGTGATGTCAGTCTGAGAGTAGCACCAGGTGAAATTTAAGGAGGAGAAGTTATTCAGTGAGTGCAAGAAGTCAAGAAGGAGGTTTTCACCGTGGGTCCAGATCATAAATATGTCATCTATATACCTGAACCACACGGTGGGTTGTAGGGTAACCTGTTGAAGAAAACGTTCCTCTAGTCTGCCCATGAAAAGGATGGCATATGAAGGTGCCATGCGAGTGCCCATAGCAGTGCCTCGAATCTGATGGTAAATCTGAGACTGGAAGGAAAAGAAATTTTTGGTCAGGATGAATTGAGCCAAAGAAGTGAGGAAATGAGTGGTAGGGAAGGTGTGCGGGGGGCGACTGTCGAGGTAATGTTCCATGGCACTTAGGCCCTGGCCATGAGGGATGTTGGTGTATAGCGATGATACATCAATAGTGACCAGGAAGCAATCTTTAGGTAGGGGTGTAGGGACTGTTGACAAACGCTCTAAAAAGTGGGGGGTATCTCTGACATAGGATGGAAGGGCCTGGACGAAAGGTTGTAGGTGCTGGTCAACGAATGCAGAAATGCGTTCTGTGGGAGACCCAAAGGCAGCAACTATAGGACGTCCAGGATTGCCCGCCTTATGTATCTTGGGCAGAAGATACAGGGTGGGGGTTCGGGGGGTCTTAGGAGTCAAAAGGTAAATGGAATGGTGTGAAAGACCCTGTAAGGGACCTTGGAGACTGAGGAAAGAGCGGATTTCTGTGCAGATTGAATCAGTGGGGTCAGTGGTATGAGGTAAGTAAGTGGAGGTGTCAGAGAGCTGCCTGAGGGCTTCAGCTGTGTAGTCGCTTCGATCCATGACTACAGTGGTCGAGCCCTTGTCAGCTGGGAGGATTATGATGTTTTTATTGTTGGAGAGTTTACTCATTGCCCGCATTTCAGTACGGGTCAGGTTGCTGGAGTGGGGGATTGAATTTAGGAAGGAAGGTGATGAGAGGGTTGACATGAGGAATTCCTGGAATAGGAGAAGGGGATGGTTTTGAGGGAGGGGAGGTGGATCTAGCTGGGATGGAGGTAGGAATTGATGGAGGCTGGGTTCCAGGTTATCACATCGGCTGTCTCCCCTGCCTGTAGTATTGAAATAATACCGCCAGTTGAGTGTGCGGCAGAATGAAAGGGAGTCCTTAATAAGAGTAATCTGATCGAATTTAGGGGTGGGGGAGAAAGTAAGACCCTTTGAAAGTACTGATAGTTCAGGTTCGGAGAGGGGGGTGGAAGAAAGATTCACAATAGGGATTTTTGATTTCTCCAGTGGTGGGGAATGGGTAGGGGCGGGAGTGAGGGGAGTGGGTGGCAGAGGTGCTGGATGGGGAAAGTTGAGAATATGAGAAATACATGGCGTAGTGGCGATAAGTGGTGGAGGGGTAATGTGTTGCCTGTAATCGGAGTTGGGGAGGTGAAGGCCCAAAACAAAATAGCTCTTGCAGAGGGAAGAGAGCTTTGAAAGATGTTTCTGTGCTTGTTTGGTTAACAAATGGTTGCAATGGTTAAGGATGTTCTGTAAATAATGAATGCAACCAGGGAATGCAAGGAGAAGGATTTTGTGTAAGGAAATTAGGTGGGATGAGTGTTGTTGGGCTTTTATGATATACTGTTGGAGAACTAGGTGAGTAAGTGCCAGGGACTGTTGGAAGCGGAATGAGTGGAGTGTAGGATGAAGTTGCGGGGGGCATCCAGAAATAGGAAGTTTTATGGTAAGGCCATTTGGTGGTATGTTAAGAGAAAGGCAGGATTGAAGGAATAAAATATGAGACCTCAGTTTAGCAAGATGAGTAGCATGGTGCTTATACTGGGAAAGGTAACTCTGAAATAGACACATGATGAATGAGGGGGGGAAAAAAAAAAAAAAATAGATGACAAAAATGTGAACAAACAGCGGAGTTTGGCAGTCAGAACGGCGGGAAGGAGGTACGTATATAAAAAGTAGATTGTTATTGCTATGAAATATACGTGATATATAAAAAAAAAAAAAAAAGTTTATATGTCGTAAAGGAAATAAAAACAAATGAGGTACAAAAGTAGCGCGGTAAAACGGAGCAGAACAATGTAACGTTATTGGGCTGAATAATGGTCACAGGCGGGCGAAAGAATTAAATATGTCAAACAAAAAAAGGAAGAGGCAAAAAAGTGAATATGGAAACACGGAAAATAGTTTTTGTGCTCACCGAACGCCGAGTAGTAAAAAATGGCCGGAAGTGAAGGGTTATGTAAGGCCGGCTGTGGCTATGGACAACTCGTCAGTTAAATATGAAAAGGATAAGAGACGAAAAACAGTATATATATCGTAAAAGGAACACAGAAAATGAAATAGGAAGAAACAAAACCAAATAAAATAAAATACGAAAGTAGTGCGGCAAATCGGCACGGCAATATGTTAAACTATTGGATTAGATATTAATAATAATAAAAATCGATTTCGTAAGTAAAATAACAAAGAAAGAGCCAAAGAAGCGGGAATTGCAAACGCCGACAGTAGTTTTGATGCTAATAAACGAAATAAAAAAATAAAAAAGCCAAAAGTGGAGGTTATGTTAGGACGGTGGTGGAGGATTATAAAAATATGAGATAGAAAAATTGGAACGAACAACAAGTAATGAAGATGGGAAAGACGGGGAAAAAAAGGAAAAGAAAGAACACAGAGATAGTGACAAATAGGACAAACACAGAAGGGACGCCACGAGGCAACAATATAGGTAACAATGAAAGGAAAGAAATGCCGCGAGGCAATATTTACATGGAAAAGAAAGGGAAAATACACCCAACACTCACCAAAGCTGAAGGGAGGAGGGCAGCAGCAACACAGCACAACACACAAACAAATAAAAAACAATATTTCGGGTGAAGAATCCCCTTTTTCAAGTAAACAGATAGGTGGCTGGTCTTGCGCAAGACTTGCGTCGGACGCAGCCACTCATAGAACGCAACAGACCGTCGGAGGTGGTGGGGGCAGCAACGATAATATAACCGCGAGTATACGAAAGATTGAAATGATCAAAAAAAAATATATACATATATATTAGTTATTAAAAATATATATAAAGAAAAAATATAATTGAAAATTAAAAATAAAAAAAAAAAAATTATGAAACTATTGAACTATTGTACTGGCCAGTGGTGGGTGTATAGGGTGAGGATGGAAGATGTTAACGGAAATTAAGGCCTGGGGGATGTCTGGTTTGAAGGATGTGTTGATATGCCAATTCCCACCTGCGGAGTTCAGATTGGGAGGTAGTGTCTGGAAGTACTCTAATGGCTCTTACTGTGAAGCAGTTATTAAGGTCACGGGTGTTGTGAGTACTGGCATGGTGAGCAACGGGGAGGTCCAGGTTTTGGGAGTAAACTGTCTGTCTGTGACCATTCATTCTGATGGATAATGAGTTTGAGGTCAGGCCAATGTAGGAAACTTGGACAGTGGAGGCAGGTGAGCTGGTAAATGAGATGGGTGGTTGTACAGGTGGCATGACCTATTATGGGGTAGGTTTCACCAGTTGTAGGATTGCTATAGGTAGTGGTAGGTGGATGCATACCGCAAGTTTTGCAACGGGGTCTCTTACAAGGGAAGGATCCAAACGGTGGTTTAGGAGCATCAGAGGCTTGATATTTATGTACAAGAATGTTTTTTAGATTAGGCGGTCTGCTGAAGGTGACTCGGGGTGTGGTGGGAAGGATAGATGGAAGAATGCGGCGCATTTCAGGAAAGGATCTAAGAAAGTCATAGCCCAGACGAAGAATTTTGTTTAGGGATTCCAGGCCAGGGAAAAACTGGGTGAGAAAAACATGGTTCTGATTGGCTTTAGGTTGTTTGTGTCGGTGTGGAGGACTGTCAGAGATACCCCCCACTTTTTAGAGCGTTTGTCAACAGTCCCCTACACCCCTACCTAAAGATTGCTTCCTGGTCACTATTGATGTATCATCGCTATACACCAACATCCCTCATGGCCAGGGCCTAAGTGCCATGGAACATTACCTCGACAGTCGCCCCCCGCACACCTTCCCTACCACTCATTTCCTCACTTCTTTGGCTCAATTCATCCTAACCAAAAATTTCTTTTCCTTCCAGTCTCAGATTTACCATCAGATTCGAGGTACTGCTATGGGCACTCGCATGGCACCTTCATATCCCATCCTTTTCATGGGCAGACTAGAGGAACGTTTTCTTCAACAGGTTACCCTACAACCCACCGTGTGGTTCAGGTATATAGATGACATATTTATGATCTGGACCCACGGTGAAAACCTCCTTCTTGACTTCTTGCACTCACTGAATAACTTCTCCTCCTTAAATTTCACCTGGTGCTACTCTCAGACTGACATCACTTTTCTGGATGTAGACATCTCTGTACGGAACGGTCACTTACACACCTCTGTCCACATAAAACCCACTAACCTACAACAATATCTCCATTTTGATAGCTGCCATCCATATCACACAAAACGTTCCATTCCATACAGCCTAGCCATTCGGGGCAAACGCATATGCTCTGATCACGAGTCCTTTACCCTCTACACCAACAATCTGACCCAGGCACTCATAAACCGCAATTATCCTCCAGAACTAATTCAAAAACAAGGGTCAGGGACAGTCCTCCACACCGACACAAACAACCTAAAGCCAATCAGAACCCTGTTTTTCTCACCCAGTTTTTCCCTGGCCTGGAATCCCTAAACAAAATTCTTCGTCTGGGCTATGACTTTCTTAGATCCTTTCCTGAAATGCGCCGCATTCTTCCATCTATCCTTCCCACCACACCCCGAGTCACCTTCAGCAGACCGCCTAATCTAAAAAACATTGTTGTACATAAATATCAAGCCTCTGATGCTCCTAAACCACCGTTTGGATCCTTCCCTTGTAAGAGACCCCGTTGCAAAACTTGCGGTATGCATCCACCTACCACTACCTATAGCAATCCTACAACTGGTGAAACCTACCCCATAATAGGTCATGCCACCTGTACAACCACCCATCTCATTTACCAGCTCACCTGCCTCCACTGTCCAAGTTCCTACATTGGCCTGACCTCAAACTCATTATCCATCAGAATGAATGGTCACAGACAGACAGTTTACTCCCAAAACCTGGACCTCCCCGTTGCTCACCATGCCAGTACTCACAACACCCGTGACCTTAATAACTGCTTCACAGTAAGAGCCATTAGAGTACTTCCAGACACTACCTCCCAATCTGAACTCCGCAGGTGGGAATTGGCATATCAACACATCCTTCAAACCAGACATCCCCCAGGCCTTAATTTCCGTTAACATCTTCCATCCTCACCCTATACACCCACCACTGGCCAGTACAATAGTTCAATAGTTTCATAATTTTTTTTTTTTTAATTTTTAATTTTCTATTATATTTTTTCTTTATATATATTTTTAATAACTAATATATATGTATATATTTTTTTTTTTTGATCATTTCAATCTTTCGTATACTCGCGGTTATATTATCGTTGCTGCCCCCACCACCTCCGACGGTCTGTTGCGTTCTATGAGTGGCTGCGTCCGACGCAAGTCTTGCGCAAGACCAGCCACCTATCTGTTTACTTGAAAAAGGGGATTCTTCACCCGAAATATTGTTTTTTATTTGTTTGTGTGTTGTGCTGTGTTGCTGCTGCCCTCCTCCCTTCAGCTTTGGTGAGTGTTGGGTGTATTTTCCCTTTCTTTTCCATGTATATATATATATTGGCTAATTCAAGTGCATAACTGTTTAGTTATAAAGTCCTGAGAGGTATTTCCAGTCATGAGAGGTGGCATTAATGAGAGGGGGTTGGCTGGGACTTAACTAGTTGCCACAGTTTTGTACTTTTAAGGTTGCAGCCTTTGGTATGAAAAAAAAGTAAAGCTGCAAGCAATAATAATATTAATTCGTAATGACCTGACGACAGAGTTTCTACGGGCTGCACATTCCACTCCTGTCGTAGCCGCCTTAGCCCACTAATCCAACTGGGTATAGGGGACCTACAGTTTAATGTGGAATCCGAACCATGGAAGCATTATGGTGTACTTCACATTACACAGCAAGCTGTGCCAAAGGTGAAGATCGGATTAAGGGCCTATGAAAATCCCCGCCGAGACAGGGATCCGGTCACCAGTCAGACACCTTTACCACTGAGCCACCAGACTGCTCATCTGCAAGTCAAAAGAAACAGTAACAGCCACAGTAGAAATACTCTAATAACATCAGAAAGTAAGCCACCAAAATAAAAAGGGTTCTATAAATTTATTTAAAAGGTTAATTTTTCCATTATTGATTTTAAAATTATCTCGTGTATAGTGCAGTACAAAAATAATTATTGAATGTAACAGTGCATCATAATATGAAAAGCAAAAACAAAGTAAACTCATGGCAGTTGAAGGCAGGAAAGGTCTACAGTAACCAACATGAGACACAAATTTGGACCAGTCCCTTACTGGAGCAGTTATAAATTGTTGCACATGGATATTTTGGCACAAACCCATTGTAAACCTAGCCACATGAATATTGTGGGCCATTTGGCATCTTGCACATACCATTTCCAAAAATATTATTTTTGTTTCCCCTCACCGTCTATGTTCTGAACATCCATGTGCTTGTGTTTATTATGATTTCGTATGATGGCCTTACAATGTGTGTTAATTTTTCTCTACATACGGAAGGGCCCGACCCAAAATATTGTGTTTTTGGGAAAGTGGAAATGTTTAAGTTTTACTGATTTGTCTGTCTGTCTGCCAAACCTTAATAACACCTGAACCCTTAAACTTATAAAGTTGTAATTATGTACTAGTTTAGTTCTTGGTAACTTTAACATGATTATAGCAGAAAATATGCAGAGAGTGAAAATAATTATGCTGAATTTAGTGGGAGGCTGATGCAAAAAATTTCATTTAGAAAGCCTGAAAATGAGCATCATTTTTGTGGCAATGTGTAGCCAACAAATATTTTTGCATTTGAGTGGCTCACAATGTTACAGCAATATGGTCATGTCGCTGGGCAATATAGCCAAGTAGTCTGGCCATCTATCTGCGTTGTTGCTGGTATTACAGTGTGTGATAGCAATGTAAGCGGTGATATTGCTCGCTGGGCTTGCAGAACGTTTGTTTATGTTTTGATCTTCATTAATTCAGTGTTTAGGCACATTACGCATGATTTTATTTATTTTATCTGCTTTTTAATTAAAATTTTGAAATAGTTATGTTTTCAAAGTGTCGAAACGAATAACTAACTGATCATAAATGAAATACTTCCAACCATAGTTTGGGGTTGTAGAAGCATCTGCTTACAACAATCGAGAAAGAAAGAATGACAGTTGGAGTTACATTGCCACAAAATTAAACATATACAGTCATAGTGGATATGAAGAATTTAAAAGTCACAGCTCCGCTATACCCTAAGCCAATGGGGTGGGTTGATACTGTGAATACTTATATTAAACTCAAGTTTAATTCACCAGCAGCCAGAAATCATAGCGCAATAGCTGTCCTTATAGCAATCTGTATTGCTTTCCTTATGACTGTGTCATTTTTTTATTTTTAAAAATGTACAAATGTACAAATCAAAATCAGTTTTCAATTTCCTTCTAAAAATTTTAAATAAATAATAATCCAGTTATATTTCTCTGCCAATATTTACAATCATAACATACTTACCCAATAAAACTGGAACATTCTGGTGGCTCAGTGGTTTAGGTGTCTGAATGGTTATCGAAAGGTCCCCAGTTCGAATCCCTGTCTCGGGGGACATTTTCAGAAGCCTTTTAACCTGACCTTCACCTCCAGCACAGTAAGCTGTTCAATGTGAAGTATGCAAAATGCTTCTGTTCCATGTTAAACTGTAAGCTCCCTTTACCCAGCACGATTAGCAGGCTAGTTTGATTAACCACGACAGTGGCTCAAGGATGGCAGTGGGAGGGAAATGTGTTGAGAGGAGAAGACTTGTAAGGCCAAGAAATGTTTTTATTTCCTGACCTATGGAGATGGTGGGATCTGTAGTGTGTGGATGATAGTTGTATGTATCAGATAGCTGCCCGAGCTTCGTATTTACAGTTGAGCGCTTATCAGCTGGGAGTTTCTTGGTGCTGAGGTTGTTGGAGAGCTGAATGGAATTTTGGAAAGAGGGCATGGGCGAAGTTGAAGTGAGGAACTTCTGGGATTGAAGGAGGGGCTGGTTTTGTGGGAGAGAGGATGGAACCAGAGGAAATGAAGATTTTAATTGCTTTAGACTGTACTAAATCTTGTTGTCAATCACATCCCATATAAACATACTGCATGGTTCAGATACATAGGTGATATATTTATTATCTGGTCCCAGTGAAAACCACCTCATAAACTTCATCAGTTCCCGTAACAATAGCCATTACATCAAACCCCCATCCCCCTGGCTTCCTTCTTCACATACATCATGTTCTGTGATGTGGGCATTGTCCTGTGGCATATTGCCCTCACATCTGTGTTCACTTTAAGCTAAATAATTTACAACAATATCTACACTTTGAGTTGCCATTCCTTCCACACCAAACATTCCCTTCGTTACAGCCTTGCAACCTGTAGCAGGTGCTTCTGTTCTGATGAACAATCTCTCCCCAGGCACACCCAAAACCTATCACAAGCCCTCATTACCCACTGCAACCATCCAGATTTAGTAAAACAACAAGTCTCTCGTGCTTCCACCTGTTGTCCACATATCTTCTCTCACCCTGCACCTCTATAATTCAACCCTATCTTCATCCTGTTATCAATTCCATTAATTGCATCCTGCTATCTTACATTGCTTCCCTGAAATGTGCACCCTTCACCCAAAAATTCTTACCACTAGCCCCTCCCTCCTTCCTCAAATGTGTTTCAGCCGACCACCCAATTTCAAGAATATCTTGGACCTCAGATACTCCACTTCGTATTCTTCAAAACCACCACATGGATCCTTTCCATGCAACACACCTCACTGCAAAACTTACAACATGTACTACCACCTATTTCAGTCTGAACCTTTCCCATCATTGCATATGCTACTTGCATCACAACATAACTCATATACCAACTAAAATGCCTCTAAAACACTAATTTGTAGTTAGGTCTCATTAACAACCATCTGTATCAGAATGAATGGCCACAGACAAACGGTCTATACCTACTACGTTTACCATACAGTAGTGGCCCATGCCAGTTCTCATAACTTTAACAATCTCAAGAACTGTTTTACACTGAGAGATTTCCCAGAAACTACCACTGTGACTGAACTCCATAGGTGGAAAGTAACTTACTTAAATATTCTGACATATTTTCAGTATCCAATAAATCCCTACCAGCAAACCCATCATCACTTTCTGTTCACTAATTTTTTGTATTATTACTCCTTTATATGTATATTATTATAAAATTTTGTATTTTTGTTTATTATATATTTGCTTGTTCTGCCACCGCCTGTAATATTTTTTCCCCTAGAATTATTGGTAGCTCACCTTGCTTTATTTTACCCTTGCCACCCTCACACTGTTCTCTGAGGCTAAGCTAATCATGCAGTTAGCATCGATTTGTATACGAGGTGTGTTCAGAAAATAACGGGAATTTTTAAATTTCGCGGGTTTGGAGAGTCCAATTGTCAAAAAAAAAAATATTATGTTGGTATACATGCCCTGGAAATATGATAAAATTTTCAGCTGTATTAATTGCTTACTTTGTCTGTGGTAGCCGCTAAGGTTAGACGTGTTTTTATGAGCTCGGCGATTTTCGTTTGTTAAAAGAAATGGATCAAAGAATTTGTATCAAATTTTGCGTAAAAAATGAAATAAAGTGTAACAAAGTGTGTGATATGTTAACAAAGGCCTATGGTGAGTCTGTTATGAGTAAAACAAGAGTTTACGAGTGGTATAAGCGTTTCCAAGATGGCTGTGAAGACGTTGAAGATGACGAACGCCCCGGACGCCCCAGCACATCAACAACCAATGAAAACGTGGAAAAAGTGAAAGCAATGGTTATGAATGATCGCCGAATCACAATCGGAGAAGTTGCTGATGATGTTGGCATATCGATTGGCTCATGCCATGAAATTTTTTCAAATGTTTTGGGTATGAAACGCGTGGCAGCAAAATTTGTTCCAAAATTGTTGAATTTTGAACAAAAACAGCGGCGAATGGAAGTTGCTCAGGAGTCACTAAATGAAGTCAACGACGATACAGAATTACTGAAACGTGTTATAACAGGTGACGAAACATGGGTTTACGGATATGACGTCGAAACTAAGGCTCAATCGTCTCAGTGGAAGCATCCTGGCTCGCCAAGACCGAAAAAGACTCGACAAGTGCGGTCGAACGTGAAGGTTATGCTTATGGTGTTCTTCGATTTTAATGGCATAGTGCATAGTGAATTCTTGCCACAAGGTCAAACGGTAAATAAGGAGTACTACCTACAAGTTCAACGCCGTTTGCGTGAAGCAATCCAAAAAAAAAGTTCGGATTTGTGGAAAAACAATTCATGGCTTTTGCACCACGATAATGCACCAGCTCACACTTCGTTGCTTGTTCGTGAATTCTTGGCCAAAAACAATACTGTAACGATGCTCCAGCCTCCATATTCGCCAGACATGGCTCCGTGTGACTTTTTACTATTTCCAAAAATAAAGAGAACCTTAAAGGGCCGTCGTTTTACAAGCATAGATGACATTAAAACCGCATCGCTGAAAGAGCTAAAGGCTATCCCAAAAATCGAGTTTGAGAAGTGTTTCGACGATTGGAAGAAGCGCTGGCAGAAGTGCATAATATCTAATGGGTACTATTTTGAAGGCGACAACATTAATGTAGACAAATAAATAAATATTTTTTTCAAAAAACGAAAATTCCCTTTATTTTCTGAACACAACTCGTATACCTCCCTTGCCAAACGAAATGTTGTGTTTGTCTTGTGTTTTTCACAGTCCTACTGCCATCAGCTTTGGTGAGTGATGTTTCCTGTTTTGACTCTAATAGTGGATTGCGTTTGGGTTACATTCTCACAGCTATTATTAACATGTAAGATATAATACCAAATTATTTCTAGGTCTGAAACAAAAATACACCCAGAGTAATGGAAGAAGACCATTTGGTATATCCTGCCTTCTTGCTGGATTTGATTATGATGGCTCACCCCATTTGTATCAGACAGAACCTTCTGGCATCTATTATGAATGGAAGGTAATGATTTTTATACCTGTGATTTCTTATTGATGTAAATTGTTTGAGTTTGGCTAACAGTAGTATCATAAACTGTAGTTAGTGTTAATTGTTATCAAGATCATTGTTTTACAAGAGCTATTGTAAATGGTGCCCACCTCAAAACACAACTGAAGATCGATAGTGCTACCCCTTCCTAAATCAGCTGTCAATGAAACTGCACTGAATAGTGTGTAGCCCTGGTTATTATGGGAAAGAAAGAAAATGCATTGGTTTTTGAACCATTGATATATATATATTAACAATGAAATCAAGACGCTAAGTAGCGGAAAGGAATCAAATTGGGATAGGGAAATGAGCCACCACTTAGCTTTAGATGATGGATGTGGGGCGCAAACACACAGAAAAGACAAACATAAATAATAAAGAAATTTTCGGGATAAACCCTTCGTCAATGGGAGAACATTATGAGGGGTAAGCGCAGCTGGAGACTGCCTCATAGAAAGACTGCCGGTCGAATGTTTAACATTTTTCCCAGTGAATTTTTGGATAAGGGTCTTGTTACATGCTCTATATCCACGAATTTATATGTAATAATGTAATAAATGTCAGTGTTAAGCTTAAGATGGGCATATGTTAACAGTTTTAATATCATTTTCCAATTCGCTCCCCATTTTCTCTGTGAAACAAGGAAGGGTATAGAAAACTATGTTTGGTATTTGTTTGCATTTTAATATAAACACACTGCAAATCCACACACACACACAAACTGGAAATCGGTCCACAACCAGTGGGGTAATGGTTTCTTCTGCAGAAGGCATAATAAACCAGTGTATTGGAGATTGGACAACCAGTTCCTTTGTATTGATACGTACACGCACCACAGAGGAATCACAACATACTACAGATCCACAATGCAGAGTTAAAGGTCAGATTTAGGAATAATCTGAAGTTTGCATAAACATGAGTTATGAAATGTGAACATTACCAAATATTAAGCTCAATCTTCTATGCGTCAACAGTATTAACATCTGTTGTTCTGCACAGAATAAAGTAGGGGTTGAACCGAAAGTAGGAATAATACATTTGAATTTGAAAAGACGACAATGCTATAATGAGAAGTGAAGAATATGAACAGGAAACTAAAATTGAGAAGTAAAGGAGACAAGGATGTTCTCTGTTACATTATATGTACATGCAGAATAGATGAAGTAAGAGAACACTGGAATGAGCAGACAAGACAGGAGGTTGGAATTTAAATTTAGAGGGAGCAGAAATGGATATGTTTTGGTTGGTAGACGATCTTGACCTTTATGCAGGAACTGAAAAGGAAGTGAAGGAATTATAGTAAATAGGCCACCATACGTACACAGAAAATTTAGATTGACGAACCTGTAGAAACTGTCAGCAAATTGACCTATCCAAAATAATCAGAATATCAATAGATGAAATGAAAGAGAGAGACATTTAACTAATATGTAAATGGAGACTTTCCCGGCGTATTGATTCAATAAAAGTTTCTCGGGAGTCCAGCCGGATGGTGTCATAAAACGACGACGTTTCGACAACCTGTTCGGTTGTCTTCATCAGGTCTTTTTTAGATATTTCTTCTCGAAATCACAAACAGTCTGTTTGTGATTTCGAGAAGAAATATCTAAAATAGACCTGATGAAGACAACCGAGCAGGTTGTCGAAACGTCGTCGTTTTATGACACCATCCGGCTGGACTCCCGAGAAACTTTTATTGTATTGAGACATTTAACTGATAAACTGGACCAATGTATTCCTTAGGAAGATAGAAACTGCAAACATTTATAAGTAAAAATATTTGTGTAGAGTGTTACTTAACAGTTGTGAATTGAGAACCGGTGGGACTGAAGAGCACAAGAGACTAGAAGCATTTGAGATGTTGTGCTATCTCTGATGGTGAAAATTCAGTGGATAAAGTGGCAGGTAAGGATTTATTAACAAGGGTGGGCAAGAAAATGAGCGATAACAACAGAAAACATTAATAATGTTAAGGAAAAGAACATAATACAGGGTGCGCCAGAGAAACTTACTTATTTGAAAAAATTCCCGCGCGGTGAGTTGGGCAGGTAGAGGGGCGAGAGGGGGCGCATCTGGAGGGGGAAGTTCCCAAGTTTGTTTCTCCCTCCAGTCAGTTGCCATCATGCTCTGGTCTAGAGAGCAGCGGGCCTTCGCAATCGAGAGCTTCTTTTCTAACAGTCGCTCAATTGTTGCTACGCAACGTGCCTTCCGCGCTCGCTTTGAAATTCCTCCTCACAGACTCGTTCCTGGCCGTAATTCCATTCTGTCGTGGGTTAACTCATTTCGGGAGTGTGGAAGTGTCGCTAAACCCAGAAATGGACTTCAACGGACCATCAGAACTCCGGAAAATATCGAAAGAGTGAGGCAGTCAGTTGTGCGTTCTCCCCGGCGTTCGGCTCGCAAACACGCAGGTGCTATGGGAATTTCTGACACCACTGTTCAACGAATTCTCCATGAAGACCTTCAATTTCATCCCTATAAATTGGCTGTTGTGCAAGAATTAGCTGAACGCAATTTTGTTGCCCGTCAAAATGCATGTGAAAAATCTGATTGACAACCTGCCTGAAGACGCGGTCGTTTTTTGCAGTGACGGGGCTCACTTCCACATATCCGGCTGCGTCAACAAGCAAAACATGCATTATTGGTGTGGTGTAAATCCACGTGAGCTTCACCAGAAGCCACTTAATTGTGAACGAGTTACTGTCTGGTGTGCGATGTCGGTAATGGGAATAATTGGTCCTTATTTTTTTGAAGAAAACGAACGCGCAGTTACCGTGAATGGAGCTCGTTACAGGAACATGATCGAGGAATTTTTTCTTCCAAGACTCGAAGAAGTGAACGTTAGGAACGTGTGGTTTCAGCAAGATGGAGCCACAGCACGAGACTCAATTAAATTGTTGCGACAACATTTCCCCGACCGCCTCATCTCTCTCAGAGGCGATCTCCAGATGTGACTCCGTGCGATTTCTTCTTATGGGGTTATTTGAAATCCCTGGTTTATGTCGATCGACCACGGACCATAGCACACCTCAAGAACAACATTCGCGACGCCATTGCCAACATACCGATTGATATGCTGCAAAGAGTGGATACGAATTTAAAAAATCGACTTCATCAGTGTATGCGCAATGGGGGTCGCCATTTATCCGATGTCATTTTCAAGACTGCATGAAAAAAAAATTGGGATATTGTATTCTCAAATAAAAAAAATTTAAAACAATAACTGAAGTACTTTTGTTTTTATTGACCTTTCAAATAAGTAAGTTTCTCTGGCGCACCCTGTTTAATGGCTAATAGTGACAGACAAAAATTATTGATGTTAACTGTGATAAATTCACCAGATTGAAGAAATTTTTATATATAGAACTAGCGGAGTTCCCGGCGTTGCCCGGTATAGTTGGCGTAGATTTAACCGTACCATATTTTTATTCCCGCAAAACATTTGTACAAAGTTTCATAAAATATGCGCCAACTTTTTCGGAATTAAAGCAAACTTACATTCACCCGCCCCCTACCAAGAAACTTGAGGCCTGAAGTTTATTTGCACTTATACTATTTTCATTCGTCCGAAAAGATTCATGTATATCAAGCTTCGATAATTTGACTAAGAAATTTCATTACTACATTACTGAACAACCCTAGATTATGTTAAAAACTCACGTTTGATTCAACTGCGAAGTGAATGGATATACTTGTGGCTCGAAACGCCAGATCCTTTAACTCTGCAGATAAAATATCAAAAGTGAATCCGGAATAATATTATCGTAAACAAAAGACTAATGCTGAAGGCCAGAGATATTGTCCAGAGATCGTGCTTAAAGAAAATCTCTGTTGTTTTTATGACTATTCTATGTCGTTTAAAAATTGATATCCCGAATTAAAGGAAACAATACTTCAAGCTATGGCTTTTAAAAATTGAATATATCGAATTAAAAGAAAGAATACTTAAAGTTTTGTTTAATGTGCAAAATAGTTATTACTATAAGTTATCTTATTGCCTTAATTAAAGGCTATGGTCAGAGACATTGTGTTGTGTGTTTAGTGCAGAGTATGCGGCATCAAGTGATTCCTCCTGTGGAATTTCTCACCATACGTTCAAAATTTCATTTAATGCTCCTACATTATTTAACGTTGATACTTATAGCATGCCAGACAAGTGAATTAAGATTCTAAGCTTTAGAATGGTGAAAACTCCATCGAAATCTGCCCCGTAGTTTCCGAGTTTTTATGTGACCAATATGTCCGGTTTTCGTTTTATAGATATAGATTAAATGGAGAGTACTAATTGCTGCAAATCAATCTAGATACTGATGATATGGAGGATCTTTAAAATTCCAGCCTTAATCAGAAATCGAAGCAGGTAACTCTTCATAGATACACACATAAAAAAATATATGGAATTGTACATTAATTTGCTTAAAATTACTTTTATTATAAAGTAAAATTGGTTTCTACTTTAATTGAGCTTTCCTTTCCTTACCTCCCTCTCTGTTCAATACAGTTACCTACTTCTTGTTCCATTGTTGACAGGCTAATGCAACTGGTCGCAGTGCAAAAACTGTGAGAGAGTTCCTGGAAAAATATTATACCCCAGAGCTTGTTTCAACTGAAAGAGGTACTGTAAAATTAGCCATTAGAGCTCTCCTTGAGGTCGTCCAGTCTGGCAGGAAGAATCTGGAGATAGCTGTAATGCATCAGGGTCAACCTATGCAGGTTTGTCTGAAATAGTACTATACAACTAGCAACTTTTTAGTAGTCTTCTTACTTTATTGGCATAATTGTAATAAACAAGTCATACTTTTTTCTGTTTTTGTGGATATCAAAAATCAAAATTTATTCTTTACATATATTTATAACCTGGAAGGTTTTTTTATGCCACATTTCTAATTTTTGGTATTGCTCCTTGTTTTTTGTGCCCCTTTAATAGCTGTAAAGATCTTAAGATTTGGAAGATTATTCATAAAGTATTTGTTTTAGTTTTGACACATTGGAAGTACAATTTTCTGCAGGAACTAAAACTATCTACATCTATACTCTGCAATTCACAAATGCTGTGGGTGGCAGAGGGTGCTAAGAATCAATCCTAATTCTGTGTATTCCAATCCCGAATAGAACGAGGAAAGAAAGAATATATAAAAACATTAGTACGGCATCTTATTTCTCTAATCTTATCCCTCCTTTCATTGCGACCTACATAGGTTGGTGGAAGAAGAATTTCATTGCACTCGTAAATTAAAGATTTTCGCATATTCTCTAATAAATTCAAATGACGTTGCCTCTCTGCCAAACAATCCTAGCCCAATCTGTATCAATTCTGTGACACTTTCATAAGGATTGTAACTAGCAGTCACGTATCGAGCGGCTCTCTTCTGTACTTTCTCTAACATGTCAATCAGGTCATTGGGTAGGATGCCGGTTCGAATCCCTGTCTAGGCATCCAGATTTGGGTTTTCCATGGCTTCTCCAAATCACTCCGGGCGAATGCTTCCTTTAAAAGACCATGGCAGAATTTCACATACCTATCCCCGATCCTTCATGACATCGACAAGGCATATAGTCATCAGACAATAAAAAAAAAGGCGAGTGCAGAAATGCGTGGTGGCATGGCCTTGTGCTTGACGCTTGAATTAGTCTAGTTTTTAGAGGCATGCGTAATTTTGTAAATAGTTTATTTCACTTATTTCTTGTTGTTGAAAGATGAGGCAAAAATAAATCAATAGGGCCATATTATATGGAAATAGTTTACTTATAAAAAAAGATAGAATTTGGCATAAAATCTATACTTATTTTTGATAAAATATTAAAATCCAAATAATTATAAATTTATTTTTCTGCATCCGCTCCTGCAAAACACCGCTTCCACAGATGTCGAGCACTTAACATCCGCATCCGCAAAGATGACATCTGTTACAACCCTAGTTGGAAACTCTTTGGTATTGGTGGAATGAAAATTGATAGTGACAACTTCCAAATGAACTATTCATTTTTTTTCCAGGATAAAAACTGTCCTCTGCCACTTCCCAGACAATATACTAACTCCATGCTAAATTTCATTTAAATCTGCTGAGCAGTTAAGGTGTGTGATTGAGGCAAATAGTCAAAACTTTCTCATTTATAATTTTATTAAGACAAAATTTGAACTTGCATTTTTTGACAAGTTCTTGACCGTCGCAATATGATTTTTATAGACTTGGTATCAAAATTCATAAATGCTTTATTTGTTATTACCATTATTAATGTTGTTATTGTCTGTGCTCTAGATGTTAGACGCAGAGAAGATTGAAGAATATGTTGTGGAAATTGAAAAGGAAAAGGAAGAAGAAGCAGAGAAAAAGAAACAAAAGAAATGAATGAACAATAACTAAAAATTTCTTATTGTTATATGTGTTTTTAAGTGTTTCTTGTGAAAATAAAATGTTAATTGTGCTATTTGCAAAAAGTCTTTAGTTATTTGTTAGTGGAACTTGTGTTTTCATTTAATTACTCTTTTAGCTATTTACTTACCTTTTTCAAAATTTGATTTATTACAAGGTATTCACATGGTGGAAATGAAACTTCTTTCTCCAGCAAATTGATCAGCTTATGCTTTTCCTACATGAGAAGGTATAGGTGTTGGGCCAAGTTGTATGAGAATGGTTGATTACAACCACTTAAAATATTAATGTGGAAAGTAAAGATAAAATACACCCATCAATCATCAAAGTTGAAGAGAGGAAGGCAGCAGTGACAAAAACACTCTACATTAAAAATAAAATAAAAAAAGCAATATTTCAGGCTGTTTCCTTACTTGTGAAAATAGATACATGGGATTAATGTACTTGTGGTCAGCACAACCGTGATGTGGCTGTGTTGACAGGGAGGATCTGTGTGAGCTGTAATGTTTCTATTTTCATAGGTGAGGACATCCTAAAATATTGCATTTGTTGCCAGTGCTGCCCCCTGTCTTCAACTTAGGTGAGTTCCGTATTCTATAATCTCACAGCATTTCTTCATACTCTGTTGTTGCATAATTTTTATCACCTCTCGTAACTCCACTTTTTTTATGGAGGCTTGAATCATTTGAACAACTGTTTATATGAATGTTGATGGGATGACTGACAGTTAGCTCAGTAATTGACATGCAACACGTCAAATGATACATCGAGTCAAAGTTCAAATCACAGGCGCTGCATACCAGACATCCCAACTGTGTTTTATAGGCAGTTTTCTGCAGTCACATAGGCAAATGCACCTCATACACTACAAATTTCACAAACAAAAATACACTTGTCACATAGAACACAATTTACACGTGTAACAGACAAATGGCTCAAATCCCCCTTCCATACCCCTCATAAAAATTATGACAGGCCTAACAAGCTGGTAGTTGTTGGAACCTTGCTTTCAAAATAAGCACAGCCTTGGAAGAGTGGAAAAAATCAAAAATGGTGATGATGTGAACTGATGAATCAATGAATTATCTCTTCAAAAACTTGTTTCTTTTTCTATTTTTTAATCCTTTTCATTGGACTATTTTGATGGTATAATTAATTATATCTTATTCCCAGTGACTTTGTAGCATATTCCAATTTTAAAGTTTCAGTTACATTTACGATACATAGTAACGTTTTTCTGGATTTAACAGGAAGTAAAAGGTGGTCCCTAGCAAATGTAAATAAGGATAGACAGACACCATCACTTACTACGATGCAGTTACTTTCCGAATCCCACATTTTTAAAATGAAACTTCTTTGGGTGCAGTAATGAGAAATTGTTAGCATTACACATTAAATGTTATATGCGCATGCAGTGCTAAGTTCTGCGCATCCACACTTAATGTTCTGTGTATGACTGGTTAACGTTCTATGCATATGCACTTAACTTTGAAGTAAGCAGCTATTAGATGTTCAGTGTAGATGGTTTCATTAAATTCTCTGATCACTGGTATAGTAAGAAAAGAGATGTTGAATCATGTTTATGCAATATGAGCAATGTACTTATGCACATATAATAAAAGCTTTCATTTGCAAGCAGAAATATTAGCATTCATCTTTACAGCAGAGGGAATGAGTTATTTAAGCTCATTTTTTTATTTGTGAGCCAGAAATCTGCATCCAACCTGTCATTTTTGATGGGCTTAGAAGCCAGTTATTAACAAAAATTGATTGTATGTACAGTTATCATATAATTTTGTTTACGTTGTTCTCTCTAAATACAAAATACAGACTAAGGCTCGATGCAATACTCAGTAAATTAGGGAAGTGGGCTTCAACTTTTTAATAATTTTCATTTGTTTACGATAATAGCTTGGACAAATTTCCTATTACTGTACAACCCAATAAAGATGGTATCGTTCGTCTAATTGAGTGCAAAAGAAACAAAACAAAAATTACACAGAAAAAAAAAATCACTGGAAAAATACTTAGAAGTTTGACTTATTGCATGTATACACACCGATACATGCACCAGTTTTTTATGTATTTGACTTTTCGCCTGTCAAGTAATTAACAGTATTATTTTTCCTTTATTGCAATATTTGTAAATCATAGGGAGCTTATCAGTGATTGCAAATGATCTTGGACAGTAATATTATGATGTGTAAGAAATATGCCCAAAACCAATTGAGAGACTGATGACAGACAAAAAAAAAAAGCAGCTGTTACATGCATGTGTTCCTATTTGATGGATTTTACTGGTGAACCATTAATTTTGCAAAATTGAACTTCAAACATTCCATCACTGATTCAGTAATAAAGAGGCATCAATCACCTGGTCTGGTCACAACTCCCACTGTCTTCATGACTTCTGCCTTGTTTCGCAGAATACGACATGTTTAGGACAAGGGAGAGAAATTGTTAATAATACTTTTTATCCATTTTGGTAATAATGAGGAAAAAGATTCTTTCTCCACTCAAGAGGAGAATAAAAATTTCATTATGGGAGTTTAACAAAATTCATCAAATTGCAGAATCATTCATGTGCAAAAAAAGTTAACATGTATGGTTTGTTGGCCAGAAGATCCCAAAGGATTGTTGGGCCACCTATGCGACAGTCTTGATTTGCCGCACATTCCAACTGTGTCATGGCTAGACCCACAGTTTACCATATAATTCGAACCCTGACATGGCCTTTTATAATCAGGAGCCCTGATAGACAGTATTGGGTGATGGCAGATAACTTCGGCAACCCTGCGATGTCTTTGCCCAATGATGCAGTCTCTGTTTGGTCTGTTTCAGTATCTTGGACTCCACTTGCTTAAAAGTGCATAATTAATTCTAGGATTCTGTTTTTGTTTGTTGATGGGATGTCAAACTTCAAAATTTTGTGTAACCATGGCAAAGATTTGCTCAATGTCTCTGGCCATCTATATGCTGAATATATATTAATTCCTGACTTTATAGTTAGTTGTGACATCGAAACAACTAACATGTCTATTGATACTGAATGGACAGATAAATTGCACTCTAAGTTTATGGAAGGAGTGGTGACAGACATTACCCAAACATAATATTTCAGGCTTTGCCCCAATTTGTGAAATTAGAAGTTGAAGCACATGACTAGTTTTGCTCATACACCTGAAGTTGTTTTTGACTGGTGTAAATTAATAATAATAATAATAATAATAATATATATATATATATATATATATGTAATGAAAAATTTGTAGCAAAATATGTCCAGTAAAATGATGATAGGGGAAAATGCTCTGATGCAATGGAAATGATAATAATAAAAAGAAATTAAACACACATGCAAATGGTGGGTTTATCAGCAGGGGAAGATAAAGAGGATGGTAAGTATTATCTGCAGTTGATGCCCAGAGGAAGTCTGGAATGCAGAATGTGCTGTTAGGCCAATAACCATCTCCGGATTTCATATGGAGATGTGGTTTCAGGTAGTACAGTAAAAGTCTGGTTTTCAGAGTTCCAATTATCTGAGCTGCTGGGTTAACTGAGGCAAATTTTTGGAGAAGATAAAAATGAAACTATTCCAAAAATTTCTCATGCTGAAGGTTTAAAAAGAATAGAAGCAGCACTTGAGTATATTGAGCAACAGGAAGAAAGCACAGCAGCCAACATAATGATGCTACAGTGATGGCGCTATACTTCGACTAAGAAGAGAAACAAAATTATGGCACAGAAAACAATTAAATAATTTTTTGGCAAGTGATCATAATTAATGTACAAAAAACAACTTTATTGCTTCACAAATTAGTTTTACACTATAAATAAATTGTATTATTTCAGTTTCAATACATTTTTTGATTCATTGTAACCTCTTTTCTTGACCTCCGTTTATCCGAGTTTTTCATTATACAAGGTGGTCCCGTCCCGTTTACCTCGGATAATTGGACTTCTACTGTACTTTAGGGGCTCTAACTGTGAAACAGTTGTGAAAAGCTGGCTGGCTAGCAACAGAATGCTATTAATTGTTTGGAGGAAACTGTTTGTAACCATTCATTCTGATTGATAACTGCTTCATGGTGAGGCCAGTGTAGAACCCTGCAATTGAGGTAGGTGAGCTGGTATGTAAGATGGGGCATAGTATAGGTAGCATGGTCTGTGATGGGGTAGGTTTCGCCATTGGTAGGATACAATAGGTTGTGGTGGGTGGTTGCATATTGCAAGAAGGCCT